>JALDNG010000010.1:1280000-1607500 GCA_024349245.1 Neodontobutis hainanensis
GCTACATCTAAAATGACTTGGTGATATACATTGTATGAGATAGCTACCGTCTTCTGAGAAGGGTTAAACCCAAATGGTGGTCTATTTTATTATGTGTACAAATGGCTTTTCTGTTAGACAAAGATGAATTTAAATACAGTATTATTCGGCTCTGGAGTAGTATCAGCAACATTTCTATTTTCTGCATACAGGACAAAGAGTGTTTGTATATAAATATGCTTCTTCCATCCTAGTGTCTTATCTCCTGTAATATTTTATTTGCAGTCACAGTGTATAGTTTATTTGCTGCCAAGCCACAAGAAAAATTTTAAATTAAATCCCTGCAATGAACACTCACAGCTGATTACAATACATCATGCCCTCCTCAAACATAATATTAATGAAAAGGAGGAAAATACATTTCATTCACCAAATGCTTCTAGCTTGTTTTTATTAAACAGAACATGTAGCTGCACAACATGGTTTGAGTGACAACAGTCTACCTGGTAACACCCACTTCATCTTATAATCCATCATAAAAACCTGTAAAATTAAGTCTATTATGTGCCATCCAAAAGGACGGAAAGACACATCCTTCACCAAACGTTCAGCTGTTTGTGTCAAACAGAGTACGTAAAGACAAATGGGCGCAGGTGAGAACCGTATGTAAATGGAAACAGGAGAAGGATGGACAGCAAAAAGAAGGAGATGTGCACACTATCAAAAAACTCCCATTAATCACTGGGCCCATCGTGTTCGCCTCATGTGACAAATGATACCAAATAATGGTTTCTGTGAGGAGAAAAAAAATGGACCTGTACAGTAATGACTCCCCCACCCTTCCTCTGTAGCAAATATCAAATTAATACGGGCTATATTGGACCCTACTTAGAGTGGGATCTTGTTTGCCACGGGGTCGTTTTTTTAATGGATAAGACAACTGCATCACGTGTGCAACAGGTTTTATATGGACTCATCTGTCAATTTTCTGCAACATTAAGTGAAGGAGAACTAACCAGTCCTTTAACAACATGCACGTGTGTACTATGCATATATATATACATAGTACATACGGCACACAGAGTAACATATTTGCAGACTTTCTTTCAGTAAAATATCTAACTGTGCAGAAACACATCAAACCAATGCCTTTGTTCATATTAGATAGTATAGCCTTGCAGGCCTTATGAAGGATGACGGCACTGACTTATAAAGTTGGAATCACATTGGACCAGTCTTTCTATTAGAGTTAGTATTGGTTGGGAAAGCTCAAGATATTACTCTATACACACACTTTATGGCTCATAGTTGGTGTTCTCCTAGGGGCTTTAGTCGAAATGTCATGATATTATGAGGTGTGATGGGGTGAGAGGACATAAAGTGTGTGCGTATTCATTTTGCAGAATGCACATAAAAGAGAAAAGACCAAAGGTAATAGGGCCATGCACATTAATGCATTGATATGGTGGGCTTAAATATAGCACTGCAGAGCTTTTTTATGTTTGTTTGAGGAGATGTGGGAGTTGATCTCTGGGTCTTTGTGTGCTCCAGCTTTGCGCAGGTCATGTAATATAGAGTTATTGTTCTCTGCCAAGTAAAAAAAGGGAATCATCTATAAGAGATTGTGTTTCAAATGCCATCTTGCTGGGGGAAGAACTGTATTTTTTTCTTTTATCAACTTTATAGATAGAATAAGTTCCACAGGCAAGAAGCAAACACAAAAAATACAACAAGTCAATAATGAGCTGACAGTGATTTAGCAAATGTCACTAAAACAAACGAGTGCACATCCATGAGCCTCCTTGCGTGCTTCCTCACACTCCCACAGAAGTCCATTAGGTTGTCACTGGCTTTCTTAACAGTCATTCAGCTTTTGCACATGGCCCGTGGCAGTGTTGAGCAGCTTGCTTCACATGAATAACAAAATCGGATTATTCAGACACAAGCCAAGTGACTCAGCTGCGTCTACTGTATTCTAACAACTCATCCCATCTTTCTTCTTTTTGCTTTCCATTAAGTCTTTTTACCTCATATATTGTGCCGCCTGCCGCTCTTTGTTCGTATAACTCTTTCAACGCATGCGCTCTCGTGGAGGTTAACTTTGCCAATGGCCATGTTGGCTTGCTCTTGTGTGGGCAAGAACACAGAAGAATAAGGGGGAGTCTGCCACATTCACAGGACAGGTAGAGCACTGTAGAGTCTGCTCAGATGTAAAAATAAAGCCTGGAAAATGTCCCCTGAGACAACTTTGTCTGTTTCCACGTTAGAAAACGCTTAACAGTGGGCTATATATAGATCATATTTGAAAAGCCTCATAGAAAATCAGGATGTGATGGTCCTGTGTGGAAAAAAACTGGGTTAAAAAACTTAGGTCCCATTTAAAAATGTCTCAAACTTGTCTGTATTCTGTATAATTGTATAATAATGTATAATTTATAACTTAAGTTTCATAATATTTAAAAACTTTACAGCCAACAACAGCCTGATTAAAAGATACGAGTAAGAGTGATTGAAATAAAGATTTCTTACTGTGCTGTGAAGTGCATTACACTAATGTGTTATAAAGTTAACCAGTACTATCTGTTAGAATCACCAACAACATAAACTGCTATTAAGAAACTCTAATTTTATATATACTTTACTGTACAAGCTGAGTTCAATTACATAAACTGACAGGCCAGTCATAGTTTCTCTCTGAGACCCATTAAGAATTGAAAAGGCCAATTTGAGGGCAAAGTGCACCTACAGAGTAAAGGTGAGTCACAGTGCTGTCTTCAACCTTTTAATTTCAACTTCCTTCTTTCTTTTGTCTCCTTTGCTCTCTGTTCCATTTTTCCACTAGCATCAGCTACTTTTTTTCTTTTTTTTGCTAATGGAATATAACTCCTTCCATTTTTCTTATTTTAATTGCATAAATGCAGGGACCGATAATCCCCCGCCCCGCTGCTGACTCTCCCTTCCACACACCGCCCCTGTGTGCGTTTGTCTTTCCCATGAGCCCGCTCTAACATGCAGCGTCTTTCATTTCACCTCCTCAGAAGCGAGAGACCTGGCGACCTGAAACATAAAGCTTTAATTGTGGTGAAGGAGCCGTGCCCCTGCGATGATAGGAGGGTGGGAAACCACTCTAGCGGTGAGGTCAGCATGTTATTAGCAAATGAGGCGATAGCACAGGGATTCAAGCGTTACACAGCTTTTAAAGTTGACCAACAGTGCCTTTTATTGATGACAGTGCTATCCCGCTTCACTAAATGTTGTGCTCCCGTGTCTTGGGGCCCTGTGTGATAATTATCCTGCTAATGAGACTGGGGAGGGGGACCAGATCAATTCAGTGCAGATAATGAAGGTTAAGTGAATTGTAAAGAGAATATTTTCCCTCTGTATTCTGCCTATGCACTAATCACCACTCACTATGATAAACATAATAGGCTATTGTAGTAAGTATTGTCTCCTAACACAAAAGATCATGAATAAACACGGGAACTGCGCTAGGTATCACATGTCATGCACTGACTGAATTAAAATTCCGGATGAAATTTGAAATATGATACGCCAGTACATGCATTGCCTTGTTCTATAGTTGGACTTAGCGTGTAAGGGAGGCTATGACTGTCACTTGCGGATCCCAACCAGCTGGCAGAATCAGCAGTCGTGCAATTGCATCAATAATACAACAAGCTCGAGCGATGAGACGAGCAGACAATGTAGTTCTGTTGCATTAACCATGAGAGGGTCTCCCGTCTTAGTCTTGCTTCTTTTACACAGCCGATTAAAAAGAGGGAATGGCAGGTGCGCTGGCTTTGTAGAACGGCTGGGGATTGATCGGCAAAATGGAAGAGAATCAGTAGGCATGGACCAAGGCCTGGGCCAGAGGCCAGAGAGAACACAGCTGCACCATCCCCACTGTCCCAGCTCAGGCACCTTCCATCTTGTGTGCCTAACATGCTTGATCTGCCAAGTGCTGCTTTTAATTAACTACTCCATACAGCTGCATAATTACTCCACTAACCTGCTGTAATCAGTGGCTCGCTGGTGCTTTTCATATTTTTTTTTCTGCCCCTGTTTATTGTTCATTACCTGGCAAAGGCTTGTCTATTACAACCAGGCCTTTTAGAACTTACCTGCATATACAGCTAAATTGGCTCGACCTGTTCCTATGTTTGCCAGAGGGAATGTGCAAGGGTGGCAGGAATATCCAGCCCTTTGACACCAGAGAGGTCCTATTGTAACAAACAGCAGCTGTTTGTGGAGACTTTCAATGGATTACACAAAGCCTGATAAACTACTGCAGAGCATCGAGGTTACAAAAAACAGCAGACCCTAAAAACCCAAATGTAGTTTTCCTTCTACATTACAAGGGCTCAACTAATAGAGCTTAACAAAAGTTTAACATAACAATTTCAGTGTGACCACAAACATCTGTAGTCAAAATTTAGATATTTTACGAGCTTCTTCTGCTTCATTGTTGCACACTGTCCCACAGTCGCTTTGTGTTTGGATGTAGTCACCAGCTTGTGTGTGCTCATCTCTATAATCAAGCAGATGTATCACAGCGAGGGAGGAAAAAGACATAATTGTATGCTTTCTTTTTCCATTCAGTCCAATACGGAGTGAAAGTATCCACTGTTGTCTTGGTTACATCTTCCTCCTTGTCTTTTCTTGGCGCTATAAATAACGCAGAAGGCTCTGGACTCAGAGGAAGCCCCAATGGTATGAGTCAACAGTTGGAACAGTGTGAAGCATCAAGTAGCACAAATGAATGGCACCGTGTAAAAAGGGACACTCGACAAAGTGGATGACCGTGATAAATTGTATTGATTCGGATTAAAAGGTCAGGTGGGACCAACACAATCTGTCACCGTATTGATAATGAGGCTCACTTTATAAACATAAACTGTGGTGCCTTAGACAAAAGATAGACAATGGGGGACAGTGGCATTTGATTCCCATGCTTGTGGTAGCATGACCTTCTCTATAGCCAGTGCATGAGCAATCTGACACTGGAGTAAAGCCAATGTGAGTTCCAGTGTGTTGCTGTTGATCCTGGCTGGCAGGTAGGATTTAGAGCAGAATTTTAACTGCATTTTGTATTTAGGCGCTCTGCTTTTAGCAACGGCGGTGTTGACGGTGTAATGTGTTTTCAGCTAAAACTACTGTGAAACTAATACAGACGGAGACATTGCCTGAATGCAGTGAACGTGCAGAGAGATAAAGGTACGCCCACACACAAAGGCATAAAGGTGATCCAACAAATTAGGCTTGTGTATTACATCTGAAGTTGGTATTAGTACACATTATGCAAGTCAAAGTTATGTAAGCTCTTATTTATCCAGCACTGAGGCACAACAAAAGTAAGTATCACATTGTTTTTGTGCTAAGCCATAAACTGGATCCAACTGTTTAGTGTTACAATGACAGTTTTGAGGATTAAGCTTAGTTACTATATACATTAAAACAACACAGTAGCATTTGAGAATCTGCGACCTCTAAAGACCCTGAGGTCATCTTACGAGTGAAAGGTTGTTTTACGGTAAGAGGTACCACACTGCTGCTTTAACAGAACATTGTGGGAGGGCATACAGGGGAATACAGGTAGCTTTCAAAGGGGTAGTTATTGCATTGTACAAGTTCTGATTTGGTGTTTCTGTGTTTGAAGAGGGACTACAAATGTGTGCTCATTATACAAAAGATGAATAAGTGAATATGAAAGAGTGGATGATCTGCTCACTCTCGGAGCATTAATTGTTTCTTTAATCCTCGTATACATTGTTGTTGGTGTACGAAGCATATGCAAATCAGCCGTAACCCACAGCTGCTGCCGCATCCTGCAGATAGTCTGTTGCCGTCACTCCCTCCGAGGGCCCTGTAACTCGCCCTTTGAGATGGGCGGCTGATGTCACTGATGCTTTCCGGTGCGCTGCCCCTGTAATGGAGTCAATTTAGCTCCACGCCGAGCCATTTCTGTCCAGCCTCACCCCATGAAGGACACATTAGTCCTCCCTCCTTTCCACCCCCCGAGCTCCCCTTTCTCCTTCCTGCCTCTTCTTCTGATCTCTCCCGGTACTCCCCCACCCATCTCCTCTCTGCGACTCACATTCACACATTTACATTTTGTTTTCAATTCCACAGTACATCAGTTTGCACCGCACGTTGCCTCGGCCCATCAGCGGTGGACCTATCTTATTTTGCAATAACTCCAAGTGATATGACCCTTTGCGATGATATAAGCATTATTATATTAGCTAAAAGTCCTGATTAAATGCTAATCAGCAGCTCTGTGAGTAGTGATAGGGTTTAGAGACACATATACAAACTCTCTATTGCCTGTAGCCTGTAGAGTTTATTTGGGGAAACGTAAACATGACTTTTACTGTGTTTCTTGAAAATACTTGTGTGGGAGTGCCATGTTTAAACACCCCACTATGTAAACTCCCTTTCGAAGCCGTTTCAAGTATCTGGTGAACACACACAGGGTGAAGAGTAGTTTTGATACACAAAAAGTAATCAATCAAGAAACAGAGGAAGAATTCTACTGAAAGTATCCCCCAAAGCAGCAAAAACATCATTACATATATTTTTTATTTTATTTTACGTACATCTGTTTTTGTTTTTATTTGATTTGAATGAGTGCAGCTCACAACTCCCTCTAATGGGACAAAGTAAAACAACAGGCCAATGTTTATCTCTAAATATCACTTTTACTCTTAAAACTCCAGTACATGACTTTCTTATAATTATAGTCTATTGGCAGCTATTAAACTTCCTGGAACGTCTTATAACAAGCCAGCGTAGACCAATGGGAGTGCTCCTTTTTCAAGCATGTGATTGGCCAATGTTTCCTGTTCCTGGTTCAGACAAGGCTGTTTTTCACAAATGATTGCTTTTATAGTATACTATTTGGGGTTTAAATTTAAACCATTTTAACCATTTCCTAGAAGAAAAAAAAAAAAATCCTATCAAAGACATTTATTCCCTGTCACCCCTGTCACCCTTAATGTGTTATAATGTCCAACTCCACATTATATCTAGTGAGTGGATCCTGTCCATGCGTCTTGCAAGGATTAAGTAATCAGGATAATATAGTGATATCCATGCACACTTCTAGATCTGTGCTAAATTTGACGTGCCACAGTGGAAAGTGAACTTTAAATAGCTCACTTTATGTTTATGCCAGATTAAAGCACACACACATACACGCTCACTTGCTAATTTGCCCAAGTTGTATTACGCAGTGGTATTAGATTAGGTGTGATGTCACTCCAGGGGACACATATGTGAGGGTATTATTTTGAATGAGTTATTATATTAAGCAGATCAAGTTTTTTTGTAATGATGAAGGTTACATGCAGTGTCAGAGGAAAAGTGAATGCCAGGGTAGTATTCTCAGTTGGTAAGAGGAGCAGAGGATTGTGGGTGGGCAACTGGGAGTAAACAAACACAAGCCACAAAAAGAAAAGAGAAATTTATATGAAGTTTAAATTTGTAAGTGGATGAAGCAAAAGAATCACAAGCGTTAATAAAAAAAAAGTTGCAATCAATAACTGGCTTACATTTATCTTTTATTTTTTGGTAATGTGTTTACAGCTCAGTGTTCGTTCCCATTGGCTCCACTCTGTACTTGTTTATACTGTACATTATGCCCTGTCACACTTTCAGCCCAGTCAGCTCAATGTAAATATGTCTAAACACACAGATTAACACAGCTCAGCAAAGAGGAAGGAGGTGACTAAAGAAGAAGAGAGACACACAGAGCTGGTGTCCACGCACGACATTCAGATAGAGTTGTTTTAAAACAAATCACCAGAAAACATGTGCTCAGCTAAGAGTGGTATATTTTGAAGCATAGAGTCAGTATAGTCATTAAACATTTACTTCCATCTGTAGAAGCCAAAGGTAGGAAAGGGGGAGTCACTGCCTTAAGTCTCAAATACAACATTATTTCATTTGACAGAGAACTTGATTACAGCCACTATTGAACCGAACATTAAATAAATAGTGTACGGTAATTATTTAGGAGCCATCGATTGTTTTTCCTTATTCAGTCTTCCATGTGGCTGAGCCCTGAAGCTAAAGCTGCGACCTTCCGGCTGGGATACTAATCAAAGCACCAGTACAACACTATTCCTTCAATAAACTGTACAGTATGTTCTTTCATATGGTGAAAACTCCCAGCGTCTGTCAGAAGCACTTTGTTGCAATTCAAGTAAATGTCCATGCTATCAATATTTCATATCACAGTACATCTGCTTTACTCACTCTGCCTTTGAAATGGCACTGCTCTGCTGCTGGATACAAATGAGTTCTTTGTAAAGAGGGAAACCCAGATAACTGCACCTGATAAGTTTTGAGATTTTATTATCATTCTATTCACAAAAAAAAATAGCTCAGCAAAATTATAGCTCACTCACAATTGATAATATTAAAGATAAAGAATTTGGTTTAATTTATATTCCAGCTCGCTAACATCATGGTAATAGTGGGGTTGTCGTCAACATGTATAACTTTTTGTTGACCATATACCCTGAAGAAACGTATGCAGGGCATGAAACTGCTTGATTTATAATCATATTATTACTGTGCTATTAATATACTATTACTGAGCTGGAATATAAAGTGAGACCAAGAATTCAAGTTAATTTACCACAGTATTTAAATATTATGTTTTCTATGTTTTCTAGCATGAGGCTGGCCATGCAGTGTTCTATAAGGTTGGCTACAGCTTGCTGCATTTGCCCTTATACACAGAAACACACTTAACGTACACAAGCAGTGTGTAAACATGCATGCAGTGGGTGTTGCACTAATGTAATCTGCAGCGTCTGTAAACCACCCAGGCAGCTCTGCAGCATGAACACAGTCCCATCAGACTGGTGTAACACAATCACAACAACCCAACAACAGGAAAAGGCTGTTATTGGAGATTTATGCAAACCTGGGATATATGTAATTGTATCAGAACAACATTGCTTGATATCAGTTTTTTAACAAAGTGATATTGGTAAAATGACAATAAGTGACAACACAAAATGACTTCTAGGGTCTAAGCAAAAAAATCTGATTCAGTAATTAAAATTAAGATTTTGTATTTTTTTAGAATGTGCAGCAGAAAAAAGATTTAAAATGACAAGTTACATAGTGTTTCCATTAACGTTACCTATTTATTGTTGTCGTCATGCACAAACCTTATATTTCTACTTATTTATTGTTTTTAATTTTTTTATAAATTAGTTATACCTTCTTCTTTTTTTTTTTTGAGCTACATTTTGGGGATACAAGGTTTGCCCCAAACGAAATGTGCAATATACATTGTTGGTTTTGCATTTGACTGATGTTAACCTATGTGTTTGAAATGATTACATCATGTTCACACAGGTTGTCTCATTCATAAAAATGTGTGCACTGTAAAGTGGTTGTCAAGACTGGTTATGGAAATGTGTTAATGTTAAGGATCACTTAGACGGCTACTTAGGGAATTAGCTTTGGTTCTTGCACAGACAGAATTAAAGAGCTTTAGTGCTGAGCCTGTCACAGACTGTAAGCCCCCGACCACCGTCACCTTTCACCCCCTCCCTCCCTCTTTTTGGGACACAGAAGCAGCCCCCCACCTCCCGACCCTGCATTTATCAACAGATTTGCAGTTTTACTGAGCCCACTTGTGACCCTATTTAATCTGATGCAAACTGATTCAAACTCATTTAGGACACTTGATTGGCGGGACATCAAAGCTGACACTGCGTTACCAGGATGTTAATTTCTGTCCTCAGACTGTGTGGTCGTCGTCAGCAGGGATTAAGGCAGCAGATCAGGTGGGGGGTGTCGGTCAGAGAGCGGGGCAGACAGAATGTTGGATTTATACCTCTACACCACAGTTAATCCGCACAGAGACACACTTGAGCTTTCAATTAGGATGAGTAAGAGTAATTTGTTTTTTGTTTTTTCTGTGTTCAGCAAGACAAATTACACAGCCTTGATTAAACCACTCCACATCTTAAACGCAAGAAAATGGTAAACATTTCTAAAATGTATATTTATTAAACCTTTAAACTTTAACTGCATTCCACAGTCATGACTTTCCACTTGCAAGATTTGCTCCCTACAGACCCATTCCTCTAGCCGGTGAGGCTTTATAGTTATTTAATGCTGTAAAATACAGCGGTAAACTAGATATGTTTTTCTGTTAAATTAAAAAGACAAAGGCAGCACAATGAGGCTACTCCTAATTCTAGTTACTTGGAAAACTGAAAACCTTTTGTTCTTATTGTTCCTAAATGCAGAAATATAACACAAGCCACTTTACTTACTTATTCTGAACACACATTAACAGAACAGAACATGAAGGCTACTTTCAGGAGCACCGATCTAACTTATTTCTAGCTCGTCAATCACTGCCGAAAGTGTTGCCAGTGAACTTACAATAACATACTTCAGCAGTAGTTTAGTAGTAGATAGGAAGCGAGAGAGTGAAATAAATGATGTATAAAAACCCACATCTGAACCCACCTTACTTGTGCACCCCACCAGGTAAACCTCCAGCATTTCAAATACACTCCCAACCTCACTCCACCTAGAATTCACTGATTGCAGGTCAGATTAAAGGCCAGAGTTTCATCAGTAGCAACATGTGAAGAAAGGGAATAAATACATATTGAAGTATTAACATGGGACAATAAACCTAGCATCAAAGAGTGGACGACTTACTGCCTCGCTGGATTTAATGCCTCACTTTATAATCCGCATTAGTACTTTCCCATTCACAATGCAGCTATATGTTCAAATGAGACCTCCTAATCTCTCCTGAGAGGACATCTAGCATCAGATTCTTAGATTTTATTTTTAAAGCATGATAAAATTCACATGTTTTGCTGTAAATGCTGTTTTTTTTAGAGGTAAAGCTTTTCCTGTAGCTACACCTGTTGTGTTAAGCATTCTAAGCTTCACAATGTATATATGGGGCCTAAAGCCACTTTTTATTGTGCTGCTAATGCAGTATGGATCATGGTATTAGTGGTGTAGGGTGGGGAAAAGGTTCTGCTTAAAAAAGTGAGAACCACAACATTGGACACGTGAGACCTCGCACTGCGTCATGCATCAAGACTCACTTGGTTCCAGGCACTTTATCACTGTAATGCAGAAAAAGTGAAAAGAGGAGATGTTTAAGAACACTAGGTGGCCTTCAGATACGGTCGCGCTACTTAAGGGGGATTTATGGCAAAACAAGTATAATTTAAAAATCTTTAGTGGGGCTGATGCCAGAAAGCAGTGAAAGCAAATGTATACCCAATATCAGTGTAATGGGCTAGTCCTTAAGGGGAGAACATAAGGCAAGTTTAACAAAGCAAGACAGAGTGGAGGTGTGTTGTAAATGGGTGGATGAATAGGAGACACAGGAGTAATGTAAAAGATGAGGGAAAAAAGCAGAATGGGTAATCCATAAGGACCAAAGACAATAAAGGCTGAGATACATGGCCATAAATGTAGTAAACTACACAATACTGCAGTCTTGTCTGACACTGTACATAAACTCAACCCCTGTTCTGTGAAGTCAAACAAGACAAGGTAGGCCTTTCAGTGCTACGGTCAATACCTGAGAGCCATCCCATCGATTTCCCACACATCAGCCAAAATGTCAGCACCCTAAAGACCACAAGCTGCCCTGAAATTCTAACGCCAGAGGAGGGATCTCATTTGAGCCGGACTGAAACTTGACAAAAAGACAGTTGTAAAAGTTCCCCTGAATGTGGAATGAAAATGCAAGTCCCTGGTGTAAACTTTCACTTGCGTTACACATTGATCCTGTGTCCGGCTTGTTGGCCAACTTGCTTGACTTCTTCACACTGACAGAGGTCACATGGTCTGTGTCCCTGGGTGCCCTCTGGTCAATTAGGTTCTCTCCTATCAAACAGTGAGTACAATTACTCCATGGTACTGTACTAATGCAGCTTCTAAGCCTAGCCAATACAAGAATGTATATACAGTAATTGTATTTAATTATGATATTTCTCACACTTAATACAAAGCTTTCACAAAGAGTTGGCAGTCTGCTAGATAAAGGTCTACTTAAGTACAGCTGCTTTATCATATCAATGTTTGATTTGGGGAATTGTTTGGATTAACAGGTTGCAATTTGCCTTAAAAAAGAATAAAACCCTGAATGAATAGAGTAACAAATAAAGACTTGTTTAGTATTATTATTGGATCTTAGTCTCATTTCTTGGTCACATTTAAAAGTTTTAATTAGTGAAAAAAAAGTGTACAAAGAGTTTCCTCAGTCAGCACTAGGTCTCCCCTGTGGTTCTGCAGAGCACGTGGGAGCCACACACCCACAAGACGCAGCCGAAAGACATCATCACTTCTTCTGTCACTTCCCGGGGCGTGGGGAGACAGTAAACAGCTGGTAGCGTGTCCCGCGGTGACGGCAACGGCGCAATGACACAAGAGAAAGGCGACGTGAGAACAGGGGGAAGCCGGTGGAGAGGCTATACAAAGGAGCGAGGAGGAGGGTGTGGGTGGAGGTAATGATGATGGGGGAACGTGTCTTATCACAATAGCTTCTGCTTGGACACACAGGAACCAAAAGGCAATGACCTTTCCTTATTCCTTGATTTATTTATATATTGATTATGAGTGATGTATTGAATTGCAAGATGATAAAAAGATAATGACAGATGCTCAAAAACTTCACATAGGCCCTGTTTTTTACAATCTTTTTTTTTTTGACAAAACATCACTTCTGCTATTTGTTAAGCCTACACTGTACAACCAATTAAAGAATTCCTTCAGCACAATAGAATACAATTGAGATAACCTTGTCACTATTTGGTAAGATGGACAACAACCTAAGCTCCAGATGACAATGAACATGCCAGACTGGCTCAATAATGTGGCTATGCTGACAATGTGGAGTAATAAGAAGCGCTTCCCTTACATTTGCATCAGGGCTTGGTTGTGGGGGCTGAGGTACCAGCTGCTCTGCCTCTCACACAGCCTGTATAGAGATGAATTGCTCCCTGGGTGTCGATAAGTCACCATGGCACACTAGAGTCACCATGGAAACTACGCAAACACAGCATTTCCGAGCAAACCAGTCAAATGATTTTGTTTTTGCTTGAATCAAATATATTGGTTTTATTCTGTGAGTATTTAATATTGATAATATTGATTGATTTTGATTTTTAATTTTTGGTTTTATTTCTGGATGCTGCCATCTCACCTGAGACAAAATGCAGTGTCCTAAATAACCTATTTGACTGCTGGTGCTGAATTATAAATATTACTGATAAAGGTGCATATGTAAAAAAAAAAAAATAAAATACGATGGCAAATATGATTTTTCTCCTATGTCACTGCTCTAAAGATGAAATGCCTATAGCCACACCACAAATCTTTCAGCTCAAGAAAGGTAAAGAAAAGAAAGGGGTTTGGAGGGAAAAAGAAATAAAGGGTGGTAGGCTATGATTTTATGTAGAAGAAAAATAATGGAAGGCTGAGGGGAAGGATATTGAAAAAGAGATGGCATGGGGAGAGAAGGGGTGCCAATGACTGCGTTGTGGCACCACGAAAGAGCTGCCTCAGCACTACTACTATCTGATGCTTTTCAGATGAAGAGGGCTTCACATTGAAACACTGAGACGTGTGTGTGCGCAGACCCCCTTTGCGCGCTGTACTTAATATGTGTTATTGTGGGCTTGTATGTGTGGAGAGGTGGAAGACTGGCTGTGAGCTATGAGCGTGGAGGTGTTTGTTTGTGTGTAGAAGGCAACCGCTCCAGCAAGTAATAAAGACCTGGTGTTCATAGCATTTAGAATGATGACTCTATTTTGGCCTATGTCCTCTCTCGGTCCGAGCCTATTTCTGAGACCTGTGTGTGACGTGGTTTGACACAAAAAGACAGGGTGAACAGAACCCAAAATGAAACAGGAAGGAACGCATTAGCCTCTTACCAAAACTGTCAAGATGGCAGTGGCAGCTATCAACCCACTATAGTCCATTCCCAGCATTCATTGGGATTTATGCCTCCATGACGCCATGCACTGATGCAGCTACTCCGACCTGGGGCTTTTTTGCCAATGTACATTTTATTTTAGCGGTATGAACAGTCATGATGGGTTCATTTAAAAAACACAGCATCATGGGAAAAAAATACAGGGCCAAAGAAAGTTCACAGTGATGAAAGGGAAGTTGGCGGGAAACTGACACACTATGCACATGCTCGGATAGTTAGAGCAATCAGTAATATAAATGAATAACTTAAAGAAGAAAGGTGTCAGCAAACTCTACCAAGAGTAAAACAGTAAATTGTAAAATAGATTTTAGAAACTTAACATTTTAAACACTTACTATGTTTTTTTTACTATGCTTTGATGAATCAAATCCAATGGGAGATGATTCCTTTTACATGGTCCACTATCTGATTTTCTTTTGTCTCAGATGCCACTCATTCCCAAAAGCAGCCTAGGGACCTTTCCTGTTTTTAAAATCAAAACATTTTTTTTTTCCACAAAATACTAATATTACACCAAACTGAAGTTTAGAGCTTACCGTAAACTTTTGGGGTCCGTCTTAACCATCAATATGGCAATTATGTCCGCCTCGTTAAACATTACGTGATTAGAGCAAATATTTATTCCTGTTTCATTTTGCCACCCTTTTCCTTGTCAATGTTTTTTTGTTGTTGTATTTAGGTTGAATATACACTTTTCTGTTTTATTGGTTGCCATTACTCTTTCTCAAATGTCATGTGACAAGCCGATTTTGACCAATGGGAGCGCTTCTTTTTCCAAAAGCTAGCAGTTGTTGGCCAAAGCCCCCTTTCCGGGATAAAAAATCTCATCTATTAAAATTCCTTATAATAAAAAGTAGACTTTTTTTTCACAAATTATTCATTTTACAATATACTATTTACGATTTAAACCATTTTCCCTATAATGATGTCAATAAATAATACTGAAAGTGAAAGCAAAATTATAGGGCGTATTCTAATGGAAATACTAATGAGACGTCTGGAATCAGGCCTCTCACACCATCTGGCCAGTCATTAGCCTTGGCTTGTACTAACCATGTTTACACTAGACTTGAGTTTTGTGTGCTCTGCAGCAGTTCACTGGAATACAAATTTGCCTGTTGTCTTTTTCCATCTGTATCTTCATAACTTTGTTAAGATATCAGAGTGGCTATCAGGTCCAAACTGTAACTCCCTGCAACAAAGTTCCCACTGGTAATCACCTTAATGGAAGCAGAGGGTTCTTTTTGCAGAGTAAGCCCAAAACAAAAAAATACATCAAAGAGGATGGATGTCTGTAATTGCAGTTACTCAACTCAAGAATCAATGTGTATTTCTGAAATAATTAAAAATAGCATGAATTTTACACTCAAATGAGTTGATTGTAAGGGTCAACAGAGCTCGATAGCTTCCCGTTGCTGTGTCTCCAACTACTTCCTTCCGTGTCACTTCAGATGCTTTCCGTTCAACCCCACCGGTGACACGTGCAGATACCAAGTGTTAGTCGGGTCAATAATGGGATGGAGGGGCCTATAACCTCATTTTCATTTTAAAATACAACCCAGGCAAATATCAGCAGAAAACTGAATGTGATTCAGTCAGTCTTTTAAAAAAGCACCACGTTAATGTGCACAAGTGCCGTCTGATTGATGTAAAATAGTGTATTGTCAACTAACTAGAACTAATACTTCTTCACTGACTGTAGACTTTACACATGGACTTCTAAATCATAAATGGAAGGATTGGCCTGTCCCTCTGCTATGAAAATGGATAGTGCAAGTGTAGCTGTTATCTATATGAGAAAATCAATTATGGTTTATGAACAACAAATATTGTCTTTTGACCTAATGGTTTATTGAGGCACAGACAAAATGTTTAAGGGCTTAAACTTGGGTGCTTATGGTAACTTCTGAAGGCTGCAACCGCCCAGAACAGTAAGTTGTATAAAAACAAATAAGCTTTTTTTTAATAAAGACAATACAGTGAATGATCTAAACTATGTCAGAATGTCAGTGAATATTTGTGACTTTAGCAAAAATTAGTGGTATGTCTTATGAGTGCCCTTTCCACCAAATACTTACAGGTATAATTTTACTTTGACATAATTAATCTCTGCCCATGGAGCCAGGACTATAAGAACTCATGGCACCAATAATTTAAGGGAGGTTCACTCTTATCTGATTATGATTGTGGGGTAAAGAGGATTTAGGTGCTGGTGCCTGAATGCTAGGCTGTACTGATTAGGCTTACATAACTCCTGCAGAAAAGGGAGAATGAGAAGGTCTCCTCAACCTAAATGACACAACTCTTGTAAAACATCCTGATAATAGCAGCTAAAGGCTGAGTAAAACCATGTAGTACAATGCATGAGGCAATGTCCCCCTGTGCAGACAAATTAACCTTGACCACATATGATTAATAGAAAATCAACAAAAATTTGATTTTAAAGGCAATTTCTCCAAATGAGCAAAAAATACCTTAAAGCTACAAACTTCTTCCACAAAATGTCAATGCATATTGATTTTGCCTTCTGTAAATTGACTACAATACATGCAGAGACAAAAGGCTTATAATGAAACGTGGAAAAGGGACATGCTGCTTGATTTTGACCCAGAGAAAACCTTGTCATCTGTCCTTTGACTTTACCACCATAACAGAACATCTATTGTGAATATTGAGCGTGTGTGCTCTGATTTCACAATTTAAGATCAGAGCAGCCTGACTGATTGTACTGGATTGGACTATCAGGGTCTGGGCCTCTGACCCCAGAATTGTTCCAGGTTTCTTTTAGTGTTCCTCACTGCCATGTACAGGCCTCTTGCTTCTGCCCCACCTCTTTCTGTCTCCCATTCCTACATCAATACATATACACAAAGCTGACTACCTCCTTCAGGGCTGTAAAAGCCTATAAGGAAATGGATGGAAATGGAGAGTGGCTGTCTGCTCAAAGTGCACTACAACAATATGCTTAATGAATTTTCCTCTGCAGTTTATACTGCATATTACCTTTGTCATTTCTGCCATCAAATGCATCACTCTTCCACTAACAATAACAAATGACTCAACCAACAACAATCAGACAATTTGTGCGGCACATTAAGACAGATGACAGAGCTGACATTTACAAGGATTTGAGGTGTCTGTTTGAGGACTTTTACTACGTTACCATGACATACCATGTCATCAACATCAACTGTGTGAGAAGATCAGGCCATTGCAGAGCATTTCTACTGAGCTACACTTAAGCTTATTAGATAAAGCAAAGAGTAATGGTGTATATCCACATTAGGAGCAAGCACAAGCATGGCAGGCAAAAGGAGGGAGTGAGGAAAGGAGTGAGTAAACCCAACTTGAGATGTCTGGCGAATAGAAACATTGATCTTTTTAAAATGCTCTTTGGCCATTATTTATCCCAGACTGAACTGTCTGTAAGGTAAAGTAAAAAGCAACATTTTGTCTGGAAACATATAGAAAATTCTGAAGGCTCTGCATCATGTCTGATCTGTTGTAAACTACATTTATTCAATAAAAACACTGTAAGCTAACAACTAATATAATTAATTTACGACGCCAGCAAATAGCCTGACTCATATGTTAATGCCGAAGCACTCCTTAAATCACTGCTTTTATAGCAAATAGTCGGTGGGTCTCAGATATCTATTAGATAGTTTTACATTTTGCTGTGAAAATGCAACTCATAACTGATTAAATTTAACAAAAATAAATTCTTTATAATTTTACACTTAAGATCTGCAACAAAGCCTTTAAAGCAGTGTTGTTTGAATATGGCTTACTTGATTTAGCTTGTCATGAGTGTATTTGTAGGACTGCAGCATTGACTCACTGCAAATAAGAGATGGTCAGGACAGCACAAATTCTTCTGGATCAGAATCAGGAATGCCATGATGTTTGACTGTATTAACAGAAATGATAGCTTCAAGATACTAGACAATATGAGCTAGCCACTTCTCAGTTCCACCAAACTGACCCATCTACACTACATTGCTCATCAAAGTGCATACAGTGATGTGTTTGCTAACACATTTGCAAGGCAGAAATGTAACCAGAGCGCACTGCAGGGGTAATGCCTTTTTTATTTTACAAGTGTACATTGATTGTGCCACAACGGAAAATTATGTTTATACATGAGAAATAAATTAATGCAAACAAATAAGGCTGCACAATCATGAAAAAATGCAATACGTAATGTAAAGGTTTAATATTAAGCTGACAGTTTACTTTTAGGGATATTAATAGTGTTTTATATTTATTTCCCATCAATAAATAAAATGTTAATATTGGTTTACAATAACACAGACCCCATTAATCAATAGCCTGTAGTAACGTCTACAGTTCAAAAACAATAATATACACAAATATACTGTATATAGTGCATGCTTCCATTAAAATTACAGTACATTTTTAAAAGTTTCAATACAATGAGAAAGGTTTTCAAAATCCAGCTCAGCATCCTGAGGCGTAATGTATTAAGCTGCTTCTCTGACATCACACTCCTTCTCTGGGATTTCCAGCTACTATCTTTTGCCACTACAACATTTTAACCTTTTATTTCTGGATACCAAAAACATTACCACTGCTCTAATCCTCCTCCTAATGAATAAAAATCCTTGCCTGAGTGACCCTCTGAAAAGGTCAGTCCGCTCATGTTTAACCTTTATTTAAAGGCACAAAGAGCCATGAGGGGCCATGAACATCTCCTAATTTCTGTTTTGGATACACCAGGAAAGACAAAAAGCTTTCCAGGTAGAGAAGAAGAATATGTCAGAGATTTTTTGGCAAAGTGCTCAGGTGGCATTGTACTAAGGACACACAGTTGGAGTAATGTTGGAGCTCAGTAATGACATTTTCCTTGGTCAAGGGCTTTCAAGGGTTCTGCTGAATGGCCAGTGCCCCATAAAAGGCTTCCCTGACCTGAGGGAGCTGCCATCTGACAGCAGAGCAGCCCCGCCAGTCTACTTCCAAATGTACTTTCAGCTTCAGAAAACCTTCGCACTACTATGAGATTGAACCATTAAAATCACATTTTGCTCCTCTTGGAGCAAAAAAAGTGGGTTTGGGTGGGATTTCCCTTGAAATCTTTTTATAGGCTTTCCCCACAACATACAGAAGGAGATGAGAAGGATGGATATGAAGAGGTAAATCACTTGAAATATTGCACGGTGTATTGAATTATTCTGATGCTGTCTGCGTATGGAATAAATTACAGATCGGCAGGCTCCTTATGAGTGATTTGTATAACATATAGTCACACATATGGAGGATAAATGCTATTAACTTAGCTGAACTTAGCTTTGAAGGCACAAATGACTTGTTTATTTGAATCAAAAGGAGAGCAAGTATTCATTCAAAAACATAACTTTAATAGGTCTGTTATGAACCCACACTTTGAAATTGAACATCCGCTTTATTCTTCAAACGGTTTGTAACTGTAGCAGTCACACGCATGCACACTAGACCCCATGTTTATGATCCCCTGACATTGAAAATAATCCTGTCCAGCTCTGCCCTGGACCACTCCATGATGAGATCAGGATACTGGAGACTCAACATAAATTACCAGTGATTGGATTTCATCAAGGCTGACCAACCTAATTGAGGCCTGAGTAAGAGGGGAGAAGGGGGAGGAGCCCAAAGACATGTCATCACCTCAGCAGCCTTGACATTGCAACACAATCCCATTTTGTTTGATTAGATGAACTTTATATGTGACCTAAAGCAGCAGGGGAAGAAGCACAGATTACTGCATTAAACAAACCCATTAAATTGTGCTCAAGGTAAATATAATAAATGGCCCATAAACCTGAAGCCTGTCAATGAACCTGCAAGCAGACTTTGAATATCGACCTGTCACTTTGCCTCGTCACAGAGGAGATCAAAAATTCTGAGAGTTATATAGACATATGATGCCAGTGCTGTACAGAACTCAGTTTCTGTCTGTCCACAACATAATCCCTCACCTACAAACACAGTAAACAGCATTTTTAAAGGTTTCTGCTAAATGCAACAAGAGTGGGGACAAAGCGAGAGATTATATTTAAAATTCTCATATTTAAAAGCATATATATGACATCAATTCTGTTGTTGAAATGTTTTTTTTTACAATGATCTCAGTTTTGAACACAAAAGACTATACACACACCTATTTGTTTAATATACTATAAATAGGAATATTCTGTGCATGTTGGCCTCACAAGCAGTTATCTGCACTGCTCTGTAAAGCTTAGTGCGAGTACAATACATGCCAGTTTAAGTTTTGAATGAACTCAGTATTATTGTCCGGATTAAGACTTAAATATGTGTGCATTATGATTACAATGCAATGGTCAGCTTTGGAGGTAAAATATGAGACAAGGGGGGGTACAATGGTGCTTTCTACGATACTGTGGTTTCGGTTCACTTACCTTTGCAGCTACAGAGGAGCTGGGTTTCTCCAGGAGATCCCACAGCTTCTTCCTTTTGTCCGGGCAGCAGGTGTTATCAAACTCCCCCTCGCCCTCCCTATCCCGCATGGTCTCTGCCTCCCTCCTCAGCTCTTCATTCATCTGTTCTTTCTTCTGGTGATAGCGGGCCTGGCAGCACGACTCCAGGTAAATCTCATCGATCCCCCAGTAATCTAACTCCTGGCCAAAGGACAGGGCACACATTTCCTCCATCATGTGCAGTTTGCCTGTGCGATAAAAGTTCAGAATGGAGGTGAAAGCTCCCGGGTGCCGGTCAAAAAAGTACTCATTTTCATTCAAGCTGTAATCATCGCACACTTCCATCAGTGATTCATGGGTGTTGCAGTCCCGGAGCTTCCCGAGTCTTGTTCGGGGCAAACGATCAAGGGTGCGCCACAGGACCTCATGGTTAAGCCCCCCTACGTTGAGCCGGACTCTTCTGGCTCTGGCTTTGGTGCGGATGATGTCAATAGGCTCTGGGGGTAAGGGTGGAGTGGTTCGGATGTTGGTGGGCTTGAGCCCTGCTGCTCCGGTCTTCTCAGCCATGGTTTACAAAATGATATGAAGCCTTCGAAAGATAAGGATGTTGCAGTGGAACAGTAAGTCAAACAAACCAGAGTTATGTTGGATCCACTTTAGGCAAGACCCTCCATGGCTGAGGAGAAAACAAGCAGATGATTAAAGCAGTGATGACACACGCATTTCCAAAATATGTGTCCTCTATTTTTCAAAGGCAGCGCTGTCACCTGTTACTTGAGTAAAAATAGAAACACAGAAGCTGCACGCTAGCTGTATTATTGATCTCTTTTATTCATTTCTAAAAAGGTATTGGGCCGAATCAATGATTTAGTTTTGTCAGTCAATATGGCTGCTTTGCTTTCCACTCTTTACTCCCCAGAGCTTTTACGGTTCTGGCAAGGCAATGAACTCCTGCCGAAAGCTTCTACTGTAGACTAAACTCGCTCAAAAACAAAAGGGGACTCAGTGGTGCTCCGGGAAACAAATGAAGTAACAAACACAATATTAATTATTCTTTCTGTTCAGAAATTTTTCAGATATCCTTTCTGTGTTGCAATAAATCATAACTATGCATGAATGACAATTAAAAAAAAACTATCCAAATGTTCTCACATTTGTACAATTTCCCAAAATAAACATCAAAGTTCCTGATTTATTGAAGCTGAACAGCTGCATCTGTATGTTGTCAGTGCAGAGTTAACTGAGCTATACATGCAACAGTTTTAATCGCACTGACACTGCCTTTAGTGCAGCCTATACAGCCCACTTTACAAGCAAACAGAAAGGATCAAAAGAATCGAGTAGCTATTAGCTTTTTTTCTGCAGTCATTTAAATCAAACAGCAGACAGCCTTATGCCACAAACCTAGTACCTTTGGTGTAAATAAACCTAGACGGACCGAGCTAGAGAAGCATGGAACCTGCTTTAAATTTTTTTCAAAGTAGTAAACACAAATGGTCGGACTCACCTTGCCGAAATAAACCACGTTTTGCATGCAAACTCCTCTTTTTTTTCCCTAAGGGAGCAGAGATGAAAAGGGAGCCGGGATCCCCCTCTCGTCAAGCGGCCACCAATGAGTACAGTCCGTGGACGCGGCGAAAACGCGCGTCCCGCATTTTGTAGTGGGAATCACTCGGGATAAAAAAATTAAATAATATTTAAAAATACGTTTTGTTTGTTGTTTTAAACGGGGCGAGGAGAGCGGAGAGGTTTTCCCATTAGAGGCATTGTCAAAGAGTCCCGCGTTCATCCAGAAAAGCTCAAAGCGTGCGGTGAAGACTGTGCAGGGCTCGCTCAGTCGTTGTGAATCTGCAGACGTCGTGCGCGTAAAAGGCAACGGGAAGGAACGGGATAAGCGAACTGCAGAGTGTCCCGCTGTACACTATCGGCGAGGAGGAGCAGAGCAGAGCAGGCGCGCAAGGGCTGCACCACATCCCATCACTCGCACACAATGTTCAACTGCTGCACGATGGGACTACAGCTGCAACATGTCTCGAGTAAAAACTTGAACTTGCTGATATATTAGTACAAATATACCACAAAAATAATCTTCTGTTCAGTGAATCTAAAGCTGTAATTCCAGTGAGGGGCTTATTTAAAAAATGGGCAAGGCACGTTAATATGTTGATTTTTAAGATATTCATGAGTAAATGGGCTCTATTTGGTGAAGACTGTAAAACCTATAACATGTATGTGTATGTGATTTAAATTAGCAGTGTAAGACAATCTTCACTATCAGCTATCAGCACACCAACACCAAAATATGGAGGGTTTATTTCTGCTGCATCTATTGTGATTGTCTTCTTCTTTTCAAGTCAGTTACACAATTTATATTTATGAAATTTGTGGCAAGTGGATGTATTTTTCTTCATTCACAAAACACATGTTGTATATTATGGCTACATCACTGCAATTTTCACTGTGACTTCTTCTAATTCAGTGATTTAAAAGGTTTACATTTGCTTTGTTTAATGTTGTTTTGAAAGTCCAGCGAATATTTTAATTGTGAGTTTATTTTTTTAAATTTTTTTATTGTGATTTTGATTCACCCTTATGTGTTTGAAACCACAACTGTAATATTAGACGCTCAGTCAGAGAATTATGCATCAAATTATGGCGGTAATGTCTGAAGTGAAGTCATCAATATTATCCTGCGGACAAACAATGTGAATGTTTTTTCACCGTCGCCCCCCTTTACACACACTTAGTGAAACAACCACAAACACTGCATTTGACCTGGCTCTAGTAAGCCCAACAAGACAACTAGATGGCCCTTTTCTTTAAGTGACCCCCTGACCGATCAGTCGGCACTAACCCACCTCTACACAACCAGCTCCCAAGTAATCCAGCTCATCTTATCTTTTAGACATCCATTTGTAATGATTTCCCCACTGCCTGGTCTTAAATGAATAAATATTATATTATGCATCCCTTATTATCCTTCAGACCATTAACCAAACTGCTGGAGTGTCCTCCCCTCACTCATGGTTAATATGAATGGAGCTCATCGGAGATTTCCCCGCTTATGTGTCGCTTCAGCGTTTTCTCCTTAGCCAAGCGTTTTCTAGAAATGTGATTATACGCTGCATATGTGTAATTGATTTCTCTGGCATGTTCCTTTCTTACAGTGACAAGTGATCAATAATGCCGCATTGACAAATGGGACCTCTGTATGCCAGTATACTGTGTCTTCAACATGTAGGCGCTGTGGTGGGGTTTTTAAAGGATAGAGGCTTTGCTGGTGTTCACATGTCAGGGCTGCAAATATGCTGTACACTTTGGACACTAAAAAGGGTTAGGTTAGGTTATTTGGTCTTGATTATATGAATAATCAAAAAGCTAAATTTTTAAGACTGTGACCCCACACAGCCTATGAAACTAGAGGGGTCAGAACCTGTGGGAGGAGCCACAGACACAGTGGCCAAAGTGAATATGCTCTATAAGGGCTGATATTAACATGGAGGCCAGGAAGGTCATTATCATTTGCATTAATTATCAACTTTCCATTGACTATATTTGACATCTATGTTTAAACAAGAAATTCCATTGCTAAAAACAAACGTCATTCATTATTATTTATGATCTGCAAATAGTCCACATAATCCAAATTTTACCAATATTATTTTAATCCTTAATGTCATTTGACAGTGCTTAACGTGGGCAGTCATGTGTTTTCCTGATTCATTCATTGACAGATGTAAATTATTATCTTGATGACCTGGTTGTTAATTACTTAAGATACAGGGAAATGATTGAGGGCAATTGACTGTGGCCCCTCTCATTAATTAATGTCAAAGAGGCAGCCAATCAGCTCTTGCACAAGTTAAAATGTGTGGCTTAGCAGTGACGGCACCATCAGCAACTGTTCAAGTGGCCGGCTGGATCAACTCATCAGCTTGATATCTGCACTGCCCGTTACAAACACCGCAGTTCTTAAAGGCGTTTTACAAGGATGAGGTTCTAATTCTTGCATACTATGTGGGCATGTGTGCCTGCGTGGGTTGTCGTCATAGCAACCCAAATTGTAGCATCATGCTGAAGAAACACTTTGGGCCATGGAGACAGATAGACTCGCAGCCAGAATTAGGACAAACAAATCTGGGAACATGTCATACACCAAGTGGCTGAACTACTAAAGCAGGTGAACAACACAACCAGCTTAATTCTTAGTCAGCATATTCATGATAAAAATCAATGAGACTGTACCAACTGTCAGTTACGGCTTATGTTTAGGGCCAAAACAAAACCCAAATGAGTTTGTTAAAAGTGAAGCAAAAAGGTGCCAACCTGTTGTTGGGGTAGGCCTAAGTCAAGTCAATTTTTAGGCTTATTACAATTAACTCCAGAACCTAAAACAACTTTTTAATGATTGTGAAAACCTACTAATGTTTTTATTAGCCAGTGAGGCATATACAAACATGCCACAAAGAGAGAAAAAGTAGAAAAAACAGGTCAGTTCAGCTGACAAACGTATTAACCATTAGTTCTGCTTGCAGAAACTATAGTTCAAAGTTAAAAAGGCAGTGTCCAGACTCGCAGTGGGACACTGAAGACAGTAGGTACATAGTACAGTATGTCCTAATGTGGCTGGCTCTGTGTGTGCAATGTGTGTGTGATTTTGTCAATAAGGGGGAGGAAACACACCAAAGCAGCAGCCTGTTTATTCTCTTTTGCTATTTTTAGCCATTGTCCATGTGAAGGTCCACATAACCACTCACCCACAGTGGGCAGCAGTGGCCTTCAATATAATAGTATGCTGCAGGCCCGAGTCATTAATCTATGTCATCTCTTCATTCATCCTACTGAACACACCTGTTCACTCCCAATGCTGCCAACAACACCAATGTGTCAAAAATATACACCACACAATGAACACATGCCTCATCCAGAGCAGGGCCCTACTGTGTGGAGTTTGCATGTTCTCCCTGTGTCTGCGTAGGTTTCCTCTGGGTGCTCTGGTTTCCCCTACCACCAAAAACATGTACAAAATAGGACTAAAGATGGAAATGAGCCTATGTTTTGGCTTAATGTTCATTGTACACTGTCCTAAAGAAATAAAAAAATAAAAACAAAAGTTCCAACTATAGTAAGTGGTGCATCCTGTGGCTTAGTAGATACAGTCGGTGCTGTGTAACCATGCAACAAAATCCTGTCTCAAATTGAAGCTAGGACCTTTGTGATATGTCATCTCCCTCTTTATCTCCTTGTGTTGATTGCCCTTCCCTTTAGTAAACAACGGAAGGACAAAACACACATTTGTGCCTTGCATTGACATCAATCAAACCATGCAACAATGCCCTAAAACCAAACCCAGAACAATATACTGTATGTAGTCTGCAGTGCTTGTACTACTGCATTCTGCTCCTTTTGGTGGAAAACAAACAGACATGATTGATTACTTTTTGGTCCTGCTGGTTAAGTTTGCATAATACAGCGAGGGTTATGGATTGCTAATTGAATTGGTGTTGTTTGTTTTTATGTTTTCATTAGATGCCTGACTGTGCAGCTGGTCAATTGTGCCACGTGGTCAAACAACACAACAAGCAGAGGCTAATGTGCTTTTTGGTTGTCCACAACCACAGTGACATGTTAATCAAGAGAAATGACCTCCAAAAATCAGGAATTTGCAGAATTGATCAGTATGAAGAACGATGTCTCAAAGGCTGGAAAGATAGCCCAGCACCTTCACCCAAAGTTCTTTTGGCAGCATAATAATGTGAATATAATACACTGGGGCTAATTGCAAAAAAAACACTAAGGCTTAGAATATTTGACCTGATAATACTATCACTGGAGGTGTTCTGAGAGGAAGCATTTATGGGACAGGTGTGGCACCTAAATGTGTTGATCAGTGTGTGTTGTACATCCAAGTCAAAGACACAGAGGAGACGCTGGAGCATGAATAGCAATGAACTGTCTCAAGCTGTAGCTGTCATATTAACAAGGCCTGGGTGGACCACTTAGTATGTTCAGTCTCCATCGTATCTAAGATTGGACTTTTAAAGGTAAATGTGTCATTTAACCACCTCAGTATAAAGAGTTCCATTTATTTTGTGCAATCTGCAGCTAAAAGAATAGTTGTACAACATGGCAAAGATTATGAATACTTTTCATTGTTTTTGTTCTAAAGTTGGAAAGCTGGAATTTCTGGAAATAAAAATCTTAATAGATTAAAGTATTGATGCTTTAATCTATGCATATCATTTCTGTAAATGGCTTATGCTGCTAAATCACAATGCTGTGTTTATGCTGCCATAAGTCAGAGTTGCACTGATACTGTTGTCAGTTGTGTAATTGGGTCCACAGGTAATGTTACGCTGTTATGAGTCCCTCCATGCAATAATGTGAAAGATTAATCATTTGGACAGGAAACCAAAACTTACCCACTACTGGGAGGGATATTGTGAAAAAAATATTGTGAAATGCTTTCTCTATTTTAACAAATGAACAGAAAAATAGAAAAAGACTGGTGGAAACTGTGTGTGAGAATCATTCTAGAGATACCATAAAAATAAACAAGGACAAAATTTGCCTAAAAAGAGTAATAAAACAAAACATTTATTCATTAATCAATAAATTAATAAATTAATTTAATAAAACCAAAAATAAAGATAAAATACATCTAGCTAAGTATCTAGGATTTTTACCCTTAACATAACTTCAGAGTCATTGTGATGACTTATAGAGTGTTTTTGTGGTGGTTGGGGATTTGCTTAACACTACACACATAAACACTTGCCCAGGTTAGACATTCACGATGACAGAGTTCTCAAGGTAAAGACATTTCCTCAGAATTTAAAATAGTCTCTTGGAATAAGAGATGAAACGTTATTACCTTGAAAACCAAGTCCAGATATTTTTGCTTTAACCTTTTTTATCAGGACTTAGCTTCATTAAAAATCTTTCTGGTCACACAATGCAAGTGTAAGCAGCTGCAGTCTACAAAGACCTTCCCAATGTTCTATTCAGAGTCTTTACTGTAACTGTACACTTACTGTGTCCATTTAGCTGTTACATTTACATTTACATTTATTCATTTAGCTGACGCTTTTATCCAAAGAGACTTACATTTTTCTACAGTAATTACCAGTGTTACAGCCACTGGAGGCAAGGTGGGTTAAGTGTCTTTAAGTGTCTTGCCCAAGGACACAACGACAGTATGAACTGTGGGGAGAGTGGGAATCGAACTGCCTACCTTCCGGTTAAAGGAAGACCGCTCTACCCTCTGAGCTACTGCCGCTTTTCAGACACTTTTCATTAAACTGTATTTCTTAATGAGACGCCTATCTTATATATATTTTATGTATATCATTTTTTCTTAATTTAACTGATTTGTTTAGCCATACTGGCACTCTGCAGCAGGTTCAGCTGACAGAGGGAGGGCGACCAGTACAGTTGTCCCATGTCTCAGCGTCTTTGGGGGCTCAAAACAAACTCTTCTTTTATGCTTTAGATATATGGACCTAATATAGGGGGCCTCTGGGCATAGAGTTTGTTCAGGGCCCCATCAGTTCTGTAAGCGCCCCTGCAGACAGACCAATTGGTGACAAATGTGTACAAATTGAGCCACCACTACATAGGTTAAAGATGACACACTCTGACTGTGTGCCCAGGTCAAATTAGAGCAGGAAATGTTGCTGTATTTTGTTTCTTACCAAAGTTGCTGTGTGTCTCATGACGAAGCTCAATTGTTGACTAGTTATAGTTAAGTTGACTCAACTGCAACAAAGCACCTTCAAGGCTTTAGACAGGAAATGGCATTGCATTGACATTCAATCCCAGATCCTTACATCCACAGTGTGTGTGTGGGTGTGTGTGAGTGACTGATAACCTTGAGATATTTGCATTATCCAATTCATCAAGTCACTAGATGTGCAGCCACCCAATGCACAGAATAGATATGTTCTGTCACTATCACCACCCAGTGGTGATATGGTATCGTGCCATCTCACTCTTGTCCTTCAAGGTTACACATACTGAGCTTTAAAGATAATGCTAACTGCTGGCTGTGTCAGGGCTCTTGATGGACTCATGCTCAGTGGAAACGCTGTCAAATTGAAACAGTCTATTAAAGAGGTCACTCGTGTCATTGCTGATTCCTGTCCTTGGTGCTGTAGATGATCCCCAACACATGGCATAGCGATTGACCCCAATCCCCATTGTGGCTAAAATACATTTCACACTGAGCAACAAATTCAGAAGTATACTTATAAACTTGTATGCAATGTCCCTTGTCATTATTTACAAGAAACTGCAGGGCACAGACAATGAGTAAAATATGACTCCTCGGATGTTTATTGTGACTATTATTTGGTAACATTTTTTTTTTAATTTGGTAACAAAAAAAAAAAAAATAAAAAAATTATTATTGATTGGGTCAATTAGTTGTTTTTGTTTTTTTTCTGTATGTAGACTTTGTGTAAGTATGTATTAAATAAAAATACACAATCCAGAAAATCATACTAATTATATGTCTGCTAAAACACATGTTCAAGATTCTGCCATTAGTTTCATTGTGAAGTGAATTACCTATTATCTCACTTTTGCTGTTTATTATATAGGGATAATATTAATGGAAATAGGGTGCACGTGGCAGAGTGGTTAGCACTCCTGCCTTACAGCAAGAAGGTCGTGAGTTCAAAACCCGGCCGACTCAAATATTCTCGGCCGTCTCCGGTCTTTCTGTGAGGAGTCTGCATGTCCTCCACGTGTTACCGTGGGTTCTCTCCGGGTACTCCGGCTTCCTCCCACCGTCCAAATACATGCATGTACAGGTTAATTGGCAAATCTAAAGTGTCCCTAGTGAATGAATGTGAGAGTGAATGGTTGTCCGTCAATGTTTGTCTCTATATGTCAGCCCTGCAACTAACTGGCCATTGTCCAGGGTGTACCCCGCCTCAGGCCCAAAGCTGCTGGGATAGGCTCCAGCCACCCGCGACCCCTAACGGGACAAAGTGGTAGAAAATGAATGAATGAATTAATGGAAATAATATTATATAATGAGGACTTAACTTCCTAACCAGTCAAGTCAGACAAATATGGTTTAATTACTTCATGAATTTTTTTCATCTGTCCGACACGTGACCTTGAACCCTGGACTTGCTTGCTGAGAGGCGAGAATGTGAACCACTGCGCTATTGTACCGTCCTTGCACTTAGGCATCAAACAGCGTCAACAGGGTTTTCCTCTACCACTGTAAATCTGAGAAAGGCAACCTAAGTGTTTTTTCTCTTGGAGTAACTGAAACCTTTGGAAAGACAAGGCCAAATGATGCTTGTCATCAACAATAAATACAATTAAGGTAAATGATGGTCTTGCTTGTTGGGTTGCATGGTTGATTGGGGTCATGGAACAATTCCTCCAGCGTTGCAGTAAATGTCTAATTTTCTTTAAACGAAGAACATCCACAGAAGCAGTAAAGCTGTCCTTTGAAGGACAAGATGTTATTTTTCAAAAAAAACCATCTTGGAGCCAAGAGTCTTTTTTTTTCAGTTTCTACGATGATCGAATCATCAGGATGTGTTCAATGCACATAGTCTGATCAATTTTTACCTCTGTTGAAAGTGTTACTCAAATGCCGCACTTCAAAATCCCCAGTGTCATTGTAAGCTGAACAGACCTTGTCAGGACCAACACTCACTTCTTCACATCCATCACAAGGTGTTCCCCGCTCAACATGCCCTCCACACAGCGCACAGGTTCAAGCCCTTGTCCAAAGGCTCATAAAGAGAAGACTCAAAATGAGCTATTGCTGTCAGCATATAAGGAGAACCCCCGAGGACAGGTGGCAGTCTTTGGATCACCACACCGACATTAACCTTCCCATGATCATGCACAAGCTTCCTTTCACAAGGGACTTGAGGCATTGTTCTAAAAATAGCTCTTCCATAGTTTTTTGAAGCTGCTGATAGAGACCAGTAGTTTCTGTGGCAGTCAGTCCTCTGTGTCCACACAATAGACCAAAGTATAAAGACTTTAGAGGGAAGGACAGACAGGCCCCTGGCAGTGGCAGTAATGCTATCCCTCAGGCGCCATGTAATTTACGCCTGAGGGACAGGTTAGTACAACCGAACTCAATCCTTTTGATTACAGTGACAGTGGAAAAGGTAATTAACTAAATACAACTTAATTATATTGAGTAGGGTTGAAGTAATGTTTCATTGTTATGCCAGGAAAGAGCAATGTAAGGTAGTTAGATTTAATTTTAACCTGTTGAGACTCAAAACATGAAACAAATAATGTGCTGTTTATTCAACAGATTTGCATGAATGAAACTTTGGTCTCCAGCTGAGGTGGCAACGGGGTGGAGGAGGTTTGCCGCACGAGCTGAAGCCTGAATGAGGAAGTTGAGAGAGTGCTGCTTAGCAGTGATTGACTGCCGGTGAGAAACTGCATCAGGTAGGTGCAGTTGCTGTGTCAGGCCGATGAGGGGGGGAGTATTTCACCCTGAATTTGCGCTGTCAGCTTCATATGACGGTTACAGACTATTGTGTGGACAAGATGGAAGTCAGGTTTGAGGCAGGGATAGAAAGAAAGAAAATATATGTTGTGAGGAGAACAGTGCTACTGCTAGAGTGTGCATCACTATTTTAGGCCTTATATTGACTGAGGTCTGTACAATTTTGCAACTGCCACAAAGGCCAGCATGTATCTGTCTAATTTTCTTCTTTCCCTCTTTTTAACTCGACTGTATCTATGTAAGGTAAAAGTCAAATATGGATGTCAAAGTTGTCATCATGTTTTTTCTGTTTCTAAAGTCACTGATTGGGATCCCAACTTTTTTAACGCATTGAGTTTTAATAGAAGTCCTGCAAACAGTTTTTTACTTTTTACAGAAAATATTTTACCACAGGATTTCATCTCTGCTTTTTGCAGATGATGTTGTCCTGTTGGCTCCATCAAGCCAGGACCTTCAATGTTCACTGGGGCGGTTTGCAGCCGAGTGTGAAGCGGCTGGGATGAGGATCAGCACCTCCAAGTCTGAGACAATGGTTCTCAGTCGGAAAAGGGTGGCTTGCCCTCCAGGTTGGTGGAGAGATCCTGCCTCAAGTGGAGGAGTTCAAGTATCTTGGGGTCTTGTTCACGAGTGAGGGAAGGAGGGAGCGTGAGATTGACAGACGGATCGGTGCAGCTTCTGCAGTAATGCGGTCGATGTACCGGTCTGTTGTGGTGAAGAAGGAGCTGAGCTGTAAGGCAAAGCTCTCGATTTACCGGTCAATCTACGTTCCTACTCTCACCTATGGTCATGAGCTTTGGGTCATGACCGAAAGAACGAGATCCCGGATACAAGCGGCCGAAATGAGCTTTCTCCGCAGAGTGAGGTGGGTGAGGAGCTTGGTCACTCGGGAGGAGCTCAAAGTAGAGCCGCTGCTCCTCCACATCCAGAGGAGCCAGCTGAGGTGGCTCGGGCATCTGTTTCGGATGCCTGCTGGACGTCTTCCTAGGGAGGTGTTTCGGGCATGTCCCACCGAGATTTCCAGAAAAGGTGGTGGTGGCTCTTTTTTTTTTATAACTGTTCTGTCATCGTTGTCTAATAGTAAAAAGTTTGAATTTCGTGCTTTTAAATTAGAACTTTATGAGGGCCATTCTATCACAGTTGTAGGTTGTTACAGACCTCCCTCAGCGACTAATGATGCTCTGGCCTTATTCACTGAACAGCTAGCAATGTACCCTTGTTGGGGATTTTAATGTGGACTGGTTGACGTCTGTTTCTGATCATTTTAAAGTAATTTGTGATTCTCTTAATCTCACACATCTAATCAGTAATCCAACACAGCCAAATCTTAAACAGCCAATAAAATCTTCCATCCTTGATCTAATTTTAACAAATGTCCATAAATATACTGCTGTTGGAATATTTGGGATATATGATTTAAGCAACCATTGCATTATAACTACAGTTAGACAAACAAAAATTACTAAAAGAAGACCTCCGATTGTGTTTAAACAGGATTTTAAATGTTTTTATGAGCAAGCTTTTTATCATGACTTGTGGATCTATGGCTGGAATTTTTTTTTCTTATTAATGATGTGGAACTAGCTTGGAAATACTTTTATGATGCTTTGTCTGAAGTTTTTTACAAACATGCACCTTTTTGCATATTTAAAAGTAAAATATGAGTAAAAGGTCACAACAATCTCTGGTTTTCTGGTGAGCGGTCTGAACTTTTGAAAGAAAGAGATGATGCTTGGGCTAAGACGAGAAAAACAAAGTCTCAGGTTGACTGGTTGAGTTTAAGACAACTTGGAAATCGCTGCACTTCCCTTATTAAGAAAAGTAAATCTGAATATTACTTGTCTAAAACCACAAGTAATCTAAATGACCCAAAGAAATTTTGGAAAATTATAACTCTTCTTACGGGAACATACAAACCAACAAACTCCCAACATGCATTATTAAAAATTCACTTATTCTCACAGATAAATCTGCTTCAACAAACCTTTAGTTTCATCGGGTTGTCTATATGAGACATTGCATCCCATCACAAAAACCTTAACTGAACAAAAAGGGCATTCATCGCCCCCACCATTACCTTCATATATTGGCTCGTTTGTTTAGAGGTCTACAGGGCCTTTAAGCATGATAACTGAACCTCTGACATATGTTTATAACTTTTGCCTTTCAAACAATGTTATCCCTGTGGTCTGGAAGTCTGCTTTTGTTTTTCCTTTGTTGAAAGGAGGGGACACGGCCAATCTTAATAAATACAGGCCGATATCAAAGTTATGTATCCTGGCAAAGGTCTGTGAGAAAATTGTTGCTGAACAGCTTATAAAATTTATTGAGGTTCATGAAATTTTATCAAACGATCAATCTAGTTTCCGAACACTACACAGTACAATAACTGCTGCAGTCAAAGTAGTTAATGATATCATTGAGGCTCTTGATTATAAAAAAGTTCTGTTCAGTGTTGTTTATTGACTTGTCAAAGGTCTTTGACACTGTCGATCATGTCACCCTGTTAAATGGGATTCATAAAACTGGTCTGTCCGACAATGCTGTTGGCTGGTTTTCTAACTCTCTGTCAGGTAGAACTCAGTGTGTACACCTTGTTGGCATGTCTTCCTCCTTTCTTACACCAAAGGAGTACCCCAGGGTTCTGTTCTGGGGCCATTGCTGTTCTCTATTTAGGTGAATAATCTTTGTCAAAATGTGTCAAATGTCTTTTTTCACTTTTATGCTGATGACACAGTTATCTATTGTTACTCTCCTTCAATTGAACAAGCCTTTGAGTTCTTGCAGTCTGCATTTGATGCTGTTCAGTCTCATCTAAATCAGCTGAGGCTGTTAAAATTAGTGTTAAATGCAGATAAATCTAAAGTTATGGTCTTCTCAAATAGAAAACGGCTACCCTTTCAGCTCCCTAAAATAAAAACAGCTGATGGAAAAGAAATCCAAATGGACTCTTCTTACAAGTATTTAGGTTTTGTTAATGATGAAAATTATGTCATTAAGGATATTTAGGTGTGTGACTTTGTTCTGACTATGATATGGATGTTCTAATGCATTATTAATTAAAGCAAAGATCAGACATGCTTTGCCACACCCCCATGGCCAAGGTTAGATCAACCATGTGTTTACTGTCCGTTGCTGAAATACTGTTGAGTGCTGTCTTTTTAATGACTGCATTCATGAGTAGAAGCTTGCAGTCATTTGAAATACATCTGCGCTGCATTCTATTCAAGGTGTTTAATTGTCTGCTCTCTAAGTGCCCTCTTGGTACTTTATTGAGCTAATTCATTCGAAATAAAAACCCTAGAGGGTATAAAGTTATCTGTTTGAAATTGCCAGCTGGACCCTGTTCGATAAAAGGCATTTTTACAACGATGTTAAGCTTCAGGATTTATAAATACACAGGTTAGTCTGTGAAGACATTTTAAATTACAAGAGGAACAATAGTTCTACTGGGAGGTTCCTGAATGCTGATTAAATGATAAATTAAATCTAAAGACAGTTTGAATTAATCAAGTAACAAAAGAGCTCAGATAACACCTAGAAAAAGATTAAGATGAATTTGTGCAATACCAATGAATCAATTATTATTATTACATTTTTTTACTACAAGGTCAGCTCTGTTTTCCAGTTTCTCCGAGGAAACCTCCGCCAACAAACATGAGTTCAAAGTTCAGAGAGTATTTAAATGAGTTTCTCCAAGTACTACTTGTAAGTTCAGGACACTTATTTTGAAAGGACTTTTCATGTTGTGTTCCTTTGTTGAAACAAGAACATGATATTCATCGCAGTGACTGTACGTTCCACATTATGATTTGTGTATTATTGTCTTTTGAATAATGTGGCTTGTGTGTTTTGGAATGTGTTTGTGGGTGTATAAATGTAATATAATGTACAATGTAAAGCAACCTTGAGCTATGAATAGGCGCTATATATAAAACAAACTTTATCTTCTTCTTATTCTTATAGTATAACAAAAACATTTGTAAAAAGTTACCTTTAAAATACACAAAACATGAGGTTCAAGAATGCATCCTGCAGCAAATCCACTGCACAGTATTTTTTTTAGACTGAAGCTTTTAAACAACAACATACATATGGGAAGGTGGCACATGGGTGAGACAGAAAGAGCTGAGCTGTGTGTACAATATGAATGCGTTCACATAAATTAAAATTAGAAGCATAGAAAATTATTAAACTTTTAAGGATTATTTATCGCGTGCTGAGCAGACAAGTTATGCAAGTTATTTATTCCCCTAACCATCAAAAACATTTATGAGTCTGTTTCAGCAGTATGCTTCAAACAAGCAGTCATAAATCTAGTGGTGTATCTTTCTCTTCCTCTCTGGGCAGTCCATCCGTTGCTATCTCTCCCTCTCTCCACTTCATGCCATCATTTGTCATTTTTCAGTGGCTCTGCGTCGTATGAGTAAGTGCCCCATGGTTATAAGGATTTGCTGTCAATTTGGAATTCATCAGTCCTTGATTGGATTGTGGGGGGGAGGTTTGATTCAGTGTAGTGTGTTAAACAGTAAAGTGGAACACATTTCACAAGTTAATCCTGGATCCTTGATCCAGAGAGAACATGGACAAAGCTGGAAGGACTGTGTTCACAGAAGCTCAAATGTTAATATAAGTGACATCCACATGCACATAGAGGTTTGGTTCAGTTTTAAATGTGAACAGTAAACTGGTCACTGTAAGCTGTAGTACTAGAAATGTTTAAAAATATTGAGAAATTAGACAGTTACATGTTAATTGAGGGCAAAAAGAGAGCGGGACGAGCTGACCAGCAAACACAAAACCAAGAGACATAGCTAACTCTCAGTCCTATCAAAGCTAATTCCTAGGCTGTTGCTAAGGAGACTGCTCTACCAAACATAATTCGAGGTATGATGGATGAGGTTGTGGGGAGGTTGTGGCACTGACGGCACTGCAACAAGAGCACAAAGGTGACTGTGGTGTCCTGCTGTTGAGATGTGGCAAGTGTCACTAACCCCTGATAATGTTCCAACTGATGCAGCGTTTGTGGGAGCAACCATGATGTATGTACTTCTGCACTGCTTATCAGAGGTTAAATAAAGATTTTTGAATATAATTGAAAAGATTATTAACCTTGCAGCATATTACTGTAAAGTTATGACTGTAACATAGAAAGACAGCTTATGTTTATTGCAATGTCATAGTTCAGTGACACCACAAGGTGGTGTCCTCCTCATTAGTTGGATGTGTTTCTCCATTCTCACAATGCCTCTAGCTAATCCTCTGTTACAGGTTGAAAGAGACATGTGACCCAAAGAAAGAGAAAACAAATAAATTAAACTCTTGTTATCCCAGAGTAAGAAGTGGCAAAGCATATATAGCTCCCAGCGCTTCTGTGAAGAAGACAGCAAAGACTCATTACCACGCTTCAGAAAGTATCACTCTGCTGAGAGAGGCTCGTCCTGACCCGTCCATTGACCTTCAAAAATAATGGTGCTGCAGAGTAGAGACACTTTATTACCTGCTATGCCTGTCAGTCCACAAGCTCAAACATCCTACAGCACTTAATAAGGCCTAGAGAACAGGCCAGTGTGAAGTGGAGAGGGCTTCACGTGCATCTCTTACTTCTATCAAATGCCCAGATATAACATTAATATGCAATTGAACAGATGACCCAATATTGGTCATTTCTATGTGTGGCTGAGTTTTGCAGTGACCTAAGTAACACTTGTGCCAGGGTTTGGCTTTTATGTTTAAAGAAATACAAATAAGTGAAAATTAGTGTTAATAGTTTTTTCACTATTGCATCCATCTGTCTTCTGTGATTTTGACCTTATTTCATGCAGTTGTTTACACTACCACCAGATGTCACCCATCAAGAGACTGCTTATGCAAACATTTGTCGAGCTAACTGACCTTAAGGTCTATGTTAGTATAGCCGTTTAATTTTATTCATTGTCTCACGTTTTTGCTTCACTTTGTAATCTAAAAGAACCTCACTAGCTTTGGGGAAACCACTTCATTCAATTGTGGAACAATGGAGTATTCTTACATGAACAAAATAGAACCTTGTGAAAGTGAAAATGAGAAAGAAGACACTAAGATATTTATATAAGATGCTTTGAGATCTAGTATATGAGAACACATTTACCTCTTTCTCAGTTTAACAGCACAATACTTTACTAAGTGTGAGCCGGCAGTGAGCAGATGGCGAGGCCCGGATAGGAATGATATGTCTCTGACCTGACAAGCAGCAGCAGTCTGTGCAGCTCATGATTGTTTTTCCAATTTGACCTGTGTGAATCCACACAGATAATCACAAGCACCGGGATCAAGGATTTAGACCTCAGGGGGCTCCAGCACTCGTAATGCGCGCAGTAGTCTCAAGGCGACGCAGCTGAGCTCACCTCGGCTCACTCACACCCAGACCCACAGCGACTGACAGTAGAACAAAAATCACAGAAACAAAAGACTGTTACACATTCGGCTGGTGGTTAGGATTACAGCTTTCTTAATCTTTTATATCTCCTGTCCTATGACAACGTGATACAATTGTCACCATAGAACAGAAGCATACCCTATGCACAAATAAAATATAGATCATTTTCTAATAAATCTGTTCAAATACTAAAACCTGTTTCTGAAACCTGGTTAAAGACAACTAAAACCTGTTCAAAGCCAACTAAAACCTGTTCAAATCCATCTAAAACCTTTTTTATTTAAATTAAACTTGATTAAATCCATCTAACACCTTGTTAAATCCAACTAATACCCCTCACACAAATATAATATAAATAATATTCTAAGGATGTCACAATACAATGTTTTCCACAACAAGTACAACATTATTCAAGGATTTTTTTCCAATGTATTGTTTTGAAGGGTTGACACTTTAAAAGTGCATCATCTACAGTTTGCGTTACTTTTAACATTTTCATTTACGGTAAATTATTTACAAACAGCCCTTTTTAGAGGAAATGTGGCACAGAAACTCACACTGCTGTCATAAAGTACTTGGATGGCAGTGGAAGAGAAGGTCAAATGAGTACAACTCATACAACTAAACTACAATTTAGTGCAAACCTGTTTCTGATGTAAGAAAGTGGATGAACTTTTTAAGTATTGATTGTACACATTTTCTTGTGTTTTTCATGATTTTTATAAGACTACTTTTGGGTTGGTAAACTATCCATACTTCTTTGTAAGCAAAAACCTTTGAGGAACATTTTTGTTTTACTTTACTTTGGTTGCTCCAGACTTAATAAATTATAAAGATTCTGTGTCTTTTTCCTAATCCTAACCCTGATAAGCCTAATAAAGCTCATACATGTTTAATGACATGTTGTGTATTAAGTAAATGTAAAAACAACAGGACAAATCCACATTCATTTGCTACACACTGTAATAACATTAACATCACATACATTTCAGACCTTATTATACCCCATAAAGACAAAGCATTATTATTTTCTGTTCAGCATTGAGTATGGCATTAGTCTATATCCGAGTAAATCCCGAAAGCGCTGCATTTGAGCTCTTAATTATATACCCAGGATGCCTCTAATCCCCTCTATGACTAATGAGATTTCCTGCTCAAACATATTGAAAATAAAATTTCCGTCATAAATTTTTCAAAGTGACAATCAGTGAACAATTTACCCATCACAGTTTAGGTTAACTGTTTTTTACAAAATACCACTAAATATAATTATTTCACAAAATAAAGTTCAAGGGACGTAATGAGGTTTGCAGAAGGAAAGACATAAACATCAATCTGCCAGGCAACTCCTTAAGGACACCTCTCTTAAAAGGTAACCTCATCAATAAATGATAGAAGCACACAACACTTAACTTGAGATTGACAGCTTGAAGTTTGATGCACTTTGTATGGCATTTCTATTTCCTGTTATGTTCCTTGATGTTGGCTAAAAAGGGTAACTCAAACGGTAAATTAACTGAATGCATTTGTAAATATGCAAGCAAGGAAAAAAAACAACCAGCTGCATATTGACACAAATGTATAATTTAACGTCCTGTAGCGTTTTTTTGCAGCGGTGCATGGCTCGTCTTGGTTTGGACAGGTGCACTTAAGCGTCATGGCTGCTAAACGCCCCTTCATGACAGAACATTCAAATTCTCATTACAAGCTCATAATGTTATTCCAGAAACAAATGTATTCAAAACGCTCACCCTTATTTTATTATCTCATCAGTCCTTTGTCTTTTAAAAAAGTTGTTCCACCTCAACTGCACATTTCCAAATCAAACACCAGCCCAGAATAGGTCTTGTTTATTTTTCTAATACAACCTCACTGTCAAGCTTTAGCAGCAGAGGATCCGGCTTATTTAATGACACCTGCCTGCTGTCATATGGTCTTTGTCAAATTTCAAAGATAAACCTTGAGGACAATAACCGGGTAAATATTAGTTTTGGAGTGATTGGAGTCAGAGTAGTGCACTGTAAACCAAAGCTGACGTTTATAGTGGCAGATAGTGCTGTGATGTCTGGTAGCAAATGAGATTTTTAATGAATTTAAAAAACGTTTGCAGCTTTAATTAATGCAGTCACTATTAATTGTGTCTCTATCAGAGCAATAAAATGTCTACATTTTTGACACAATAAGACTATAATAAGACACAATAAGAATTTATGTTATTGGAGAGTTGTTTCATGTAATTGCTTTACAGCAGACATGTCAGAAAATTGTGGCACAAGGTGAGATTTTATGTAGAGCAGTTTATTTTTCTATTGATTGCTCTATATAAATAATTTTTTGATTAATCTATTGATTTTTTTTTCAATTAATCTAACAATTATTTTTTGAGTAAATATTTTTTTTTATGATTAATCTATTGTTTTGGGAATAATCTGAAATCAACTGGTAGAAGAGCTGAGCTTTTATCTCTAGAGGAAGGAGTTTGACCTGAAACTAAACCTGATTGGACCAGGCTGTTCTGGTCTCATAGTTATTAACTTAAAAGGACAGTGTAACTCCTGATGTGAGAGTCGTTAGTGACACTGTTCCATTCAAGTGTTGTTGTTCTAGAGTAAAACTGTAGACAACATGAATCTGAGGCCACCTCCTCTGTTCAGAGAAGGCCTTTACATTTTAAAAAAATGGCTTCCTTCACCCCTCTCTCGAACTATCTGGCCTCTCTGGTCAGTATTCGGACATTGCTGTCCTCTAAGGAATGTCCTTTGTCTTTGAGGTGGAGGTGAACTGCAGACTCAGGTCCTCCAGGATTGGCTCTTCTGTCCTGATACATCCTCTTGTGAAGCTGTTGTTTAGTTTCACCGACATAACTGTCACTGCACTCTTCACTGAACTGCACAAACTACATTACTACGTTTGTGAGTGGGTCTTGTCTTTAGATGGACCAGTAAAAAAGTCTTCACCTTGTAAACTGCAGATGCCTTTCCTTGAACCTTTTCTTCAAGATGACCTGGATGGCTGAGAACCTTCACAGACACTTAGTGAAAAAAAAAAATTTAGCCAAAACATAATGAACACAGAATAGGACATTGGTTTCTTATAAATTACCATGAGCCAAACAAACGAAGAACGTTCTTGTGTTATCATCTAGGGCTGTCACAATGACTCCTTTTTTTGTGCAATATATATCACCAGAATTCATCGCAATAAACAATATTACTGCGATGTTAAAACCAATTTGCAGTGTTTCCTTTGGTCAAGTTCCTTGGTGAGGTAGCCAAAGGTCACATGACCTGTTATAGAGGTGTTGGGAGTAATAATAATACATCTACACAGTATACAATAACTTCCTGCAGAAACTCAATTCCGAATATTTAGAACTCTTTTATTTTCCCTGTTTATTAAGAAGAACTGAGGCCCTAAAATATCAATCAAGGATGAGGGATAATTCAATATTCTGTATATAAATCATAATTTCAATTTCAAGGCTAGAGATCATATTGGGTAAAGGCACTTGTCGGGGTCTCCATGGTAATGCTCAGGGGGAGGAGTTTATGAAACTGTTCCTCATGAAGCTTTCCTTTACTGTTTACTTTGCATGTCTTTGTGCGCTCCCGGGTCCTGTCAGCTCGTCTCAGAGAGCAGCAACGTGTGACGCTTTGTACTCAATAAATCAATACCAGAAGCAGTTTAAATGTAGTAAAATAAAACTCATTATTAAATAAGCCTGTCAGTCAATATTAGATTATTCCCCATCTTTTTAGTAATAAAGTGTATAGCCTACTGTGCATTTATGGGGCATGTCCAGAAGAACTTAAACGAATCAATGTGTCGTCTCTGCATAAAATTTTTATTCAGCAACTTGTATTGTCTGTTTTGTCTTGTATTTTCTTGTATTGTCAGCAATAAGATACAAAGTACAGTTCCTGATCAAATCCAACTAAAAACTGTTTTCATCCAGTTAAAACCTATTTAGAGCCATTTAAAACTAAAATGCTTTTAATCCAACTTAAATCTTTTCAAATGTGACTAAAACCTGTTCAAATCCATCTAAAACCTAGTTAAAACCGACAAAAATCTGCTCAAATTTAACTAAAACATGTTCAGATTCATCTAAAACCTACAAAACCTGGTTAAATCCAACTAAAATATGTTTGATAACTTAAACCAGTTAAAATCTGACTAAAACCTGTTCAAATCCTACTAATACTTAGTGGAATAAAAATAAAATCAGAAGAGACAGTTGTCCCTTAGAAATTTTTTGCAAAAAGTTTGGACACCCCTGCTTTACAGACAGACAAGAACCCCACTGTTATACGGCACAAAGCTTACCTTTTCTTTGTTTTTTACATTTCTTACAGTTTGTTCAAGTTCTACAATTACAAACAGTCAAAGTTTTTGCTGCTCTAATTTTAATATTCTCTTTTCTTACACTTATCACTGGATACTTAGCAATACTTGATGATGACACCACTATAATCCTCAGTTAATGATATATCTTATTTTAATCCGTCATGATCAGGACTCCCAGAGGAATATCCCTTAATCCGCACCATTAACAAGGCTGATTTTGTGACTTTTTGGCTTTTCTTTTGTCACAAATGGACAATATCACAAACAAATCAATCACTCACTACTTTGCGAGTGGTGGTCGGTCAAGGATCAACTTGTGGAAATGAACATTTGAAAGACTCTTCCAGCAAAACCACAGCTCCAAGACAAACTAATCAAATTCCCAAGCTCACAAGATCCGTATCATTTTCCCAGACACATTAACTTACTGGTCACGTTTGGGAGACAGTATTGGGCCTAATGTGTAATCAGCAGCAGACATTTGCTGGACTCGCCTCCCTCTGTCTCTGATGTGTGGAAAACCTGAGATGTTTTGGTCACAAGGGGCAGCTTGTTGCTTACATTAGGAGACAGGCAGCACACAGTATTCAAAGCTCTTTTTGCAGCAGTGAGAGACGCTTCCTGATTGTTCAGCTCAACACCGGCATCAGTCACTCTGAGGTAAGAACAACACAGCTTGTACTGCGTGCATTACGACTGAATAGTTTCATTTGTTGTTTAATTACATCAGTTATTGTTTTGCTGCAAAGCGACTGTAGGTCTAGTCTTGACCTGTTATAAAAGTTTATCCAACTTGTGGACTGAACACATAAATTACAATAAATGTATAGATTAGTTAGACAAAATTAGACAGATTAGACAGACAATTATTTGTAACAAGGACCATTGCATTATTGCACTAAATGTTGAGTTTGTTTTTTGGTTGTTGTTTGTTTTTTTGACCAATGCATGTTTCGTAATGTAAGTTTAAGTATTATTTTGTCCCAGACACGGAGCAATTGTCAAATATATCTAGTACGATCTTCTTGTTCTTCAATTAGGGAAATGTGGTGAGCCTTAAGCCATTAGCGCTCTGAGTGGCAGGCTCAGTTACTCGGAAATGATGGGCAGGAAGCACATCCCGCCGTCATTATCAGAATGATATTGCTTTTTGATTTTGTCACATGTGGTTTTCAGTGCACCAGACAAACGATAAACACAGCTTTATAGAGTTCCACCACAGGAATACAAGAAACCATTTCCCATTTGATAGTTCCAGTAATAAACTGTCTTTAGTCTTACTTTAGTCAATGCATGATAATCAAAACTTTTAGGGACCAAGACCAAGCTTTAATTTTTTTTGCAGATTAATATAACTCTTTTTTTAGCCTAATAATGATGTTGGTCTAAAATCCTCTCATGAACAAGGCCAGTCAATAAGTTCACCAAATGCACTACAGCAAACTCATCGAGCCCTCATCAAGCTCAAAAAATAAAAATAAAAGTAATGAGAAAAAAGTAATAAATCTGACCAACAAAGTAAATAATAATATTTCTTGTTTTTGTGGGTTATAAACCCTAATTATGACTTGGCACAGATAATGTTATCTGTGCAGCTTTGTTGTCAACATTGAGCTTGCGGTTAATTATTGCCTCAGAGCCATTGAACTCACCTTAAATAAGAAGGCTATGTTCAATCCCAAATTGAAGCTGCAGTCACTGTGTTATGTTATTGTATTTGAACAGTGATCTCACTTGGACTTCAGTAAAGCCGTTAAAACCATGACTCATCCAAACACAACAGGATTTGCAGACACTAAGTAAACTGTGATGTATTAGATGAAGCACATGGCATGCTCCTGTTATGACCTGAAACATACCGAAGAGTGCATTTTGATGTGATTTTCAGAGAGAATTCACCATAGTCATTTGCTCTCCAAATGTAATTTGCCCTTTGACCTTTCGATATGACTTATACAAGTCTTATACAATATAGTTACTAGGACTTTTTCAGTCTGACTGGGATAATCATCACACAGGGATGCTGTCAGGAAATCAATACACAAAACAGTGTAGAGATAAACAGATTTATCTGGAGATCAACCTTCAACCAAAATGCGAATTAAATGAAGTATCAGACTCATCCTTAAGTTTTAACATGTTTGGGAGATGTAAGATATGTGGAGCTTCTCTCGCGCTTCCACCCCGTCTCTGACGGAATCACCGCCGGGCCACCTGCCTCTCAGTGCTTTTATTGAAACAGACAGAAACAATATCACGATAAAACGATAACAATAGAATTTACAACAATGCATACATCTTGTCACACCCAGCCACGTAGGGCTGAGTGCAAAACAGTTAGTTTCTTCATTACAGCCAAACTTACATATAAGGAATTGCAAAAATAGGAACCACCCAGTGAGTTAAAGATAAACACTTGAGCTTGACAAATCTGGCTGAGTGCAACACTTCCTCTTTAGCATTTTTAAAACACAAACACACATACCTTTCTTCCGCAAAGGCTTCCGCAGATGCCCAGGACACGAACAGACAAGGAGCCCCCAGCTGTGAGGAACATAATTGCTTTCTTCAACACAAGGACTTCACCCTACAAACACTGGATGTGAATGCCCTTCTGGTTAAAGGCAAAGTCATCTCTACCCCTCTATCCCGTTATTGCAGGAGCAGACTTTGGCTAAATTCCTGCTGTGATATAACACAGTTGTATAGGAGCTTTTACATAATCTGAAACTGTCTTGTGTTCACTCATTTAGTGTTTTCTGATATTTATATGACACAACTTTGTTTGTTCCATTGGAACCCAGGGCCTGGCTGTGAGTGGAGTGATGAACTTCAGCAGAGAAGTGGCCCGGCAGACCAGCAGTTACACATATGTGATTGAAGAAGAGGATCCAGCTCAGGCAAATCGAAATGTATTTGGGGTCAGTCTTTTCATTTATAACAATTTTATGACAATGATAACAGGACAAATGAAGAAACTGAAAATCTAATTGTTCTGCAACAAGAGAAGTGTTTATGTAACAGCCCATTTTAACAATCCCAACCTTCTGTAACACAAAGAAACCAATGTGAACCACAGTTCACTGGAGGAATAACCTGATGCTGAGCCTGTATTGTGTAATAAAGTTACATCAGTTTTAAATTTAGCCCAGTAAGACATCCAACAAATGGACAATAGACAAGTCCCAAAAGATCAATCATTAGAACTTATATGTAACTGTGTTTTACTTTGGAGCACCTTGGAATGAGCAAAAATATATTGTAAAGTGATAATGCTTAAATAACAACAATCTTTTAAAAAGGACTGGACTTTTTGCAGGAGAAGATAAAGAGCAAAGTTGTTATTCCAGTTGTCAAGATTTAGTAAATAAAAGCATTTTTGCTTAGAAGAACGATTGTAATTAAGATTGTGTTTTCAATTTAGATAAAGTAAAAAAAAAAAAAAACATTCTGTTCAGAGTTGTGGAAAGGTTGTGTAATAGATAAGGTCGGACAAAAAGACATTTAGCTTTAGTTTAGAAATACTATACATTGGGTATACACACTGTGTTAACTTATGCTGTGTATAGTTTGTCCCTTTGCCTTTACCATTTTCCAATGTTACAATATAACAGTTGGCAGAGAAGGGTGACCTGGCCATCCTCGAGAGCCTGGTGAGGAAAAGCCCAGAGGTGCTGAGTGAGAAAGATGAATACGGAGCCAGTCCCCTTCATCACGCTGCCGCGGGGGGGCATGTCACCCTCATCCAATTCATCACAGCTGTCGACTCACAGGGTAAGCTCACCATGGCTATCGATCAAAAAATAAACTGGGAAAATATGTCCACTATACATCTGTGTCATGGTCTTATCACAGGTCTGTAAAGGACACATGTTAATGTTTATCAGCTTTTATATTGCATTCTGTGAGTTTGTTTGTGCTGTCCCAGAACTGAACAGCTGTGATGAGCAAGGCAACGTGCCCCTGCACTGGGCAGTGGAGAAGAACAACACAGAGAGCTGCAGGGCCCTCATGGACCTTGGGGCCAACCCCAACGTTCTTAACAAGGCCCTGTTGTCCCCGCTGCACCTGGCGGTCAGCAAGGGACACAACGGTCTAGTAGAGGTGAGGAACAGTGAGGGCCATTGATCAAAACAGATTTTACAAGGGCTCAGAAAGTTATATGACCAACCAGCCAACACAGGGCTCTAAATGAAAATACTGGACTGATAGATTTTAGTTTAGTTTGTAATTGTCTAGTTTGCTTTATGCAAATAACCCATCAACCACAAAGTTTTTTTGGTAATCACTTTGTTTTCATTAGTTATTATGATCTATTTTCTGTAATATGCATATGACAGCTGATAATTGTGTTATTATAATTAACAACTTTTATAGCACTTGAGACCAAGCCAAGATTATATCATCATAGCATGTAGCAGTTTTTGTTTGACATGTGAGAACAGATGAGCTTACTGTACAATATTCCCTTCTCTTGTAGTTGCTTATGTCATACAGCGCGACAGACTGCAATCTTCAGGGAGACCTCGAGAACACTCCGCTGATACTGGCTTGCTCAATCAATAACTATGAAGCCCTCAACATACTGGTATGTGAGACTAATGCCTTCTGTCTATACCTGCACTTGTTTAAATAGGAGAACAGGCCATCTGTACAGGACAGATCATGTAGAACTGCTGGTTCTGACAGGCAGCATGTAGCTGCAGCTTTGTCTCTGACTAACAACTGTCTTTGTTTGTCTTTCTCTCTATTAATTCTCCCATCTGTCAAAGATAAAGCATGGAGCCAGGCTTTGCCAACAGAACAAGCTGGGTCATTTTCCTGTGCATGCAGCTGCCTTTGCAGGTGCACATAGGTCTATGGAAATCATCCTGAAGGCAGGTATGACAAAAGCCATTTCTATAATAAAATCCAATAACAAAGCTTAACAAAGAATTTGACAAGGTCAATTTCAAATTAAATTGATGTGTGTCAGTGATGTTAACTGTATGTGTAACCTTGTACACAGACCAGACGCCACTGACATTGTTTATTCACTGGGTGGTCTGTCACAAAGCAGGCTTTAAAATATTTAGAAATAAGTTTTTTATATTAGATAATATGAATGTGTATTTAACAAAATGTTACTTGGAATTGATTATTCAATATTGTCTATTGTGAACTGGCAGGTGAAGAGCTTGGTCATAACACTGAACTGCACATCAACTATCAGGACAAGTCCAAAAGCAGCCCACTTCATCTGGCAGTTCGTGGTGGAAACCTAGAGACCATTCATCTGTGTCTGGCCACAGGGGCCAAAGTTGACCAGCAACAGGTACAGTCACTGGAAAAACAATCCAAACGTGAGGATCATTTTGTTTAATTTTGCATAATCTATATTCTCCTGTGTTGGGCACATGAAATATACAGGTGACCATAAAGTTGCATGGCCAGACATTCATTTGGCTGTCAAAACACTGTTTACTGCTCCATGCCCCACAGTCACAAACCTATTAATACCTGGGAGCAATAGATTTCAAATGATGCGATTCGATTTTTATTGAGGCATTACATGGTTTGCCTGTTTCTCTATATTAATATTATTACACCTGTACAGCATTTCCCTCGATGTGCATAAAAAGAGAATGTCAATCTTATCAAACTCATCTGGAAGTTATTGTTAAGCCAGGCCCTAAGAAAGTGGCCAGAGCTACAGCACCAATAGTGAGTACAGTCATTGCTCTAAGTTGGCTAAATTAAAATAAATTACCCTCTCTTGGACAGTGGAACTGAGGGGAGCAATCGTTGGCCAGCTCCTGCCAGTTCTGATTAAGTCATTAAAGGGTTGGGTTACAGCTTCCAGTGTTCAGACACTACAAATGCTTAGCTTGTGTAACATGGGCATATCTACAGTATGCGACTGCTTGTGTGTTTCTTCTGTAAATCAGTATGTTGTTTTTGAATATACTATATTAATCACACATAACATGTTCTTGCACCTGCTGCTGCTTCAGAACGACAGGTCCACGCCACTCCATCTGGCCTGCACACAGGGCGCCATTGAAGTTGTTAAACTGATGTTGTCTTCCTATGATCAAGTGGAAGACATCATCAACCTGACGGACGGCGCATGTCAGACACCATTGCACAGGTATGCGCTGTAGGCTTTGCTCGACAACTAATTCATCTTTATCCAACGACAATCAAAATCTCCCACGGAAATGCTCCTAATACAGTAACTATATAAAGCTACATGTTGCTACTTTAATCTTTTTTTTTTTACTCTTCCAGGGCCACAGTCTTTGACCACATAGAGCTGGCTGAGTATCTGATTTCATTGGTAAATGGCCACACAACACACGACTTTTAACCTGAACTATTATAATGGAAAACATGCCAAATATTGCACCACTTTAGCTCAAGCTATCCTCGTGTCACCACTATAAAATATTTCAACCATGTGTATGTTTTGTATATATCACAGGTGAACCTGCACCATTTCTTTCTCTAGAGCATTAAATATGACTGCTGCTAGGAAAAAAAATGTATGTTCAAGTTCATCATCTACCAGCTTATTCTGTTAGCAAACAATAAACCTAATGAGTTAGTTTGTCTTTGAAGATATATTAATGTTGGCTAAACCAGAAATGTCCAAACCATAGGATAAATGTTCAACTAGCGTTTTATATTTCTGTTTAACTTAAAACCGCCCAAGAAAACAGCATCCGGATGCAGGTGACTTATGGCAGTATTTAGCCGCCTCCCCTGACAAAATAGCTGCACCACAGAAGTGGCTACATTTGTCTTAAAACCACATCTGGGCCAGTCTTTTCAAATGCACAGGGCAGTGGTTGAAAATACCCATGCTCCAAAAGTATTGTGAGGCTGATGTGTTCTATTTCTCATTAACAACCATTAGCATTTCTAGTTCTATAAACTTGATGACAAACTATTATTTAGAAAGATTTTCTGCTAAACTTAAATATTCTAGCCTATCCATCAAAATGGACAAAATAATCGAACACAAGAACTGCATTGTTACACAACGATTATGTTATAATTTAGTCCACATAAAGGTTTTATTGCATCCTCACTTCAGGGTGCAGACCTGAACAGAGTCGACTGCAAGGGAAACACTCCCCTTTTGATGGCTACCAGCTGCGGAGCGTGGAAAACTGTGGCGCTGCTTCTGTCAAAAGGTGAACGGCAGAGCTGCACATTCCACATTTTATTGTATATAAAAGAGTTTAGTGACTGATATTAGAATACATGTTTTGTTCTTGTGTTTACAGGGGCAAGTGTCAGTCTAAAGGACAGACGCGGTTGTAATTTTCTCCACTTAGCAATTCTGCAGCCAAAAGGTTTGAAGAATCTGCCAGAGCAAATGCTACAGGTAGAGCAGACGTAAAACTAATTAAAGGCAATGAGCTTTGTACTTAAAGAATATTTAAGTAAGCACATTACATATAGGTCCAGGGCCAGTTTATGATACTGATCGCAAAGGTAAACATAATAAAGATTTGGACAGAGGACTTTATGAAACTGATACTGAATATAACCATATTTATGGCTTGCATAAAAATGATCCTTATATATTTGTGTAAAATAATTAGTTTATTCATTGATATTTTCTGCCATCTTTCCTGTTACAGTTGGCAAGTGCCTGGAACTTATCTCAGCTGCTTAGGGCGTTAGGCAGTGTACACTTAGACATACATTCACTCACATTGTTTAACTATGAGAATTAAAATGACTAGAGAGACAGCTGGAGTACTAAAGAAGAACCCATGGTAACACACGGTTATCTTCCAATTTGATCTTTTAATATATTATAAGTACAAACAGATACTTATCATGTTGTTAGTTGGTGTAATATATATTTAGTAGTACATGTTTATTATCTGTAAATGTGTGTGCATTACTTAAGCATTAATTAAGTACGTAAATATCAGAATTGTCCACACATGAGCCAATTAAGGGTTTATTTTCCTTAAGTAAAGCCATGTTTAATATTTTCAGTCCATAATGCCTGACAGCTGCATTTTTGCATTATAAATTAGAAGATAAAATGTACATAATTAGAATCACTGTATACATAATTAATTTATTTTATTCATTTGCTGTGTGTCTAACTTTAGCATAGTTGCGTTAAGGCGTTGCTGAGTTGTGAGGACAATGAGGGCTGTACACCACTACACTATGCCTGCAGACTGGGGATCCATGACTCTGTTGAAAACATGCTGGGCCTCTCAGGTCAGATCGGCCTCGAGTACAAATCCAAGGACAAGAAGTCTGCCCTGCACTTTGCCGCACAGTGAGTTCAATTGGTCCCATAGGGTACTACTTTGCATATGAACAAACTGAACTAAACTACTTTGACCTGCTTTGAATGTCAATTTATACATTTAGTCAGTGGTTCAGCTTCAGTTCTTTGGTGTGTGACACCAGAAACCCTAACACTAAAAATTGTATTTGGTTCTTTTCACGTCGGATTGAGACTGGACTAAGCACCGTGCAGAAGAAATAAGCAAACCAACAAATAAACTAGCCATTATGTACTGTCTTTGGGCACACAGTCAATCCCTGCTGAGCATTAGACTACCTAGTTTTTAAACTGAGTATATTTTTAACATCTTTTAAGAATCAAAGCTTGACATTGAAATGACAAGCAAATTCTGCACTGCTTTAGAGAGAAACTAAACTCGGTGCAGGACATTGATCCTGCTCATATCTGGCACACTCTGCACTGTCCCTGTCAAATAACAAAAGAAAAAGAAAGAAACAGTCACTGCATTTATACTTTATGCTTACATACACATACAACTGTGCTGTGCCAAGGAGCTCCTTTACCAACTGTGCCAAACCCCGGGAGGTGTTCTCTATAAGCAATCCATATACAGCTTTCAATTATGTAATTAAACAGTTATCTGAACAAATCTTTACAACATGACCCCCATGACCTCGGACGTGAGTTGAAGCTTGTTCCCTTACATATAATCTTAGGGATTTGTGTGCATAACATTGTGATGGTTATGATGCATGGTGTAATGGTTGTGCAAAAATCATCAGGTAACAGTCATCATTTTGCAAAGACTAAACAGAAACATGGCAGCATATACGCGTTTTTAAAACTTCAAATGAGCAGAAAGGTGTTATGAAAGGGGCACTAAATATATATATATGTATAACTGTACCTCATTCCTCTCTTATCGAGGTACGGCCGTCTGAACACATGTCACCGGCTCCTTGAGAACCTCAAAGACTCCCGTCTGCTGAACGAGGGCGACGAGCGTGGCCACACCCCTCTGCATCTGGCTTCTGCAGGTGGACACACCAAGGTGGTTCAGTTACTGCTGCGTAATGGAGCACTCTTTCACAGGTATGGTATGCACCTGAGTCAAGTACTGACTCAAGATATGATGGTAATAACTGAATTAATGTGAGTTATTATATCCTGTGTGCAGTGACTATAAGGGCTGGACTTGTCTGCACCACGCTGCATCTGAAGGATACACACAGACTATGGATATTCTGATTTCAGCCAATATTAAATTATTGGATAAAACTGATGAAGATGGGGTGAGAAGACCTTTTGTTTTTGTTGTAGAATTTCATAATAAAAATAAAAATTATTTGTTACTGCACCAGAACACAGCACTGCATATAGCAGCCAGAGAAGGTCATGTGGCTGCAACCAAACTCCTGCTACTTCGAGGAGCTGAGATCATCCTGAACAAGAATGAGACATCATTCATGCATGAAGCTGTGCAGAACCTGAAAAAAGATGTGGTCAATGCAGTAATTGACAGTAACAGGTGTGCTAAAGAATGTACAGGTTTATCAAGTCTTCATGTGTGAATGCATTACTCATTTGCTTTACCATTGTGCCTGTGCTGCTCCAGATGTGTAGAGGCTTTAACCGCTTTCATCCGAGGTGGCACCCAAAAATGCCCTGTTTTAGACATGATTGAATATCTCCCTGAGGCCTGCAAGGTTTGCTCCTGAAAAATATGACACAAGAGTATGTTTGAACTCATAGTTTTACTTTGTATGTCTTCTACAACTTGTTTTCAGCACCTGTTGGACAGCTGTGTGAAGGAGTCGGACCATGATCCCAACAGCCCTGACTTTCACGTAAATGACACACCAATCAAAAGAAGAAAAGATAGACCAATACTATTTTTATAATTTGATTATTAAGATCCTGTAATACAATGTTCTATGTGCAGATTAAGTATGATTTTAGATGGCTTCAAGCTCCCATAGAAGCAAAGAAAGCAAATATAATGTCTAATATAGAACCTCTCGCATCACTCAATGTAAGATATTTAATATTATTGCACATAATTGTTCATGGTTTTAAATGTGTAATTTTAGTAACAGGTTCTTTTGCTCTCCTTTCTGCAGTCAATGGTGAAACACAACCGCATTGAACTCCTCAACCATCCTGTGTGCAAGAAGTATCTAGCTATGAAGTGGTACATCCTCAACCATTGATAATGACATTTCTCATTCTGGAAGCACATCTTTCTGATGTTACCTATGTTCTACGCAGGGTGGCCTATGGGAGCATAGCTCATGTGCTCAACATGTTCTTCTACTTATTAGGCCTACTGCCGCTCACTCACTTGATTGTGTCTTTGAGGCCTACATTTAATATCACAGACACAGGCGAGCGAATTATCACCATGGTGCCCATATCGTTCATCGAGGTAAGTTGGAGTTAAGTGCAGTGATATTATTCTATTGTGTTAGTTCATCTCATTCATTCTCATTATAATTTAGAGGATTGCACTAGTAAGAAAACAAGTTTATAGTAGCAATTATGTTCTCTTAGTGGGATCATTCAAAATGTTCCAAGGTAAAACATGCATTTTTGTTTTGCAGCAAAGCCTCTTTCTGTCCTTGTGCATGGTGATGGTGGTGGTCATGAACATCTACTCGATTGGGAAAGAGGTGGTGCAGATATCTCAGCAGGTACAGGGACTTTAATGTCTGTGTCATTACCGCTCATAAAACACATGCACATAAATCTGTCCTGTGGCTCGTCTGGATGGACACCCCTAGCGTTCAGCAGTGATGGCTCAGCACTCTCTGATTCCCATTTGCAGGATCATCCAATGGACACAAGTGTCAATGTCACCTTTACAGTTTGAGAAAAAAAACATTCTAGCTGATATTTCCCCCTTTTTCTCTCCAAAGCGCTGGAATTACTTCAAGGATTACTCCAATCATTGTGACTGGTTTTCAGCCATTACTTCCTTGATGTTTGTCATTCCTGTCATGCTCAATGCAGAAGGTTCCCTCCACTGGCAGGCAGGTGCACTAGCTGTTCTGAACTCTTGGATTGGCTTTCTCCTTTATCTGCAGAGGTAAACTCTCATTCCAGTTTGGTGTCTTTTTGCAGTCTGTGTGGTTGTATGGTGCAAATAGTATTAATATTTTTATTTGTTTAGGTTTGAAGGTGTTGGTATTTATGTTGTCATGTTTGGGGAGATCATGAGGACCCTAGTCCGAATTGTAATGGTGTTCTTGTACCTGATGCTGGCTTTTGGATTGGCATTTCATGCGCTCATGCTCAACCAGGTAGACTTAGTTACTGCTCCAAGAATTGTTTTTGGTTAATTTGGATATAAGTGTCATTAAATCATCTAACAATGCACTTTTCTTTATTCTTTAGAAAGAGTTTGAAAGTGTCCCACTCTCTGTAGTCCAAACTTTTGTGATGATGGTCGGTGAACTCAACTACCAGAGCAACTTTCTGGGCTCCTATCTGAATGACGAGCTACCCTTTAGTTTCCTGACATACCTCATTTTTATCACTTTTGTTATGTTTATGCCAATTCTTCTGGTGAACTTAATGGTAAGCATGAAAACATAATTGCTTTCCTCTTTTCTGCTCAACAAAAAGTAGTGGTTCATTTCTATTGTGTTGCTGTAGATTGGTTTGGCCGTTGGAGATATTGCTGAGGTTCAGAGAAATGCAGCACTTAAAAGAATAGCCATGCAGGTATGTTCAAAACACTGGCCTCTTATCAAAAATATACAGTAGAACAGTGTCGCAGCAACGTGGATTCTGCCTTTTTATCTTGCTGGCTTTGAGCTTACATTGTGTCTGTCATTGAGATGGCGTTATGGTGAGGCATTTGTAAGAGGACTACCTAAAAAAAAAATACACTTTATGTTTTTTTGTATTTTGACAAAATGTACATAAAATATACATATTAGTGTATGATTGTATATTTACTCTTTAGTTGTTGTTTAGCAGATATGTAGACGTAAACATTAACATAATAATGAACTTACTGGTGACTTTCTTACCAGATTGACCTCCACACTTCTCTGGAAGACAAGCTGCCCTTTTGGTTTGTTAAACGAGTTGACAAACCCTCCAGCACCATTTACCCCAATCGAAAGTGCCCCACGGTAATCATTTTGCTAAATACCTCACTGGCTACATTATTAAGTTTACTTGTATAACTGCTCTGAAGTGCAACTATTGCATTTAGCCATGCACATCCTGTTCAAACTAAGCATCAAAATGGTTCCTGGTGCCAGTTGGGCTGTTCTGAGAACTGCTGAAACTGTTATTCTATTGGGATTTCTATACACAACCACTTTTGGGGGTTACAAGGAATATGCAGAAATGTCTTGCTGACATCAGAGATAAAAAGTAAATGGCCAGATTAGACAAAGATAAAGGCATCCCTGAAAGTCCAACACGGCACACCTGGAAGCATGAGGAAAACATGGCCTGTTTTTAAATATAGTCCACACAGGCACACTAATATTAGCAGAATATTTAAAAACTTTGTTATAGTAAGTGTATATCAGAATGTGGAACTACAGCAGGGTAACTTCACCATGTCTACATGCATAAATGCATTTAGTTGCTGCTATGAGTGCATATTCTTATTGACCTTACTTACTTACTGATCCTTTATATTTGAAGCACTTTTGGAAGCTGATTTTCTTGGGGGAAGATGAGAAGTTAGTGTGGAGTCGAATGCAGGTCAAGTCACAGACATGCACTCTGATTGAGAATGAGCTTAAGAAGCAGAAGTACAGGTAATACACTTGAACATACTGTATGTAGTAAAAATGATCTGTATATAGTGAACAATACATTAGCAACCCCTAGTGGACATGGTCGTAAAGACAAAGACGTGTTTTTTAAATTAAGTGATACCATGTTTTTCATCAGGATGAAGGAGATCAACAACACGCTGGAGAAGCAGCACAACCTCCTGAAGCTCATCATTCAAAAGATGGAAATCACTGCTGAGTCTGATGAGTATGATGGCCCCCTAAACCTCAAAGGCAGCCTGTGGCCAGCCCTGACCCAGACCAAACCCAGAAACCAAACGGTGTCCCGCTGGGTGCCAATCATGAAGGCTATAGAGTGCAGGAAAAATGACTTAAAATAACATCTGCATGTGTTCAAATAATAGTTATGTAAGGTGTGCAACGTGAATAAAAATGTGATTAGAGACTATATAGACAATAGATTTGTAATTATGTTTATTATTAAGCGCATTTAACACAGTCTTAATTTCTGAATTGTTATAGTTAGGCCTATGTTAAGAATGACTATAGGAATCACGATAAAATAACCTTAGATATAGAAAAATTAACACATTTTGTCAGCTTTACAATGGCAGATTAGAATATTGTAGTCTTATTCCCCCACAACACTATGGACCAAAAAATAAACTGATACAATAAAAACTAAAATTGAGTTGTGAGTAGTTTTAGTTAAGTACACTTTGAAACACAAAGAAAATTCCAGTGACATTATGCCTTTGCAGCTGTTACTCTGCATCTTGAGCGTTGGACCCCGATAGAGGTTACGACCCCTGAAAGTCTGTGCTGATAGACAAAGACTAGTGCTGCCTTCAAGTACAGTTTCATGTCATATTTATTACTGTTGGCCCCGATTTTAATTATTCCCAGAGCAAATACAATGGCCATGTAACCATCAATTACACTCATGTTTTAGACATTATTTTCTGAGGCACTACATCTACAGAGTGGCTGTTTCCTTTTCTTTTCTTTTCTTTATGTACTGACAGTCTCCTTGGTGTGTTATGTAAAGAAATCGACAGTTTATCAAACACAGAGTGAGTCTGACAGTAGACTCTTTTTTTTATTATGGAGCGTGTCAGTCGGTGGCTTACCTTGCTTACAGTTGCAGTGACAGATGGAGGAGACAGCAGCAAGCTTAATGCTCTGACTGACAGCAGAGCACCAGTGCAAACTCATATCTCAAGGTTAGGCCATGTCCACAGCTAAGTATGAGCTGGAGTCCATCTAAAGTCAGGTGTTCCTGTGAAAACTGCATGAAATCTGGATTATACTGTATCATGGGAATCTGGTCTTGGATTAAGTGTAAGGTCCAGTGCAGTCTTAGCACTATTATAGGTGTATAATGTGTATGAGACCAAGGAAGTATGCTCAAAGGCTTTGGCCAGTCATTTGAAATGTAACGTCTGAATGCATTGTACAACATTGTCTTTGTGATATGAATGTTGCATCTGTTGATATGTAATAAGACTACATGCAATTTTTTGTGTAGCGCTAATGTAACAATAAAATGGCATAATATATTAAAGTGCTGCCAAACAGATGAAATCATGAATTAGTTTGATTAGTTTTGAGGTTTTACTTACAGCAAACAAGCTTTATTTCACCAACAAAACCAATCAATACTAGCTTATTTCAAGAAAAAGTTAAAAAAAAAAACCAAGGCACTCTTCACAAATACCTGGCATACTTTAAAAAGCCTTTATTTTATGTGACTAATTTCCAATTAAAGACGATGTAAACATTAAAAGCATTGTGTGCTGGGTTTAATTTCCCACACGTAGCAGCTAACAAATAGCCTTCTTTAGGGTGTGTTTTCCAGCACTTGTTCATCTCCTATAAAAAAGGAGAAAGGAAGATATAGTGTCTTTAATTGAAATTAGCCACATAAAAAAGGCTTTTGAAATACTTCAAGTATTTGGAGAGTGCCTTGGTATTTCAACTTTTTCTTGAAATAACTTTTGTTTCCCATAGCAAAGAGCATTTTCTACAAAGAAGAACCATCATACTGAAGCTTCCCATGCACTTTGGACCTTTTCTTCTTTAAAATACCAGCTTCTATATTCACAAAATGCATTCTCAATAGCTTTTGTTGTAAATGATGCAATACAAATTTGTGATTGCAGATCACAAGCTGCAGTACGTTTATTTAATATCCATTGAAACAACAGATTTCTCACAGGATTTCTCAGAAGGAGACAAACTTTAAGGAACATTTTTTTCCAAATGCACAGTACAGCAATTCCACTCTGGTGAATCTCACATGAATAACAACCACAGCCTAGAATGAATATCAGCTGCAGTTAGTAATCTAAGGGGTCAATTTCACAAATATTGTATGATATGGAGTAATATTGACAGAAACCCAGCTTTTTTCTGATACTATACAGTATATATATACATATATATATTCAGGACGTGCACTGCCAGGATCCATGGTAACTCTATGATCCGTAGCTACCTGCCGCCCTTGTTGTATCTCCGCGGTTACCTATGGTTCACATTTAGTGGATTTAGCCTAGCCCTATAGTTCAGCAATCTCCGAAAAATAAAACTTTTGAAGCAGACAAACCGGAATACAATAACAACAATAAGTGGCACACAGACTTACTATGAGAATAAAGATGGTGCCCCTCTGCCACACCCTTGTCATGCCAGCACACCAGATGTCATGGGAACCTCTAACAGCTGTGGCCCGTGGATGTAGTCTGCGTGTGAAAAGCTGCTCCATCTGCAGAAACCCAATCCCTCTGTGAAACCAGCGGAGGATTAGGCACTTTTGATAAGGTCCTCAAGACATTTCTATTACCTAACACATCTGTGGTGCCCATATGAAAGACAAGTTTATGATTATGTTCATATTTACAAATGTGCCAGTGAAAAATGTGTCAGAATGTATGTCCTAAATACAAACAGTACAGACTAATTACTACAGTGTATCCTTGTAAGAATGTGAAAATAGGTATACAGAGAGTGATGTCTACTTGTTGTCCCACTAAATTGCTTTTCTTAAACGAGGCTTAAGCGTGAATTTGAAATGGCTGATGTTTGAAGTGATTTTGCCCTTGAACTTTTCTCACAGGAGATGTTGTGGTCGTATTAAGGTCATGGTAGCTTGAAAAAAGGGGAGGAGAAATACTTAGAAAGCACACAGATGCCAAGTCCGGGACACTTAAATTAGGCGGGTAGCAAAGCAAAAAGGCATTGGGGTATTTAGTTTAGGAGATATTACTTGCTAAAGTGACTGGTGTAACCTAAAAAAGCCTATAGTTCAAAACAAAACTGTTATGTTGCATTCTTACCTGCTGTATTTTATTTGCTTGTGGTAGCATTAGGTTTAGTTTAACGTTATATTAAGTATTATTTTGGAAAACACCAGTGGGGCAGCCATGTCTACTGGTTCACCTGAGAGCGACGCAGAGGACTACGGCACACGTCACAGGAGGATAGCTACGCCTCTCAAAAGAAGCGCGCGAAAAGGCACCTGCTACAACAGGTGCTCTGACCAACACCTGGATGAGGAGCGCAGAGCGTCCAAGGCTCACGCGCAGACAGACTCGCGCCAGACGCAAAGAAACGCAGCCAACGCCAGGGAACGAGCGCGGATGAGAGTGTTGAGCAAAGCCTTCTCCAGACTCAAAACCAGCCTGCCCTGGGTTCCTGCGGACACCAAACTGTCCAAACTGGACACGCTGCGACTGGCCTCTAGTTACATCTCCCACCTCAGACAGCTGCTGCAGGAGGAGCGCTTCGACAGCTTCGTTCATCCAGTCAATCTGGTATGAGCAACACACGAAGGCAATGCCAGTATTTGTACAAGGCTACTCTGTTTAAATAAGTTACAATGCACACATGAAGAATTAACACTGAAAGTAAAACATATTACTTTGTAACATACAAGACGTTTGATAAACAAAGCTAAGCATTGTGCACCTGTTGCAGCTCATGCTAATTCATAACTAGCTTAAAACGTTAGCCACTATGTCATGATGTTGAAAAGAGAATGGGGTTAATTTTGTTTGTATGGTTAGTATCTGCAACTCCAGTTTTCTCGTGTGCTTATAGGCTAGTGGTGTGCGACTCAAAAGGCATATAATGTAACATAATGTTTTCTTCAATAGAGGTTGTTTTCTGTTTTAGCAGACATGGCCATTCATGATGACAGGGCGCTCAGAAGACTGTCCAGACCCTGTATCATCAACTGTAAGACTCTGTGGAGCAACAGCATGAGACACCGCTCCCATGTGTCCTAAAAGCAGCTTTCCTCGCCTCTGCTCGTTTGACTGTGACATTGATTTCTTGATTATGGTTTTATCCATTTATTACATCAACCTAAACAAATGCTCTAAAGACTTTCATTTCAACATGTAATAAATGGGTTGCTCACTTACTTAACCTACTGATGCAGGCTGTGGAGACTTATAATGGGGCATTTTTTCTTGCAGACATATTGCTTTGTGCACCATTTCTGTAACAAATAATAAGGTGTGTTCTTATTCATGTTAAACTTTTATATCTAGATTTTGTCCCTCCTACTGCTTCTTTGATCACTTGATTGCATTTTAGTGTGTAGTCTCTGAGAGTGTGTTCTTTACTTCGAAACAAAACAAGCTTTGTGTAGATTTATTTATTATGTTGCTACATGTTTTATGTGCATAAAAGGTTTACATTTTTAACAACTTCTTAACAATGTGTAATATTATATTTGTCGAATGCGTCGGACAAAAGACTATGGCTGTGGGTTTGTGAAGGATCTGAGATAGGATGCAGCTGTCCCATTCATTTTTCTACGAGTGAACAGAATAAAAACGTCTTTATGGTAGAGCATGCTACACTATCTGCAGTCGGATTTATGTCACATCAAATTGATTTTCTGCCAGCTGGAGATGCTAGTCTGTTCCTTGGCAGAATGTGGTTTTAGTCATAGTGAAGCCATAACAGATGAAGGGAAAATGCTCAGAAGCTCAGAGTCACTACCTTCTTCTGACATATACCTAGACACACACATCCTCAAAGAGCTGACAGTCGGTGGATTGTCTTCTTTTGATCCTTTTCTTGGGAGAAAACCCTGCAAATGTGAGTGCAGTGCAGGAGGATAAAGAACCAGAAGTGGCAGTCTAATGTCTATACTTCAGAAGACAAGAGAGGAGGAAGAGTTTTCATCAGTTTGCAGGAGTGCTGCAGCTGTCGGCCTGTTGGTGAGTTTCCCAGAAGTATGTGCAGATCTCCAGGGAGGGTAAAGCCATTCTGCTGCTAATGAGGGCACTTCTCACACTCTGCCTGTATTTACACTTTTTACTTCACAAGTGGTACTAATGAAATACAATGTAACGTATTCAGTTCACAATGCTATTAAGCAAAACAGAGACAAGGCATAAAATGAGCCCAAGCAACTGCAACATACGTCTACTTATGTAAGCATAAGTATCACGTTTACACTTACACTAGTGCCATCTAGTGGTGCAAGGGAGAATCACATAAAACATTGTTGAACTATACTACATTATATTAGTATTTCTATACATCATTGTGCACCGTGTACATTGATCTGTTTTGTTTGAAATCCAAACTATTGCACACATTTTCATCTCACATGCACTTGCTTTGGGGCCAGGTTACACACAATATATTCAAGTCATAATTTTTCATTTCTCTTGTCTTTATTACTGAGTTTGAAAATATAATTGCACAAATGTTCAACTGCATGCAATTGTTTGTATTGTTTTTACTTAAGTACTTTTTGCTCATATTCACTGTCTGGTGTTTATCTCGACTTCGGACTACAGACAACAGTCACAGATTAAATCTTACATAGTCCAGTACCTCCCATAGCACCATTAACCACGAAATCACAGCCGACACTGCTTAAAAGTCTGATGGATTTATCTGCCAGTCGGAAATTACCAAACGCAAACTTTATATTTTGTGTCCAGCAGAGGTCAGCATCACCTCACTGTGGTCAACATGGTCACATCAGTGAGAAGAGTTTCACTGGAGCCTTGTCTGTGAAGTTCTCATCTTTCTGCAAGTCATTTCAGATTATGAAAAAATGTGTTGCATTGTCAGGAATCACAACTCAATGTCCCCCTCTCTTTTGCTGAGTCTGAAAAATGTTTTGTTTGTAGCTGAATTTCCATGAACAGGAAGGAACTGCCGGTCCAAAGCCAACACCAGGGGTTCAGAGAGGCTGTCTTTGTAGCTGCCCCAAAAGCATTCACTTCAGGCATTACAGTCGGCAGGAATCCAGCCTGGACACTTTAAGCTTTCCAAAACCACTCTCTCAATGTTTGTTATTCATCCAGTCACTCAATACCACTAATGAGAAAAGGGATATGTAAATCCCAAACTATTTCAATCATGTTTGCCTAATGTACAAACTTCCCAATAGGGAGATTGATTCCTCTCCTGTTTCCAAGCTTTGTTTAGGGAAAACATTCTTTCCAGGTATGAAAATGTTGACCTATGAACTTACCACTGTCACCCCAAAACAGAAACCTGAGAAAACAGTCGGCAGGGGTTTGCATGAATGCCAGTAAGTATGATTATTGCGGTGGGATATTAGCGCAACATATAGGTGATTGTGACTCTATGGCACTTAAGTGGGATAGTGAAATATGTGGCGCAAAAGTGGATCACATCCAAGAAATTATGGACTTAAGAGAGTCCTGTCTGTCTGCAACATATCCAAAGCTGGACTCTGACTGGAGGAAGTGGCTTAAAAATGTGTGAAATAATACAGACATCTGTGTCAGCATAGTTTTCATTCATTTTTTAATAAAGGTATTTACATTAACTGGTATTAACACCATAGTTTTTTCACAAAATAATTGTAATACTAACTGTAGCAATAATAGGACAGCACTTTTTAGCCCATGTCAAATGTCAACCCCAGGGCCCAGGGGCTATTTCTGGTCCTTCATAATTCTTGGATAGAGAATGCCAATGTATTTTTGGTCTTAATATATTAGTCTAAAAAATCAAAGCAATGCTGTAAAGAAACTAAATGACACAAATGAACTTAAATAAGCGATTTAAAAAGCTCCCATGTATACGACATATTAAATAAAAAAATATTGTCTGTTTTCATAACAGCTTGTCTGTTCATATTATTCTTGTGCACCTGTTCATTAATCACTACAGGGTTTTCTATTGCAAGTCAAAAACATAATAAAAATCACAGTATAAGCTTTAGAACATACAGATATGAATATACAATAACACATCCATTAGTGCTAAACGTGTACATTTCTTCTGCAGACTGAGATGGTCGTTCTTCTGGGGATGTGGTTTTATTTATCTGAAGTATGTAATGGGTCAATAACACAAATGAAAAAGCCATTCTCCCTTGACAGTGGTGGTTTTCTGTTGAGAGCGTCCACACAGTATAGATGCATATATCATTGTATGTATGCCCTCTGTGTGGATCTGTAAATGGCAGGAAGATAGAGAGACACACAGAGAAGCAGATTTGTCTTGTGTGCACCACTTCCTGTTCCTCTGTGCAGATGACACACTCTCCTGTTAGATAGGTGATTGGGTTACATGGCGGGACTGACAGCCTCCTCTCTGGAGAGAATGGAGGCTCTTTGTGGCAGGATGAGCTACACTGTCTCAAAAGAAAGGCCATGCCAAATAAAAGAGGAAAAAAAGGAGGGAAAGACGCTATAAGGATGGTAGAATGGCAGCAAAACAATCACACAAGCCCTGTGGCCTTGTCCGAGACTCATTTATAGTCTGCTAAATCAACACGGTCGCAGTGTATCAGTCTCATACCTTCTCTGAAGTGTCTGGGTGTTGTCCTGTTTCTCGTGTCTAGTACTACTGCCAATGCAAGCCCAGAGGTAACAGATATTTGTTTTTGCTCCGAGGGCATGTGGAACTATCTCGACCTTGTTTACAAGTACAGGGTGGTGGCTCGTGGACTATCATCATGTCCCTGTCTTTCTGTCTAACACACAAAGGGATATACACTATTGAGCTCTGTCTACAGGTTTGTTTTACTCACAAAGACCCAGGGTTTTTCTGTTGCAATTGTTGTTAGGACTATTGAAAGTTAAAAGTTAGTGCACCTTGCACCTTGCAGGTAGATCATTATTGCAACCAGCAGTCTTTTGTTAAATAAAAACAAAAAGACTTCAGACCTATATATCTGAATTTAAATGAGAAGTATTTCACTGATAACTAAAGTTGAAAAAGCAAGAAATAGCTTATTTACAAAACACTGACAACAACCCTAACCTACTTGGCTAACAAACACCCATATTTCTTAATTTAAAGATTTCCGTTAGGTGTGTTTTTAACTGGTCTTTAGATGTCACACACGTTTTACAAAACTAACATTGCTCTGCAAGTCTATAACTCAACACCAGTTTGAAATGGAAGTGAAATTGCTAAACATTTTATTTCTGACGGTTCCTTGACTTGTAAAAAAAAAAAAAAAAATTATGTAATTTTATAAGCATCATCAACAACACAAATTTATCAAAAAAGTACCTGTTAATGCTTACACTATGTATTGCCTATACTTTGTGACTATTTTAGCTTTACCACCAGATGGAGCAGGAGAGACCATCCTTGAACCAAAAGTTTTTGGATGTTTTTAACTTTATTTTAGAAATTTATACTTGCTTTCAGTCATCCAGGTTGAATATAATGAAAAGGTTAACAGAAAAAAGTACTGTCAAAACTATGTCAACACAGCCTTTTTATTAGAACAATACTTGTTCCAGCAGCTGGTTCTCACTTCTGATTGGACATGTATTCTCAGTTTGCTGAAACAGACTGTCACTCCCATGTTCCTCATGTTTATCTGAAACACACCACTTCTTCTCCTTTAAGGTTAAGAGAAGTGACTGCTTCCATTTTCCCCTCTGGTGGCATACTCCCCGAGTTCATCCTCTAACATTACAAAGAATCTCCTGGAGTGACAATGGAGATAATATTTTCCCTTTCACAATGGTTCCCATGTCTGGGCTTAGGGCAAAGGCTCAGTCGCTGTAAGTGTAAGTGGCCCGGGTTTTCCCATCCCCGTCAGACAGCGGGACCCAGCCCTGGCAGAGAAATGAGTCCCCCAGGTCGCTTAAAGGCCCTACCTGTCAGTAGTCCAAAGGGATTAGCCATTCACAGCCTTCATATTGTTCCAGGCCACAATGGGCTGCAGGGGGCTCGGCCCTTTGTCATCAGCTCCACTGTGAACCTCTGCTGGGGCAACAAAAGTGTAACACACCTGCAACTGTGGATTAGACTCTTTTTTTTTTTTTACCCTCCTTTTGCATTTTTTTTCTTTCTTCTCTGACACATTGCCCCTGGCTCTATTGGCCACATCAAAAGCAACTTACCTGGTAAACTCCCAAAACCAAGTGGGAAAGAAGTGAAAATGCAAATAAAATAAAAAAAAATAAATAAAGAAAATAAATGTCAGAATGGATAAATTTACCTGTAATCTGTCTTATTTTGAAAAACCTTTATGTAACCTTTAACCTCGTCAAGAAAATATTATTTTAAGGCAACTAAAACCCAAATCCAAGCCCTTGAACTTTTCTTGACCACGGCAGAAATCAAAGGGATTTCACGGTTATCACATAGAACGTGATGTCTTAAAGATCTGAAAGTAAAGGAGAGTATTTATTGAAATGAAGGCTCTTTTTTCTTTCTTGTTTATTGCCAATCTAGGTCTTTTCGTTTGCAGGTGCAAGGAAACAGCTTGAAGGATTGAATATCCATTTTTTTATTATTTTTTTACAGTGATATGGACATTAGTTGTTGTTCTTTCAAAATTTCTACACGCACCAACATGTTTTTTTCTGTGAGCTATCATTTTAACTGAATAATGGCAAAATAATAATCGCAAAAGAGGCTACAATATCTCTTTAAGTCAAATGTAAAAATCATACTAAATGGTGTTTCTGTAACCAGATCCACTGTCATGACAAGACAATTGCATTTGAGACAATTTTCTAACATCACAATGCGTCCAGCTGCAAATGGACAGTTGTCACTACCTCTGAGGGTTAATGTTTAAGGTCAGAATCACCACGGCAACACAGCTAGACAGTGGCCAGTTAAGGCGTTTGATGGATCACCTGTGCATGTCAGCAGGAGTGGACATGGCTTTATAAGTGCGTGTCCCGGGAGAGTGTATACAGCGGGACGGTGTATCGGATGGCGCGTTAATTACTCAGCCTTCAAAAAAGAGGGCTGTCCCGGCTGGGAGTGAGCAGAGAGATGATGGCAGTGTGAATCACTCACAGTGAGCTTTTTCGCATTGCAGAAATACATAATTGTAGGTGCCTGTATGTGTTTTATGCTGGCATGATAAACCACCTTTACAATATCACATTTACTGGAAAGAAGGCCAAAGAAAAAAATGAAAGAAAACCGAAAAGAAATGAAAGAAAATAAAAGGAAATTCCAAACAATCAAACAATTTGAATTTAAACTTAATAATAAAACCAAAGAGCATGAAAACTAAAGCCTTTATGTCAATGTCACTAGACCGAATAGCTTACTCACTGTCTGGAGTTGGACTTCTGAGTCCGATGTGCACAAGTGGATTGTGGGTCAGCACTGTAGAGGCATCATGTTTGCTGTTGTTATGTCAGAAACAACACAGACTTTCCAGGTCAGTCACTCCATGTGATGTGTGTCGTTGCAGTCCCATTGCAGCCAGAAGAGATGGACAATGACCTTTGACCTCTCGTGATCCTGACCATCCCCTGCCACCACCACTACACACACACAGATCTTAGAGCCCATCAGTATGTGTCAGATCAAAGCCGGCCGAGGTTGAGAGGGACTGACCCTGCTGCTTGGACACTCTGCGGTGTGGACAGAGACAAACAGGCAGCTCCAAGGACAGCTCTGAGAAGCCCCCGGGGCTGATGGAGCCACAAATCCACCGGGGTTTCCCAAGGCCATGCATGACAGAGTGGGACGTTTGTTCTGCTGTCAGGGAAAGACATGCTATGACACATGAGAGAAGACAAGAAAGACTCTATCGGTCTGTCACTCTTCCTCTTTTGGGACCAGATCATACAGGTGCTATTCATCCATCTTCTTTTTCTCACTGTCAGGACACGACTGATTAAAAAGGCTGCATAATGGAGAGCGGAGAGATGACTAGAACGGGATAGTTAACACTTTAAGGCTGAATTCATTTCAAAGAAAAAAGGGAATTTAAATCAGCTGTTAAAAAAAATGGTGGCAAAATTTCAGTTGGCTTTCAACACCAGCACACTTGTCATAAGTGTTTATGTCTCTCTCTTCCTCCAAACTGAGCATGACTATTGAGGCCTCAGTTCCAGTAAGCCTATACCATTACCAAGCGCTGGCCCCAAGGCCTCAAAGAGAAGGCATTCTGAGTGTTAAAAATCTTATTCTGAGGTCTGTGTACTGACACTCTACAACTGCTCTACACTGTGCACACCCAACACACATTGCTCTGAGTCTGTGGCATTAATGAATGTGTGTGATAATGGAGCCACAGCACAAACCCACATGGGGGCAAATCACCCTAATTCTTTAATAATTATGTAGTGTTCATAAAGAGCTGATGTTAAATGATGTGTTTACTCACAGTATCTCCACTTGATTGGATCTAATCACTCCTCTGCGACGCTGGGTTTTAAAATAACTATTAGTTGCTTAGTTGGATGTTTAATTAGCCTTCCAGGGGATTAGCACACATGATAGCTCATTTACATATATATTGTAAAAGGAAAGAAAATGTCAACATTGGCAGGGTCTACGTTGAGGCCCATGAGATACAGTTTACAGCATGAAATTTCTTTTGAAATCCGTGAGACACCTGATGCACATTTGGACTACATCAGGCGTCTCATACTAGACTCTTCCAAATTTTTATGAAGCGTCCTGTGATTCCGTCTGCAGGCCCCCTTCTCAGCTGCTTCTTCCTCTGGTGTGCAACTAAAATTACTTGTCTCCCACTTTCTTTTGTCATTTACAAGGTGACAAAGCTCAGCACAGCTGCCATCCCCTGTAAACGTGCGCTCCTATGATCTATCTGTGAACACAGCGCTCACGAGAGCATTTAAAGTTCTATGTGTTTTCCACAAGGTCAGGATGCTTTCATTACACAATGGTCTGCCTCAGGTCTTGTAAACGGGACACTTACTGGATCTTTATGTGGAAAGCAGAAGTCTTCATAATCTTAAATTTTAATCAATTAAATAAGGTTATTGGACAAAGAACTTGTTCAGTGTTGAGAAATGTAATGCTCATGGAATTTGAATGATTTACTTCTGACATTTTAGTCCTTTTTAGAACAAAGTAAAAGTGTCATTGTAACTTGTTAAGAGCAAATGCATGGCCTCACAATAATAATAACAATAATAATAATAATAATAATAATAATAATAATAATAATAAAATTAATTCCTTGTAGACCAAGATATTCTATGTAACTCTTAGTGACTCTTAGACCACCATCTCATGAGAACATGTCTCAACAAATCAAATGCATATCGAGACAGTCCCATGTAAGTCACAGCAGTGCAGTTCCTTAAGGGGGTAAAAACCCTTCAAAGTTACATAGTGTTGCTTTTACAAATGACTGCATGAGTGACTGACTGTGGCAAACTAGGTCAACATAAGTGCAATAATAGTAATCTACATAACTGGAAACCGCTTTGAAAGTTTCTTTGTCTGGACCAAATAGCTCTGAATTTTAGCACGCTTTACAAAAAAAAAAAAAAAAAAAAAAAACTAAAAAAAACATAGTTCACAAGAAATGAGGGGGGAAATAAGTCAAACCCAGCCAGTCTTCAGTCAGGGTTCATATGACACTTGGAGCTCGGCTGTGCCTTTGTCAAGTTCTCAGAGGCGAGACACTCCTATAGCATCGAGCCAGAGTGACCTTTTCACTCCTCGTCTGCTTTTCTTTGCCCCTCCCCCTTCCTTTACCTCTGCACTCCGTCCTGGCACCTTTGGCGCTGGGTGGCACCCAAGAGCCAGTGCTTCATCTGACAGGATCTAAAGTTACGTCGGACTCCTCACATGTTTTAACAATTTCCTCTAGTCCTCTTGTGAAATTATGCAAATATTTTAGTCCTGTTTCCTTGAGTCTGGAAGGCCAATTAAGACTGTCAGTTTGGTTTTTGGTGACGTCTGTCGAGGAGGCTGGACGCTACAGTCCTTGGCTTTTCTCAGAGGAGACAAAAATGACAAAGACATGGCAATAAAGGGCAGAAAGATACGTTGTTGGAACAGATGGATGTCCTTGCAAAGGTTGGAAAGAATAACTGCTACAGGGGAAAGTCAATTTCCACATAGCTTTTTAGAAAAATAACAGATGCCGACCTATGGGTCTGCTTCAGGGCAACCTCCCACTGATATTTTACCTAGGAGGTTTTCAACATACATGCACATTTTGAGGCTTATCGGCATTGAACACAAGCCAACACTGGTCATCAAGCAGCAGGTATGAGGTTATACCTGATTTTCCTGGCATGTAAAAACCCCAGGTACTGAATCTACGGCAGCAACTGCAAACTTTTCCTGTGTTTCCAATCAATTCAGTTCTCTAGCCACCTATTGGTCATGCTATTCACCAAACACAGAAAAAAATGTTATACGAAGTTAAATTTACTGCCCAGATCGCTCAGTGGCTCAGAATGTGTTCTTCATGCTAAAGAATTTGATCCAGGGATTGTTCTGTCTGCCTAAAAGTTCAGCACACAAGGGAAGGGACCGGGGTCATGGCACTAAAGCACTGCCACCAGTTCAAAGGTTGGGCATGAACGCCAGTCCTGCAGAGAGATCCATCTTGGTCAAGAGAAAACCTCTTGAAAGGAAGCCATGTAATCGCACAATGAAGCATGACGGACCATATCGTTATTAAAAGGTATTGTTGGAGGAAATATGAGACAGAGGTCACATTTGATGTAAGCTGCTTTATTGAGACATTGGAGACATGTCTTTTACTGTTGCTGTTAATGGATATGAGGCTAACTGTGACCAAAGTATAACATATTCAACACAAGTCATTTAAAAAAAGTCTTTTTTTATTGAGATATGTCATGTGATGTGGAACAGTTCTATAATTCTATAAAAGTCTAATAAAATTGTAAGATAACTAGTTTTAGAATTAGAATTCCTTTGAAGTCCGTCTGAAAGAGTTAAAAGAGTTAAGCTCAGATGTTTATATAGTATTTGATATTTCATTATTAAAGTCCTTCATATTATTGAGACAGTAATGGTGGGTCAGGTTCCAGCAGATTATACAACATCTTCACTAATAATGCACAAAAGAACATTTTCCTGTCTTGGATTAGTGACATGTACCCCCCACAAAATCTAACTGGCACAAACTTGTCCTGGAACTTCTTCCATTGGAGTGCTTGACCTCAATGTTTTCCAAAGAGGGACCATTTGTGGTGATCTGAGCCCTAACGTGTCGGCCAAGGGTAAGGCCAACTAAGTAAATTAACTTGTTTACCTCATATGCTTTCCGGCTACAATAAAATACTTGTGTTCAGCATATTTGACCCTTTAAATGTATATAAATTCCCCTCAAAACCTTTTTCCCAGTATCCTCTCTGCCTGGGCTGTTCTGCTGCAGTGGTGTGTGGCGAGCCACCTGTGTTGTCTTTGTGGCGCTGTCATCTTTCTTCGAGCAGTCTTTGTGGGGTAGCCCGTATAAGGACAGGGCTGGGGAACGCTGATGATGGAGATAGTGCTTTCTGCTGATGCTTCTCCCACATCCTCACAGGACTTTCTTACATTTTTTATTCTTTAAGCTGTATATACAAAATACTTATTTTTTTTTTTACATGAATAGGGACACATTCCACTGCTTCTATTTTTTTTTTATTATTTAACCTTTATTTAACCAGGAAAGTCCCACAGAGATTACAAATCTCATTTGCAGGGGAGTCCTGGCCCCATGTGTGTTTGGGGGGGACTGTTGTACATGTCTTTGGTGGTAGGGGAAACCAGAGTACGCGGAGGAAACCTACGCAGACACAGGGAGAACATGCAAACTCCACACAGAAAGGCCCTGTCCTGGATGGGATTCAAACCCAGGACCTTCTTGCTGTGAGGCAGGCGTGCTAACCACTTTGCCACTGTGCCGCCAATATTTAGGTTGGTTATGCACTTTTTAATTGTAGTTTCACAACCTTTTGGTTTGCTGTCACATTCTCTTGTAGCACTAGAGATCTCCACTTGAGGGAAACATTATGCAGCTATGCCATCCATTTATATGTGACTGACAAGATCATAATATGGAGCATGATATTTATAAAGTAGCATTATATAACATTAATAAGTAAAAAGTAGGCCTAAACTAAACTAAAGTGGTTGCAAGGGGGTCATGGCACTTCTTTATTTACCATTACACTTCTGGATAAGCTTGACATCCCCTTCCAGCCGTGCGTCTCCCTTTCACTGTACCATATTCACTTTTTATTTACTTCTTATCCGGAGCAGAGTGTTGATAAATGACGCGGCTGTGCCCTGGGACTCTCCTGTTTAAGGAGCAGCGGGGCGATTTATGAGTGCGCTCTCGCAGACTTCAGCATGATTAATTGACGCCGTCCACCGTGGCCACAGGCGGGGCAGGGGCGGCCAGCCCTCCACTGTTTGGATAGGCAGATAACATCAAAGCGGCCTGCTGCTTGTGTTAAGAAAATACTGCATTCTGGGTCAGTGCAAATGAATCCAGGAGGAGTGTGAAGCTGCTTAAATGACATCTAGCCTATCTAGGATATTCACTGAACAAAAATATAAATGCAACACTTATGTTTTTGCCCCCATTTTTCATGAGTTAAATGGAAAGATCTAAGACTTTTTCTATGAACCCAAAAGGTCGTTTTCTCTCAAATATTGTTCACAGATCTGTCCAAATCTGTGTTAGTGAGCACTTTGCAGAGATAATCCATCCACCTCACAGGTGTGGCATATCAAGATGCTGATTAAAGAGCATGATTATTGCACAGGTGTGCCTTAGGCTGGCCACAATAAAAGGCCACTCTAAAATGTGCAGTTTTATCACAGCACAATGCCACAGATGTTGCAAGTTTTGAGGGAAGGTGCAATTGGCTGACTGCAAGAATATCCACCGGAGCTGTTTCCCGTGAATTGAATGTTCATTTCTTACCCATAAGCCACAGGTGTTTTAGAGAATTTGGCAGTACATCCAACTGGCCTCACAGCCACAGACTACGTGTGACCACACCAGCCCAGGACCTCCACACCCAGCATCTTCACCTCCAAGATCCTCTGAGACCAGCCACCCGGACAGCTGCTGCAACAATCGGTGCACATGTGGTGTTGTGCACACACAACAAACTGCACACCTGTGCAACAATCATGTTCTTGATATGCCACACCTGTGAGGTGGGTGGATTTATCTCAGCAAAGGCGACATGCTGGCAGAGTGGTTTTCACTCCTGCCTCACAGCAAGAAAGTCCTGGGTTCCATTCCCATCCAGGGCAGGGCCTTTCTGTGTGTAATTTGCATGTTCTCCCTGTGTCTGTGAAGGTTTTCTCCTGGTACTCTGATTTCCCCTACCACCAAAAACATAGCCCCCATTCCCCACAAAAAAAACTCTCATGGTACACATGGTAGAGTTCCAATGAAAGGAACTGTTAATGCTGCAGCATACCAAGACATTTTGGGCAATTTTATGCTCACAACTTTGTGAGAACAGTTTGGAGATGGCCCCTTCCTGTTTCAACATGACTGTGCACCAGTGCACAAAGCAAGGGCCATAAAGACATGGATGAGCGAGTTTGGTGTGGAAGAACTTGACTGGCCTGCACAGAGTCATGACCTCGACCCAATAGAACACCTTTGGGATGAATTAGAGCGGAGTCAGGCCTTCTAGTCCAATATTAGTGTTTGTTTGACCTTACAAATGCAAAAAAAATCCATAAACACACAACTAAACCTTGTGGAAAGCCTTCCTTGAAGCGTTGAAGCTGTTATAGTTGCAAAGATTGGGCCGAGATTAAATCCTATGGTTTAAGAGTGGGATGTCACGTTCATATGGCAATATATTGATAACAGTCACACTTTACTAATAACCTGCTGTTGTATTGCTACTGTAGAGTTTTTTTTTAATTAAAATTAAACACATTGGTTTTGGTTGTTGTTCAATGATTCTTTTTTACCATTTTCAAAACAAAAATAACATAAAGTGATATTGGTTGCAATGAAAGGGGCGTCACACAAAATCTCACCTAGAGCGCCAGATTTAGCACAGGTATTTATTTAGCAAACCTTAAGGCATACAATGATTGTAGTAAAAAGAAAAATCCTTTAGTTACTTGAGCTATGATGTATTTTATTAACAAAACAGCATATACATGTCACATTGTTTGTCGTCTCGGTAAGGGTTTTATTACCAACAACAAAACAGCTTTGTTGGAGGATATGTTGCTGTTTTATGTATTCCCATTCAGTTTCAATTTGTTCCCTAAGTCATGATTTTCTATCAACAAATCAGCAAGTGCAAGGCTACATTATGCTTATCTGGTACCTTTTGAAAAGTTTTGATAATGGAAACACATATGAACACGACATACCGAACGTAATCATCCCATAATGCTTGTTTGAAACATTGAGAACAAGAATGATATTTCACTCCAGTAATTTAAAGCTTTGAGTCAATCCCAGCAGTGACAGTTTTGTCAAATTTGTCTCTAATGAGTGGTTAAAGGTGTTAGCCTCAGAGATATTTACCTGGCCCACACCTGCACTATTGATCCTGGGTCACAGTGACGGGCTGGATGCTCGGGGGCGCACTCTGCTGCTCGTTTGATCTAAGTCCAAAGTAGCCCACTGATCACCTCTGGGCCCCAAGATCCCTTTTTTCTCAGATCAGCCCTTGGCTTTGTCCTGTGGAATTGTTACCGTGATAATCTGTTATTTATTCTTTAAATGATCATCTGACCATGTTTATTGCACTATATTAATCTTAAATCAATGGAGTAATTTGTATAACCAACACACTTTATGTAAGGACTGTCTTGCAAACAGCGTATCTCTTTTTCACCAAATCGTTCAGAATAGTCTCTCTTCTTTCCCATTGTAAGAACACCATACGCTTTGAGCCAACAGGGAATCATTGCACGAATTTCCGCTCTCTATTTTCTACTTTCAACTGCTTCCCGTGATTACTAAAAGGATGCCAATTTAGCTGAATTCAGGCCGAGTTGAAAGGCGCACTGTTACCTGTCCGCTGGGGTAGAACCTCTGCGGTGGCTGCCCTTTCCCATGCTTCCACCGCCGGACCCCGACCACAGGCAGACAGAGGGGACACCTGTTCCTTCAGAGTGACCGGCCAGCTTCTGAAATCTTAGCGTGGGCCTGTACCTATTGAGAACGGCCAGCATGATAAGGCCTCGCACTGTGATAGGGAGGAGGAAACCTGAGCAGAGAGCAGGAAAGGGGACGCCTGCAGCCAGATGAATCTGGTGTAGTTTGCCAAAACACAGTGCCTCCTTCTACAGGACGATTACCCACACTTTCAATAGAAAAGTCATTGTCTGCTGTGAGCCTCCACTTGTCTGTGTATTCTTTATCGTCAAGCAGAGATATAATGGTCTGCTGTGCTGCACTAAAGGACAAAGTTTATTGCCCGAGGGAGAAGGTGAAATTAAGCCTTTCTGAAGCCACTGGTGTAAATCAGTGCAATTATAGTCTGGAAGGAAAAACATTAGCTTCTCTTGGAAATACCTTTGACTCAAATGCATAAATTTCTGGCCCCAAAATTCACATCAAACTTAACACTTTTTTAACAGTTTGTGTGTTTTAGGCTCCAGGCCCCCACTATTCATGTACTTAAAAATGAATTAAGAGAGATTTGGAACTGAAGAGGCACTTGACAAAAACTATTAGATTGAGCAATGATACTTTTAATTTTCTGTTGTTGAGTATAGATCAATGCCCTTGTCTAGCCTTGCCACCTCTGATGTTGTGTCTGCCAGTCTACTGTAAAAAAGAAAGCAGTAGTTCAGAGTCCAAGTGTTTTTCCAACATGTTTTTGCATTGTACATCTTTCTCCAAATGCCATATATCATTAATCCCCAGCTGAAGGTGAGTCACCACAAAATTCCAACAGTGATGTCTTACAAAAGCACAGTTAGTAAGTTTTCTTCTCCCTGTGGATAAACTAGTGATCTATATTTCCTTTCTACTTTTATCATTGCCACTTGCACAGAAACAGCTCCAAAAGCACCACTGTTGATTTGGTTCAGCTACATAAGCTGTGGTGTAAAAATGTCATGTGCTCAACAACGTAAAGATGGACAAAGCGATACAGGATGGTCACTGAGGGGCCATTACTGAGGTTTAGGGGTCAATGTCTTTGTGCCTTTGGAACATATGAGGAAATAAGTTTCACAAGGGAGTAACAATAAGATGCACGTTTTTCTTTAAAAACTGTCTTTGACTATCGTGTGCCAAAAGAATGACTGATTCTCTGTCATTTTAGATGCTTTTTGGAAATGGGTTTGAACATATTCTCAAGTGATTCTCAACTTCTGGGAGAGGAAGTCTTTGTAGAACCTTGAGAACCTGTTCATGTGTCAGGTTAAGGAGAATGCTGATCACCTCCATACTTACATCAGGCTATAGATCCATTCTGCACCATGTCAGAATATTTACATTGTCACATTCTTAAATAAAACATATACCAGTATATTTTGTCAAAATGCTTTTGTATTGAAAGCAGCCTCCATTTGTCTTGTTTTAATGGTTAACTGGATTGTGTGCACATGAATGGATTCAATGGAGCCTGATGATCACATGCTGAAAGTCTGTATTGTTCAGCACTGGGCGATGTGCCCTCCTTATTTATTCCCCTTCCTATCCTTTGACTCAAAGGAAAAACCTGTCTTGTGGATAAGCAGTTAAAGAGGGCACATTATTGAGGACAGTTCGTTAAGCTGTCCTCACTTTTACGCCTGACCTGAGACTATTGCCTGAAATGTTTTCTAGCTGAGGCTTCCTTCCTACTCGCGTTGATTTATGGCCCTGCATGTTGAGAGAGAAATGTAAGGGGGCACGCACAGAGGATTATTGATCTGGGGAATCAGCGAGGAAGGAGGGATGGAGACGTATAGTAAGCCAGGAAGGTAAGAGCGGAGACAGAGAGGAGACTGAAGCAGAGCCCATTAGCTTGTTGCCTTTTGCAGGAAAAAGACCAACGCAATGATGGGTGCTCTCCTGAGGCAAGGAGAGCAGAGTGGAGAGCAGAAGGGGCACTAATAGGATAACTCCCCATTAACCCAGGGGAGATGCCTTTTTACAGATGCTATCAGTGTGCACACACATCTCCATCATGCCTGCCACACTGTCGCCATCAACTGCAACATCATGAAGTCAGAGCAACAACGCAATCTGTAGAGAAGGTTTACTGGCAAATCAGAAGTACAATTTTTTATTTATTTGATCTTTCACTTTACTTACAACTAAAGTAAACCGTGTATTAGGAACATAATGGTGTCAACAATGCACATCATGGGTTCATTGGTTGACAAATGAAGTAGCCATATAAAAAAATGAACGTTAAATGCTGCTGTGACTTAATCAAGTTTAAAAAACTGAATGAGGCTGTGGGATATGTTGATGGCGCATAATCCATTCCAGTCAAATGATGCCAATCTAGGCCCTTGTGCAAAAATATGATGTAATTTGGGTCTAATTTGGTGTGTTTACTCTGAACTGTGCAGCTCTGCAGATGGGCACACTCTGATTGAAAAAAGAAATCCTAAATTGAATTTGAGAAAATTCCATAATGGATTTAAATATCAGATTATGAACAAAATAAGTTTTTAACGTACACACTTGCAGTGAATTAGGCTCCTATACTCCATTGTTTATTGAAAATGTCTAAAAGTGCAAGTGTCTCTGGACACCTTGAGTGGATAACCATATGCTGTCACAGTAGACCAGACGTGCCTCATATTGAGAGCTCTGTTGACCTGGGAATTGTGTGGGAGGTGGAGTGCGGGGGTGGAGCGGCACAGGGGACTTGTGAGAATTTTCACGAGGTACAAATCAAGGATTTAACTACTCCAGACCCTATTCTCCTACTCATGATGCGTAGGATTGCAGTCAAGTCTGAGGTGGCAGCCCAAAAGTCACAGAGAAGATGACAACAGGCTGGCTCCTGTGGTCGAGGTGGTACTTGGTGAAAGATATGCAAAAATAGTGTGAGATTTAACAATAGCATGGGCTACACATAAAATCAAAGGCAGATGTTCATTCGCTTTGACTGAACCACATCAGCTGTTGCTCCCATGTTTCCTTCACCCTCAGCAATTATTTCTCAAAAGGGACAAACCAAAACCAACTAAACATGCAGAGTCCTCAGATTCCACAAATGTTAAACCAAGTGAGCTCTGCCTGTTGAAGTGGGAAACCCCTTCTTCTGGTTGTGACACAGGGCTGCAGCCACAGCACGCTAGTTAAGGAGGGGAGGGGGGGGGGGGGTGTTATGGCCAAACATGCCAGCAGTTCTCCCTCATCATGCAACAAAGCCGCCAGCCTGTCAAACAACTGTTTCACATGGTCATTCTGCTCTTTTGCAGTCTTATGGTTAAATGCTAGTCCTACAGGAAATGAATAGCTTGTGAATTAGCAACAGGAGAAAATACAAATAGCTCAAAGTGATGTGAGCACACACAGTGTTGAGGGTCTGGGAAATCTTTATATTGAACGCCCTTTGCACTGATTTAACAGTTGCAACTTTAATATGTCATTCTAAACTGTGTTTTGGCAGCAGATAAAACTAAAGGTGAACCCAAAAGTCATGCTTGACAAATCCATTTCTACTTAAAGAGATAGAACCTGTTCCTGTCTGTTACATGCAGTTTGTCGGTATGAAAATGTAACATTTTGAGTGTGCTGCATATTTTGTTCATGCTTGCTCTAATAGTGCCCAATCAGTTCCACCAGGTCTGTTCCAATGAGCTAGGCGGCCTCTAGCCTGATTACACTGAATTGTGGGTATTTCCTGCCTCTAAGCCTCGCATATGGATTGAGTAAGGCAGTGGCTGAGGGAACTACCGTTTCTCTCCACTACATCTTCATTTCTTTCTCTCTCACTTTTTTTCAACGGAAAAGCAAAACACTTTTGTTTTTTCTGGCTCCGCTGTCAAAATACCGAGCAGGGCTTTGGCTCAGCGTCCACTCGCACATAGCCAAGGAAAATCCCATGAGACAAGTGTGGCTAAATACAGTTTAATCCACATGATCACTATCCGTCTGCAGACCCAACCACACCTCGCTGACCTATTGCTACGAGGCAAACACATTTTTATTAAATAAAGCTTAATTAAGTCCAAAAGTCCATTAAAAGGTCACCGCTTTTACCACATGATCCGGTAAAGTGACAAGGTGCAAAGCGTCTTTCAGCACATAAAAAACTTAGTAGCTTTATGTGACACAGAAAGGCATTATAAGTCAATACTTACTTTTACTGTTTTAGTGGTTTTATGAGCAGGCACTTTAGGTAAAAGATTGCATTATTTTCTAGGGCCATACGTCTGAGTGGATTAAAGAAGTTAGCTGTGGATGACATCAGTGGAATTACATTACGTCCAAACAACATTGGTAAAGCTAGGCATTTAAAAGGTAAGTGCCATGAGCCCAGTGTGTCCCACATCTTCATATAGGCTTATGTTTTTTGTTGATTCTCTGCTATTTGGAAAGCATTTTGTTTGTCTCACTTCCTCTTTTGTTTGTGCTGGTGTCCTGTGGCACACAAAAGAGTTACTGTGACAACAACCCTCGTGTAGAAAATGTGATTGATTGACCTTGCCGGCTGTGACCATCAAAATGAAAGGTGCCTCAAACAAACACTGCCTGCTCGGGTTACCTGTGCCCACATTATGAATCTCTTTGTGATAAGATGAGAAATATTTGAATAAACACATTGTGTATCAAAGTAAATACGCTTAACTCCAGGTGTTGGTGATTTCTCTTCATTTGTAATGTGAGCAGAGACTAATACAAAACATGTGAAATGCAGCATATAATGTAATAAAGTGCATTGTTTGATTGGTTATGGTAATTCCAAATTCAGCCACAACAATCCTGGGTCAGCTGCCCCATGTTAAGTTAAATGACCTAAAACAGATGTGTTTTTGAGGATGCAGATAAAAGCCAAGCAGAGATACTTCCCCTAAAAAAAGAGAAAGAAACATGTGCTCAAAAGAAGCTCGCTCCATCCAAAAAAATGTATTGTTATGTTTTACTATGTAACATAAATCAGAAATTATAGAGGTGCAGAGAATAAAAAGCATGTGACATTCTTAGCGTGACAGTTACGCCATTTCTGTGTTTAAGTGGCGGTGGGAGCTTTGTGGCACTTGGCCCGAGATCTCCTTCTGTTAAGTACACATCCTGTAGGCTTTGTCCCCTGGCAGTGACCTGATCCAGCAGGAGGAAACAACCAATCAGAAACATATTAAATCAGCTCTGGGAAAAATTAATAAAAGTTTCCCAAATATCTGCCTCACCTGCTTTTCACAAACCCATGAGAATGAACAGAAGAAGGCGTCCACTTTATACGCTTTCATCAGAGCAAGCCCATTAAAACTTCCCCTTCTTTGGGTTCAAATGACCTATGGGCGTCATGATATGCTCGCTGAAGGTGTTGTGTTCCTTGCAGCCAATGTCCAGACAAGGGTGGTCCATGCAACTGGATCCTTTGACATCACGCAGAACATGAAAACATGAAACATAGTTATTGATCACAGAGTCTACACTAATCAAATAGCACTCTGGTTTGTTTGAAGCTAAAAATGGTTACAGTGGGTGTTTACCATTGCACTTCAGAACCCTCCAGCCCTACCATGCTGCAATATACACAGACAGTGGTGTTATTTGTATTGTTAAATTTACATTAAGTCCAATTTAATCGCATCAAGCCACTAAACAGATCTTACAATAATGGGCCTGAGAGAGAAAATTGCAATCATCTGTGAGGAGCCTGCGGCAGTGTAATGGACAAACCTGATTAATTTAATCTTGTTGCACTCCATTATGGTTGCACTTTATCATTTCAACAGATGGAGCACCAAGAAATTAAAAAATGCTCTCAAGGATATGTGGCCCTCTCCATCCACTTGCATCCCTTTATCGGAAGGTGTATGTGGGCTGTATCAATCACATGCAGGCCCCCGACTTGAACCGTTTGGATGAGTGCATTTTCCGACCCAAATCGGATTAGGTCAACACTCAATTGTTGCAACAAATCATCAGAATTGCCTCATGATTTATCACTGAAGGCTATTAAGGGCTGTCCATCCGATCATCCTGTTCAGTGAGTTATTATTATCACTGGGGTAGAATGACAGGTGTGATGCTATAGAGGCCATTCACACAAATATGAATGGTGCATTTATACAAGCTTCTGCTGTAAAAGTCTGCACTCCCTGGTATTACTACACTGACATGTCACACACTACAGGGAGAGATATTCTATGTTGAAAAAGAGAAGTAGTAAGTGTCAGCTCTAAAATGACCTATAGGAGGCGCTCTGTAATAAAGTTACTGCATTCCCAATTTCAGCAGGAAGACAGAACAGCTGCACATGCTGCTGCAATGGGTCATACGAGAAATGATGCAGGAAAAATGTGTTGGAACAGTTTTTTTTATTGAAGAAGCTTGTGTATAATAGCATGTAAGAAATAAAAAATGAGAAAGTGTGGCCTGTGGATTCTGTGTGGGCACGCTGCATTTGAATAACTTTCATTTTGCATTTGTGTCGGCAGTGAGAGAAACAACCGATGACGAGGATGTGACAGGGAGGGAAACTGAAGAGGACAGTGGGGGAAATTAAAGTTAGGCTCTACCAAGCAGCGGTGAGGAGCTTGTATAAAGCTCTACCTTTTTTGCATAGTGTTTAAAATCACATGTTAGTTTTACTTGTTTATAAAATGTTAGGATCTGTAAGATGTGTGCAGAGACTTGAGGAAAACAAAACAAAACAACGAAAACTAATCAAAATAGTTATTATCCTTCACTTTAAAACGCCAGGTTAATATGTTTTGTTATTTTCTTTCTTTCTTATTTTAGAATGTCTTTGCCTGAGAACTGCTTTAGAGAAAACGTGGTTTCACTTGTAGAAATGCACCGAAGTGATGTAGTAAAATCCAGAGCATTTATCAACATATCATTTGCCTTAAGTTAACAGCAGTTGTACCTATGTTTTACTCTCATTTATTTTCCCTCAGGCAGCAGTCATTTTTCTGTCTAATTATTTCCTTTTTTACTGTGCGCCACACTTGACAGTGATGGATAACAGGTTAAAAATGGACATTTCCTCCTGAGTTGGTGTATGTTGGATTGACTCAAGTGTGCATGGTGTTCTTCCCTCAAACCAAAGGACCTTGGAAAGATTGTGTTCCCCTCTGCTTTTCCCATTCCAATATGATACAGTTTGTCTTCATTTTCTCTCAACCTGGACTCATTTTCATGATGTATTACTAAAGCACATCACCAAGACAGAAGTGTAGGTTATGTCAAAGTTATGCCATCATGATTACAGTCTGGGTTGCAGAAGCTGGCCTTCTCCTTGTGGAGCTGCGCTGAATAAGCACATCGAAACATGGTGGTTGCCTGATTTGACGTTTTCCTTTGTCTCACAGAACGGAGTTGTCAGTGAGTAGTCCTTCTGCCTCTGGATGTCAAGTCGGAAAGGTTAGGTTGCTCCTAGATATCAACTCTTTTCCAAACTTTGTATTTCTTAATTTTGTGTCGTGAGATCACATGCTCATATATATTTCAAAGACACCTAGACACCCTGGATTCTCCATGTTGCTTTTTTATTTTCAGTTCCTAACTTGAGATGGAACAGCTGTGACCCGCAGACTGAAGTTCACAACTGATTTGCTTTTTAAGAGCGCGGTAGCACAGCAGGAATACTGCAATGTATCATGTCTGCAGCAATGAATAGTGCAATGTTCATTCACACATGTCCCAGATTCCCTTCTGTAATGTACATGTGCTTTGCGTTTTCTTTAAGACTTAACTTTAGAAGAAGAACTCTCATGTGTGTTCTTCGTACTTTTGAAGTTACATGCCCCCCCACCCAATTAAAGGGGCCACGCTGACTCCCCTATGGTGTCCTTGGAAAGCTCTTTGAGTGCCTTGAAAGTTTTGGACCATTTATTCTCGATTGTCTTTGTCTGCTTAATTTTGTCTCTGTAACATCTTCTCCCCTTTATTTCACAGTCAATGCTCTCAATTTTGTAGTTTCTTAGCTTTCTCAATTTTGGGTGGAATTTTAAGACAGTTTTTTTTAGCGCTGCTGACAGTTGTACATATGCTTTAATATAAATACAAATGTTTGTTGTACTGTCTTTTTATTATAGTTTTTTTTTTTTTTTTTTTTTTTGCTGAAACTGGTCATTGAAGCTTTTCACCTGCCAAACGATCATGTAAATTTCACATTTTTGTTTTGCCTTTAGACTAATTTGCTGTCAAGCGGGAGCTTGTTTTTGCAACTCAGGCAGACTCCAGAAATTAATTTATCCAAATAACCACGTCCTCCTGGGCCACGGAGGTTGGGACACTGAAATGGCCCTGGTAGGCGAAGCTGCCTTTTGAAGTCTGGAATGTTTTGGCTGACTTAGAGCAGGCAACTGGAGTGGAGGGATCATTTTCACTGACCCATGGGATTTTTAACCATTTTCATACACTGAGAACAAAACAAAGTGAGAGGAAAAAATGTCTGAGCCAATTTAAATCGACTTTGCTATCAAAAAACAAGGTTAAAAAAAAAAAACTCTTCTTAAATCATCTGCAGAATATTTACAAATGGTCCTTTATTTTCTTCAACATTAATATAAATGTCAACATTAAAATGTTCTTCTGTAGTGCTAATTAGCCGGTCATTTGGACATCAGACAAAGTCAATACAAGCCCTTTCCTAATAATACAAACACTTTGATTGTGCACTTACAATGCATTAAAGCCCTCATTAGTTGCATGCAATAATAGTTTATCATTTGTTAAATTTGGTATAAAAATAATCACAGCTAATAGTCACATTAATAAAATAAATTAGGATTAGATCATGGTTCACACTAATTACAGCAGAATAGCCTTTATTAAACAGGAACAATCAAAAGAAAAGGGCAGGAAACCAGGCAGTCTTGAGTCACGGACAAATTAAGTTTCCCGTGTAATAAATAATTCACTGGTCCTGTGTGATGAGCTGCCGAGGACAGAAATCCTTAATAACAGCTTTTTATAACCTATGACTCAGCTGACCATTATGCTCCTGACATCCCCAAACAGACCACATCCCCTCTGCGTGCTCAGGGCTCACAGCGCTCAGTCTGCAGCTCGATGATCACTGCACTGATGAAGAGGATCTTCATTATTTATTGTTTTCAGCACAGATTGGTTTGGCTCAAGTCCATGTCTACAGAATTAAAAAGTTTACATTGCATTACTGCATTCACCAAAACAGTAATGGAAAGCAATAACTTACTTACCTCAAAGGTAACTACAATAAACTCACAGACAACTGACTTTTGCAGCAAACATCCATATACTGATAAATACTATACTACTGATCCATATTTCTACTGAAACGTACATTACCTGCTTATTAGTTTTTCTGATTGGATAAAAAAGGAGGAGTTACAGAAAATGTTTGCGTGTTTCTATTTCTTTCCTAGGCCACTGCAAAAACGTCTGGACTCTCCTCAGCGCCTGTTGCTACTGCTGTGTGAGGTGTGTAGGCTAGGCACCTGAATAATTGAGCTTCTGCAGTCGGCTTTGGGCCTGTGACTGATCAAGTGTTACAGTGTTTGATTGGCATAATTGCACCATACCCCCCAGGTAAGGTCATTCTGAGCAACTTCTGGGCTACACATTAGGCAACATTTTAAAAGACAACACCTAACAGAGTTTATAGTATTTTTATCATTTCCAACGCATTACTAAGAATAGGTGGTCATTTTAAATGTGAAAAATATCTAATTAGCCAGGCCTCTGCTTGTGCTTGTCCCAGAATCAGAACAGGCAAATAAATCTGATTGTCTGGATTAAGTATCTGACAAGAGAGTTAGCACAGCACTAGAGGTTTATAGTATTATAGCGGACATGGGCAATTAGGCCCATAGAGTCATTTACAGTACTGTGTGCAGGTGCTAACCTGGTACGAGCTCGGGACCACCTTATAGTTACAAATTAAATGTGGCCATGCTCTGCACCCTATCCAAATATAGCAAAGCAATCAAAGTATATAAAAAGCCTGACACATATTTCAAATTTGTTTGGTTTTTCTGAAAGGAATAACATATGGTGCTGTGTTTTTCCTGTATAGTTTTCTGGAGAATGAATGATCACTTTTATATGTTGTTGATCTTTTTACGTCAGTGTTGCCCGTTCTCCTCTAACTGCTACCTATTAATTATGAAATACTGTAGGACCCGGCCATTTGATTTTACTATGTCTTCCTGTTGAACTTGGTGTGAAAGGCTGCTGTTCTTAAAGAGGTATATAAAAGTGCGAGTGGGGAAAAGTTTCCCCGGCAACGACCCATTGCGGCATTATGTCACCAGAGTCAAAAAGGCACAGCTGAAGAAAAATAGCTTGTTTCACACATGATAGACACCTTAACACATGGAGCAGGTCAAGAGGTGCTTTTTCCTGTATGCACTGCAGAGGTCTTTACATTCAGACATTCAAACATTTTAAACCTTGAATCACTGTAATGTGAAATTGTGTCTTTTATCATAAATGATAGTATTTCTTTTAAAACTATATTTGATCCAGAACATGCCTATACATCGATAAAGAAGAACAGTGCCCTCTACTGCCCTGCTGTGCTCTGTAGCCACAGATTGAAACATGACATGGGCTTTTGCTGTAGTTTACAGTGTGGAGACGGGTACTTTGTGTGCGTGGCTTATCAGCCTCTTGTACAGGTCAGCCGACGGTTGTAAAAGTGCTGGGACCCTTGGAATAACTCTGACTGCCTTGATCCCCACTGTCAGCACAAGAGCCTTAGTGTGAGCTGATTTCATCAAGGCTACGGCGCTGGTTGTTGCCCCGCTCTTTGCCATAGACCACTGCTGGGCCTGTTTCCTCAGCAAGCCCATTTCATTTAAACACAGCTTGTGCACTAGGGGCTGCTTTCCTCACAGAAGTCGACATTGTGTTTTATGCACAAGCTCTGGTTTGAATACCCTTAAATTATATCTTCCCTTTTGAAAAAAAGAGCAGTCTTATTAGGATACACATGCAAAAAGGGAAAAAAAACATCAGCTCCACTGATGTTATTGAGTAGAGCTCACAGCCTTGTGCCGTCCATCAACACGCTGCTATTTTAAAACTATGACCCAAAGGAAATACACTGTATATTTGTACAGCACCTGTAATGGAAGTGAAACTTGAAGGCAGTGGATAAAGAAGCAAAAAGAGCAAAGCATTACATTTTCTCTTGATTAAGCAAGTTAGCTGTGACTTTATATCCATACCTCCTGCCATTTAGTTGGAAGATTTTTTACCACCATTTTCTGGATGTTGTGTTTTACACCTCCAACAGAATACAGTGACTCAACAATTATTTGTCAAAATGCAAATTTTCTCTGCATCCAGGTGAAATAAATTAATTGTAGGTGTCCCTTTGAAACCATGTGTAACTTATGACATGTCCTGCAACCATGAATCTGCAGCCGGTTGTGGAAATGTAACACTAAGCAATGCTTTGTCTAAATATAGTCCTCCTTCAAATCACCTATTAAGCAATGTTCTCCATCGTTTATCTGCATATGCTTATATCTGCTGAAACAATAATTAGCATTTCTGTCACTCGTATTATTCTCTCATTACCCTTTAGGTGACATGGAACCTAACCAACCTCGGTCTAGTGTTTGCCAATCAGAGACGGGTTGAGTGACAGGCACAGAACAGCACATCCCTTATGTAAACCCTTCCTCTCCTGCCGCCACGAAATTAGAGTGGCTGTTGCTACACGCCGCCTCCTCCTGCTTCGACACAAATGAGAAAGTAAGCACTACGGTTCAGAAGTTCACACTTTGGATCTGTGCCGGAACTACTTAAAGCCAGTGACGTTTTTCCAGAAGAACAGGTGGTCAGAGTGACATAATTCTGGCTCACTGTTTAGATCCTTAGAAATTAAGCCCTGTTGCTCTGCCAGAAAGGTATTACCCTGTCATTATGCATAAGGGCATGATTTAATGTAGTATTGTAGGCTGATAAAAAAAAAAGACAGAATTAGCACACAGCATACATAAACAGCATGGTCGGCACATAAACAAATCAGACACCAAACATGTGTACCCATCTTTGACATGTCTCAAGGCTTGGCTGAGAAAGCTATTTATTCTCTTCCACTGTTAACTACTGGCACGTATGCGTTCGGGTGGAATGTCATTCAGAATGCAGAAAATATATTTAGTTCTTGCCAACAGACAGCAAAAGGCACCAGCGGGTCTAGCCCCTGTGAGAACAGTTATTTCTGTCACAGTATGGACTTTCAATTACAGTAATAATCTGCTGCTTGTCTCCTCCACAAACATCACACCTTATTAAATATTTACATGCATCACGCCCACGTATTAATTGTTTACATAGTATTATACTTAGTACTAAAAAGGGTATATTTTGCAAAGGCACATGACAGGAGTGACAGAGAAAGTGATGTTTTTTGTTACGCTCCTTACAAAGTTGGGTCTTCTGGATTTTGGAAATACCCCACAGCTGCAGTCTGGCTGTTGGTGTAAATGTAATCCTCCCATTAGACCCTCACAAAACACCCAAACTACACTGCTGTGCACACTTAAACTCTGCTGGACCCAGTAATGGTCTCCACACCAGAAAGTATTAAGATGATCCGCGTTTTGTATTTTCCAGACTCTGGTCATTTAAAAAAAAAAATTGCTGCTAAAAAATTTGATTCAACTTTTAAGTAATTTTTTATTAATTTTTTTATGCTTTATTGCTTGTCTTTGTATTATTTCTTGTTTTTAAGTTTTTTCTTTAAATTTTTCATTTCATTTCTTCCCTGGCCTCAGCACTGACCACCTACAGTTGTTTCAGGTTTGATGGAGCGAACAACAAACTCCCTGGTTACAATAAGCATGTATGGTATGTGCTTATATTTATTGAATGTTTAACCGAATGCTGGGCCAAATCCATTGGGAAAGCTGTGTGATTAAAGAAGGATGAAGTGAGAACAATGGTTAGATAAGTGAATTACCTACCTGGAAGGAGCACACAAGGCCTATGACCTGGAGCCAGGCCACTAGCAGGATCAATGTTTGCATTAGGAAACAGTTGAGCGGCTTCTGCGAGCACTACTTATCCACTTTAATTGGTGGGTAATTCCTCCAAGTTGTTATATATGTGTTTTCTATGCTACACAAACAGGCGAGGGGACTGTGAATGGGCAGTGAGTGGTTAAGTGGAGGCTAGTCTGAAAGGGCAAATAGGACTTGGGCTTGTGTAAACACTTCAGTAGGCTTTGACAGGTTGTATTGTGCCTCTCTGACCTCGCAGACAAGCTAACTCAGTGGTTTGATTTTATATAGATTGACATTGCATAAAAAAATGCCATAGACTCAACATTGTATTTTGCTAATATTTATTGATATCATAATTGTTCCCCAAATTCTCATAACCTAATCCTTCTTTCTTTGAGATTATTTAAAATCTCACCGGCTGCCATGAGAGAGCAATAGCCTTACCGTCTGTGCGTTGTCAAACTTTTAAATGTCCTGAAGGAGTTCCTGTTCAAGTCCCAAACCTACAGAGATCTCTAATGAAGGCTTTACCTTCCAGGCAAGCATATTTCTCCAAATGACAGTAATTTACATATGATGTATTTAGAGAAGAAGAGGGCAGGCTAATTCTGTTTAGAGATTTTCCTTTGTTTTAGGAGTCATTAGCAGCTAGCTCAAATCTAATTTTTACAATTTCATCAGGCCATCTTGGAAAGCCTCTGTGAGCTCATCAGAGAGGGGCATTTATTGCTAAGTGTTCTCTATTGCATTAGCACACAATAAAGCGGCCAGGGACTGCTATAGACGTTTATGTGGAATCCAGTTAACACTCTGCCAATTCGTTTTTTATTGGGACACAATCAATTTTTATTCATTTTAAAGCCAGAATGCTTTCTTTCATTGTGTGCCTGCCCAAGCTTATTATGCCCTAAACTAATTACTGAATTGTTTTCACAAAATGCTAATATTTATGTTAAGTAATTCCTCTTTCAGATGCACAGTGGGTGTGTAGTGGAAATACATAATGTGAAATGTAGTCAATTGTAGTCATAGTATGTTGCATTCATTAAAATAAAGCAGTCACAATGATTACACAATAATAGTGTTTATTTAATTTGTCCATCTGACACTAATAACAATAAATATATTGCATTGATTTTGAATAACCTCAATAGGAGCTGTTAGATTTCAAGCCTTGACTCATGTCTGGACTAGAACTAGTGCCATCATTAAAATTATTTTTTTTTTAGAAAGACTATGTCATCCTTACCCAAATACTAGATGGTTCCTGTTAATATTAGCACCTCTTTCTCCTCGTGTATTGCTGTTGGGAGCTGGACACGTCATGCACAATGGGATAAGTTCCTGGTGCTCCTGGAGACAAGACAGACTTCTTCAGTACCTTAAAGGCCCCTTTACAATAAAATATATATTTTTGGTATCTTTTAACCCAAATCCAACAACCCATAAAAAGCAAAAAAGTTCAAGACAGCCACAAACATTTTTTTCATTAGTAAAATCCAATCTTATAATTATTATTGCATTTTAGTGTGCATCAAGACAAAGAACTGCATCTTCAGGTGAAAGGTTTTTCTACGTGTGTGCAGATATTCTCTGTTCCAGTTTTGGGATTTGTTCTGACTCAGGAATGCTTTCAACACATTGACAAGATGACAAGTTATCATTGATCTCTTCTTACTGAGTGGGATCCATTAAATAATGTATGGGTCCCTGTGCATTACCAGTCTCCTTTCCTCAGCCCATTAGAGGAGAAGAGCATAGGGCCCCAGTGGCTCTAGGCCCTCAGAGGTTGTTGGGCTTTCATTTAATTAAATTATCCCATAATGAAAACTCCCATAATGAGATTAATTTGAATTATTTATCAGCTGTGGATTTGAGGGAGAGGTTGCATTAATTATGTATAAAAGGGCTAAACATTTTACAATTCATCACCTTTTCCTTTTGTTGAAGGTGCAATTTATTAAGAGCTTAACTGCTTCTGGCATTGACAGTTGTGGAGACCAACAGGACAAACCGGTATGAAGGTCAGTAATGCTAAATGAATATATTATAATGAACTAGATGCATACCGTGTTCACTTGATTGCTGTTGTTTACACACTGTTATAGGTTTTGTACTGAACCCATGAAGGTGTTTTTTTGTTTAAAGCACTGAATGGCTTTGTAATATCTTAGGGGAGAAAAGTTTTCAAATTTGGGGTGTAATTTTCTGCTCATGTTTGTATACTTCCATCAAGTTGGCATGCTGATTCCCCCTGTGAGCGCACATTAGAACAGCTTGGTGGCTGGCCAACAGAATAAGGGATGATTTTCGACTGTCACACAGTGTGAAACTGTAATTAGCTGGCACAGAAGTGTGCTCATCCAAGTACCCGGACAGTAGATATAGTAATGAATTTAAGAGCTGTCATATAATACTTTGTTTTCTTTTGTGATTCAAATGAGCATGTTTGATATTCTTGAAACTTTGAAATGTCCACGCTGACACATGCAGCCAGGCAAAGGAGCATGAGTGACTCGAGGCAGGAGACAAGAATGTCATTGGGACTGTGAGCCGAGTGCATTTATCTGGCCCTCATCAATAGTCAATAAATAATTCAGGCTGAGTCTGGGGCTTCTTTAGGGCAGGGTTTCAGCTAGCTTGTAATTTTGTAAATTGCATAGTCATCATGCAATGGATGGGACCAGGCTTCTGTCTATAATTGCTTGTCTGTGAAATAAATCAGAAAACAATAGAGTCGTTACTTTAACATCAAACTATACCAACGTAATGCCCATTAGTTAAAATGTTCACTAAGCGACTTATTTAAAAGTAGTTTAAAGTTAACATATGATTGTATTGTTTTTCGCCGTAGTGCTCTGTACTGACCTCACAGGCTACACATTGTCTTTTATTATAAGATGTCCTTTGGGCAGGTGCAGCACTCAGTGAATGACCTAACCCCTCAATTACCCCAAGCCCGCTCTCTGTTAACTTCTATTCAACTAAATGGTCCTCTAATTGCCCTGACCTGTCTTACCTGTTCTGTGTCCGAAAGCACACCATTCTTCCTCGTTGTTTCCTTGACAACTGGAAGTTTTCATGACCTATAAAAAGTTTCTACTCCTGTAACTGATCTGAGGCAAAGTGCTTGTTTGTTTCCGTGGCAGACTATGGAGCTATTTATAGAGCTCCCAGGCTAGTAGCACAAGCAACATTTCTGACAAGCTTGTGATTTTGAGCGTTGAATTATTATTTAAAATAGGCAATAATAAGGAATTTTACACAGCTGCAAGTGAAATAGTTGAGTCACACAATGTTTATTTTTCAGTGAGTTGCAATGCCCGGACAACTGGGATATCTGTGTTGGTTTTATGTGCATTTCCAGCGCGGACCTGCCCTATCTGCTGGTATTAATAAATCATGTGTTTGTCGTCAGAGGGCCTTGAAAGTTCATAAAGTCTACCCTCACTGAGCTCGTCTCAATCAAAAGCATAACAAGAGAATGTTCCTTATTAATGTGATAATTTATCTCTGATTCATAGGCCTGATGAACTATCCAAGGTGTCAGCTGCAGAGTTCATGAAAAGACAGCCCTTTAGGCACTTGGCAACAGTAGCAACTCTGACTCTAATTTCAAACTCTGTCACTAACCGTTTTGTCTGTATTGTATATTGCACCAATCCCTTTACACAGTAATTTCAAGCTTTAATCTTTCAAAGTTAACTTTTACTTTATTGTTTTTTTGAGTTTTGTCTCTCAATACTTTTTTTTAAACAATTTTTAACCCCCTAAGACTGCTCTAATGGCTAATTCTCACCATAGCGGTATCCTCTTGATTTTTGGGGCCTTAGAGGCAGAGTCTAATTTTCAATAGAATTTAGGAGAATTTCCAAAACATACACTTCATTCAACTGTGGCTTTGCACTTTACTGACCTTTTCTGTCAGAAAAATGCATCTTATTTGCCAAAGCTTTTGCATAAGTTTTCACTATCAAGATGTTTTATACTTGCAAATGTTGGAGTTAGATAAAACATAAAGTTTTTATTTTATTTTTGAGATCAAACAGTGTGCAGTGAAGAGTACATTGCAAATCCCATTTCCTCATAGAGGAAGTCCACTTGTAGGAAGACCACCACTGTTCCAAGCAAGCATGCCAAGAGGAAAACAAACAAGTAATACTTTTATGTCTGAATGATTGTACAAATGAGCAAAATCATAACAGAGAGAAATGCAATGCTGCTAAGTGAAAATAGAGACTAGACATAGCTTCCTTTCCACAGGATATTGATAGTGCAGAAGTTTACAGTAAAAAAATAAAAAAATAGAAAAAGAAAAAGTCACATAACAGGTTTTGTGGTTCCTTTATTAGGACGACAGTGACAGACATGTACCAAAGTCATCACAAGGTACTGTACTTGGGTCAGTTTTTGGTGATGGGGGGTTGCTGAATGGTGATTTTTATTATAGATAGTTCCATATATTATTATATGAGTCATATTGCAATTGTTTAAATGTATCTTGCAGCTCTAGAGGTTGAAATGCCAGCAATACTATTACTCCTAAACTAAAACTGTGATGTGTCTTTTTTTACATTTTGATCCCAACATCGACCAGTAAGACACACTCCAGATAGTTCACGGTTCTGTGAGAAATTGCAAAGCTCAGCATGTTTCCCTCTGTTCTATAAAGTGTGTGACATTTGTTGCCTTGATAATCCGAGCTTCTGCTTTTTCAAGTGCACATACTTAGGCTGCAGAACTAGGGAGGGTAGACAGAAAAGACCAGCTGTTACGTTTGTCCAGGAGTTAAAAATGATTGAAACTGGAGTCCAATGGCAGTTTGCATTTATCATTGAAAATACAACAACTGTGGTTTCTTGGACTTTCTTGAGAACAAATGTCTTTCTGATTGTGTATTTATGAATCTATCTTTTTGCTAATACCTTTAGCTGCACTTTGTTTCATCCTTTGGCACTGGCAGGACTGGGACTTTAGGGCAGCATATTCTGTGAGTGAGACAAACCAATGGCTCACACAGCAGTCTTTTGTAACTGTATTTAGTCCCTGTGCAGAATGGCACAGTCCCAATCTAAGTGGCTTTCATCTAGCCAATTCAAACAGACGTTTGACCCCAGACATTTGCCTAATGTGTTTTTGTTATGTGGACTTCTGGCTTCACAAATGTCACAGTGGCTGGACTAGTGGGGGTTTGCTGAGTGACTCTGGGGGTGAAGGGAGTAGGCTGTACAGGAACAGAGAGGTAGCCTCAGGGGGTGGGTTTGCGAGGAACTACTTATGTCTATAACCTCTGCGTTTTCTACTCCCCGGCCCACTCAGAGACGGTGTGGGTGAGTTCACAGTGATTGCCAACTCCCCACAGCCAGGGCCACCGGACGCCCACTGATCAGCCCGCAGTGCTTGGTTCCTATGCTGACCTGGACCCAACTGGGCAAGCAGCTGTGGGGAAGATGAGGAGTGCCACATTTCTGAGCCGCCCGGCTTGCACTAGTCGGAAGCCAGGCCTTGACAGTTGGAGCAGCCTTGACAAATGCTGCCATTAGAGAGGTGCTGAAAATTTATTACCTAACATATTGGTATTTTAGGGCACAGCTGATTTTGATTTAGTGGCAATGCTGTGCTTTCAATCAGGAAAAGTACTTTCTAATCCAGAAAAAAAATGAATTTCACTTTAGCAGTGAGTGTCAGTGTTATCTGCTCATCTCAGAAAGTCATAGCAGATCAGCTTCATCTGTAGTTTCCAATCAAAGTAGGCTTAAGGTTTGTATGACTTCACACAGGAAAGAGGCACCAAAGCTTAGGTCATACAGTTTAAGTCATTACTACATAGTAGTTCTTTCTTTATGAAGACAGAAAATAATATTAAACCCACACTGTATGGAGTATATTATGTGCCATAAATTAGTGTCATCACTCCAGAAATGAATACTGTATTCAGAGCAAGAGAGTCAAGAGAAAAGTAATGTGTTCATATTAAGAAGGGGGTCTATCTAGACTAGATTATATACTATTCTAGAAGAAGTAAGACTTTTTTCTCATCTTAATATAAAAGTATGTTTTAGTTTTTTCTTTACCAGAAGGTAGAAATGTAACTATAATTCAGTAAGACATAAATCTATTTTTGTGTGCCTTGTTAAGCTGCGTTCACTGTCCTTACTCTCATTCTTTTAACAGCCTATATATTCTCAGTGTAATGGCTGCAGTGACACTCCTGCTCGTAGTGATGCCTCATTCTAAGTAATAGGTCTCTGAAGTGTGCTTGTTTGGCTTTTTTTAGGCCATAGGAGAGCTATAAAGTGTCTGAGGGTTTTCATAGTCCTTAAAGACCTTTCCCAGGTGTACCAGTCTCTTGTAAAGTATAACAGGACTTTTGTTATTATTCTTGGACCAAGATTCTGCTGAATACTTTAGGTAATATTTTGGTCCCAAATTCAAAACATGTACCAGTTTGTTTGTAAAGGTACTTTAAGTTAGGTTTGTCTACGTTTTCTTCTTGTTATTCTACAAGGAGAAGTGTCAGTGTATTTTCATCTCGAGATATCCACCATATTTACTTATAATATATCTGTTTCTCGGTGAGGCAGGCCAGTGAGGATGTTTGTTTATAAAGAATTTGGGATTCACTTGCAACTTTCATTCACCACTTAAAAGCTCCTGACTCACTACTAATTTACCTCGAGGGAGTTCAAAATTATCTGTCTGCACTGCCGAAAGCTTTGTTGTGGTGACAACTTGTCATCATCAAAGATTCACTTCAATGTAAATGATAGATGGTAGATAGATGGATGGGTTAATGTTATATAATATACACAGGACTGGGAGGCTGCATGCAGAAAGACAACAGAAAAACAAGGTAACATGCTTTTAGAGCCCAGAAGTGTGTTCGATTTGGACAGCCCTTCTATTTTTGTTTCTATTTGAATAAAGGGATAATATAACAAGAAGAAAGGAAGAAGCAAGGGGATAAAAAATTGCCCTAACTTATTATAACACAATGTCTTAGTCATTAAACAATATTTGAAAAGATTTCCATCTAAAAAGCTTACATGTTGTTGTTTTTATGAGCTTTTTTCTGCTTGGTCAGTGGATGACCACTTCACCTGCTAATGCCTATGTAAATATATAGAAGTTGTTATTTTATCCAAAGCTATCCCGAGTTCATATTTCTTTCTCTTGTGGGAGTCTCTGCTGAGACTTGTGTCAAAAAAGGAAGGTGTGACGTTCTATAAACACTGTAATACTTAATACAACCATAACAATTTGCAGCATATGAAAATATTGCAACTGTGTCCCCGTGGTCTTAGCATTCTGTTTCATCTGTAGCATTTGATCGCTTGTCACTCCGTTCCTGCTCCCTTTACACTGTTTATGTATCCTCCGTCAAGATAAGTAAACTCACTTTACCTCGATGTTCTACTTTCTGAGAGCAACATTTAAAAAAAAAACTCTAAAAGGACTTAAGTTACAAGTAAGGGAATTCCAGTTTAATGTACATTAAGGCTGTGTTCCTTATCTCAAGAACCAAATGAGCTATTTGGACGCTGGTCTATTTCCATGTGTGTGAGAAGCTGAGTGGCTAACCTGTTGGCAGTGGAGGACAGTGCAGATCTCTCTTCACTCGAAATTGCAGGCAGGCATCTCTGCAACCCCACATGAAGACCACTGAGTCCCATCAAGATAATCCTTAATAAAGAACGGCTTCGCTTTTAATCTTAGCTCACGTCTCAAATTACTGATTTGATATAGATTTTGGCAAGTGGCGTTTTAGCGCTGATGTCAGTTGGACAGTATCAGTGCATCTTTTATTAAGCTCCTATTTGGCAGATGTTGATGATGCTCCTTTTAGGCTTTTTATTGTTGGAGAATAGGCTGTTAGTAATTATGAATAAAATATATTTGTTTTAAATTATAACATGTGCAGTTGTTATTGAAGATAAATGAGTTGTGTGTAAAATTATTGCCCCCTCAATTTCACCATTAATACTCCCTTTACTTCCAAACAGGAACTGTGAGATCGACCTGACACCTGAGCAGAGCATGCAGAAGTGGACAACATGGAAAATGTGAGTTTACCATTTAGACAAAAACAACTAAGGATAATTGCAATTTGAAAATGACCTGCAAAATTACATCTCAAGCTAATTTTATACATCTGCTTATTGAAATCCTCAGTGACAGGGTAAATGCTGTAACTCGATTGGCTCGTGCATCCCTCCACTATTAGAAATCGTCACCTGAGAGTCCCCCAGCATCTATTAGTCAGTTGAGCTGTTTGCTGTGCAATATTTTTCACGCTTGACAATTGTAACTTGAGTCTACGGATGTACCTGTGGACAGTAGGTTCCAGCGAATATAAATTATTATTGCAATCCTTTCATTTTTTAATTTATTTTTTTACATATTGTTGACCTTTTTAAGCTCAAGAGCATATTGTGGGCTGTTTTTGTGATAGCATCAACAAAAACAAGCTGTGTTTTAGTAGCTAGCACAATGTATTGCAAGTTTATTATCTTTACCAAATCAAGAAGACTGTCTATACAACTATAGGTTATTAAAATCATTAAAATAACTGCCCCAATTTCAGATTTCTTGAAATCTGGAGCCTAGTATTTCTTCATTTACTCTACTATGCCCAATTGAGAATTCTTATATTACAATTCATATTAACATTTCCGTATTTAATGTCTTGCAGCCTTGTATTTTGTATCCCCCACTGACGAGGCAGGTACAAGCAGTGCATACATAAACCCCAAACACTATGCTGTTCTTTTAGACATGACTGTTCTTTTTCTTTCTCTACCCCTTTGTATGTATGATTTTCTTTCTTTATTATCATATTTCTGTCTTGAGCAGTTTTATTATGCAAAAATCCAACACATCTTAAATGCCTCATTGTCTTTCTGGACCATTTCTACACAGACGCTTGACAAAACCACCAGTTGGAGCTCATCAGTAGCAGTGCGGCCCGGTCTTGCAGATTTGCGCAGTTGAAATAATAACCTGAAGGAGACAGAAGGCAATCATTACCCCGCACACAGCCGCTGCTTGAATGTGTTGATGGAGGACTTCCACTAGTTGGACAGCAAGCTTCCAATCACCCAGTCTAATAACATAAACCCCCTCTATAATAGGGAGAGATCCAGCAGAAAAATGTGGACACAAGAGTGAGGGGGGTGGAGGATCGTGTGGGCCCTCGGGGTGTTCTAGTGGCCGCTCAGCCCAGTGGTTTCATTGTCTTAGCCTGCATTGATACAATCTGGAGAGGGCTCTATTGCTCCGAGCAGTGTGTGAATGGCATATGTGGAGCTGGTGTGAGGCGCGATTCCCCCATGCCTCCTCCAAAGTCTTCCTGTGAGAGAGTAACTTCTCTGCTTTTCCAAACGGCAGCCTCCTACCCTGCCTCGTTCCCTCCCTCCCTCCCGCCCGCTCTCTCACTCACTCTCTTTTTTTTTTTTCCTTCTTCCTCAGACACTCGCGAGTCACTGCCCCAAGCAGTAATCGGACAACTCTCGTTCTCACCAGGACCGGGTCTCCTGAGATAGCCAACAGGGCTCGATGGCTTCTAACACATAAAATGAAAAAGAAGAAACTCAGCTAGTAGTGCAGTTATTGTGGTGTAGAGTTTACCTACAAGTGAAGAAGAGCTGTTTGATGTCCGCTCTGCTGCTGGCCTGAACGACCTGGCTGAAGATTTTGTTTTAAAAGAAGATAGAAGGGATACAAATACAGGGATTCGACCATTGGTGTAGTGAGTATTTGCTAGAAGTACACTGTTTTTTATCTTATTTTCTTATGTGTGCGTGAGTGTGTCTGTGTGTTAAATTGTCTCTAATTCAGGTTTATTACCATGCTTGTAAATGGTAACTGCTGCATCTTTGTTAAATACATTTTTCTTTTCCTAAAAAGAAATAGGGTAAATATAATGCTACTTCCAGTAATATTAAATCTAATTATAAAACTCCAATATTTAAATATAAATATAAAGCTCAATAAAATATGTTGTATTTTATTGTTGGAGACAGAAGTATTCTTTTACAAAAGCGAGGGCATATTAAAAACATTAGTAACATCTTCATCAATATCTTTACTATAATCAGATTTCAATTGGTGCTTTCAAAAGGAATAGCCTAATATTTTTTACAACACCAAAAAAATTGGAATCTTGTTATTTGCCAAGCAAATTAAATTAGCAACAAAAACAACAATCGCAAGTGTCCTTTTACCTGCCCTGTGCTCTTGTGCATGGTCCACTTTACATTTTTATCTGGTAAAGGGCAACACGCTGCTCTCTGCGGGAGTCCCTCTTTCAGCTGGCAGAACAAACAAGAGCAACACAGTTAAAGCAGTTGACATGTAATGCCATCTGCTTAGGCCAGGAATGCTCCAGGAGACCCAGAGCAACGGTCAGCCTCTGCCCAGGACCAAACGACAACAGGCCCGGCTCCTGCTCTCGGCTCTCGGCTCTCGGATAACTGTTTGCCTTTCTCTCGCCAGTGTTTCACATGCTGCAACTGACTCGCTGGCTGTAATCAGCAGCTCCTCTAATTTAAGGATGTTCTGTTTGAATGTTGTGTGTATGATCACAGGCTTGCATCACAAGTCAAGGGAATTATTATGTTTGTAAAAAGGACATTTCATCTTTTTGATTTTTTTTTTCTTTTCCTTTTTGAGGCTGTAATTCTAGACATAAATGCAGTGCACGTTTAGTGTTTAGAAAGGTGTGTGTTTGAAGATGACAGAGGAAACACAACTAAATCGGCCTTAGGGAACCGCTTTGACACTGGCCCCAGACAAACATGACAGTGTGTGGAGCGCCTGCTGCCGCTATTCACTCACACAATAACCTTATTTATCCAATTAACAAATAATGAGCCAGCTGATTTGGGCTGTTTACATTGTGTATTTAATTTACACAGGGACAGACTGGCTCCCTGCGGCTGGCTGCGTGGCCTTATGTGTGTGCAGCAGCAGTGTGTTAAAACAGGAGTGTCCCGTGCAGCGCTGGCATTGTTTGCCCAAGGCCTGATCCCTTACGTATGGATGTGCCCTTGTCGAGATTTAAAAAAAGATGCAACTGATAGAGGCCTAATTGATCTTGGACCACGAGTAGAGAGGGAGCGCGAAAGAGGAAATAAGGGACCTATTAAGTAGCCCCCACAATGTGATTAGTCGGCAAAAGCTGTTTACTAAATATTGGGTTGTGTTATTTAACTAACACACCAATGTTTGGATGTGGGCTATTGGCTGAAAGAGCAGGAAATGAGCTGGAAGGATTTTTGTTGACTGTCATTACAAGTCCTCAATCACTAATACTCACTGTGTGTTTGTTTGTAAATGGGAATCTGTTGACATTGTGCAAGGATGTCCGTTATTGAAGGTTTAAACAAATAATGTAATCTAATGGGGTTTTGTGTTATTAAGAAACATACAGAGATTTGTCATCTTACTGTTAAATTCTAATCTTATATAATCTTATTGATATGTATGTGAGTCCCACAGTTCACATCCTGTAATAATTTATATAGACTCCCTCATTGCGGAGAGCAGGAGAATAACAACAGAAGAGCATAAAAGTGAGATAATGTTTTCAGATTTGTCAGTGGCTTTTCTTTCATCTTTGTGTCGTAAAGGCTTTTTCTTTCGGCGGCGGTCATGGTGGTGGGCCGGCTGTGATAAAATGTGCACCTTAAATCTTGTTTGATGGCTCCTCAAAGGCAAACGGGGCCTTCTGGAAATCATTTAGGAGGTTGAAGAGCACAGTATTAACAGATTTAATGTAGCTATTGAGTGAATTGCTGGAGCAGCATGTCAGATTGCAGCAAATGAGAGAGACAAATTGCACATCAACAGACAGCACATCTGTTAATAATTGTGCTTTTAATTATAGACAACATTTTAAATTGGGTGTAAAACATTTACTGTTTAATTTATCACCACATTTAAACGTAGACACCAGAATTAAATTTATTAGTAACAAAACACAGAGACAAATATGAAGCTTTAAAAATGTGTACTTTATATACTATATTATCAATTTCATTTTTACAAAATTAGCTAAATAAAATGACAGTTTCTTTATTCTAATCAAAAAAATTGTTTTCTTTGGCGATTGCTTTAAAATATTTCTTGGCAGCTGTCATTTTTTCGGACACTTATTGTGTTGCCATTCAAGTGTAGCATTTAGTAAACTGTGCCTAATTCCACTCACATCTGTGTCCAATTGTTGTATGCATCTACATTCTTTGCGAGTAGATTTATTTTTCCTGGGCCACCATGTGGATTCAGCTGAGCAGCTTAAACCAGGATTAGCTGTTTTAAAGTTACATTTTGATTAAAGATTGTTGTGTAAAAAAGGTATAACTCACAGCACATGGTTTTACATAAGTGTCATTTTCAAGGATTTAAAATGAAGAGCATAAGGACAACAGGAAAATTAACCAATAATTTCCACTCCTATTTGTTAATATGCTGTAAGTAAATGCTCTTTAAGTTTGATTGAACACTTCAGGTTTGAAACGTTAGTGGCAGGTCAGACATCCTGCATGCAGAGATGATCTATGCTAAAAGCTTTGGCTGTGGCTATGTTTACCTTTTGAAACGCAAGTCTTGAAGTAAGTAAAGCGAAACAAAAAGGCCAGTAAACATCCATGAGTGAAGCATGTTGTGGCACTTCTTCCTTTTTTTCCCTTCGTCTCTATTCTTGATGACACTTCCAGCGCTTCATCTAACCTGCCTTTGTTCTCGATGGCTTCAAAGACCTGCCGGTTCAGGTTGAACTAAAATGCACTTCAAAGATTCAGGACCCAGACTTGAGTGAAAGAAAAAAAAAAAATTAGTGTTGGAGAAGAAAGGATTGTTTTTGCTTTTAAATGGATGACCCTCTCCCTCCAACTTAGACTTTCACCTGCTGCCATTTTGGCTTCATCACAAGATACACCAGAACTACACATTTTTTACACTGAGAGCCACAAGGCTTAATATTTAAATAATTGTGATTTTTGCATTAAGACGGCCGTCAGATAAATTGTAAAGCTGGAATAGTATTCATGAAGGCTTTGCCCTGGTGTGAAGCGTAAAGCCTGTTGGAAAAAAAGAAATCTTAAGACCATGCATCTCAGGTTACCCGGGCTTATGTAAACAGGCAGCCATAAAAAATGTGCCAGGATAAAAAAATTAAAATAGCATTAATATGTCTATTTCCTCTTCCTTGACCAGATGGATACCTCTGACCTTTTCTTGGACCCTGTATTCCCGCAGTGGGCTACAGTCACTCTAATATAGTGTTATGACCATGCAAGTATATGACTCTGCTTGATGTTTTGAAGAAAGTGGACAATGCAATGTTACTGTCAGCTAAGGAGAGTAATAGAGGCAGTCGTAGCGTCATAAGAAACATATGTAGCTCCATATGCTCTGCGTGTTCTTGTTCCGACTCTGCTTCATTGTCTGAGATGCACCACTGATCTGGGGGCCTCTAAAGTGCCCTCTGTGTATCCTTATGTGTGTTTTGCACTAGTGATTTGGGGCCTCTAAAGTGCCCCGTGCCTGTGCACATGGAGACGTACACTCATGACTTATGCATTTCAAAAAAAACGTTTTATGGTTGCTGGACTACGATTGATTTATATATTGTCAGCTTTAGTGTGTGTACTGTTTTCTTTTCGCTTTAGGTCCATTGTGAGTAAGTGGTTGAGTTTTGGAAGTTCTGCCACGGCCCCAGGCTGAGGCAAGCCTTGCGGGAAGAAAAGCCCTGACGATCATTAGGACCTGTCAGTATCCAGGGACGCGGGAGTGCTGATAAATTTCAGATAGTGTCAATTGCAGATGAAAGATCTGCTGAAGATGCTAGGGGTGTCACGCTCAACTTGCCTGCGCTCAACAAGTCCCATCTTTCCCTCTAGAAGCAGAAGCAGTAGCTAAGTCAAGCGGGCAGTCTCTCCCAAACCCCCTAAACCCCTCACCCCTTAGTGCCTACCTACACCCCCTCAGCCCCCCTAACCCTTCCTGCTTACCTTGGCTAAGCAGCTTTGTATGTTGATTGGGGGAGGGCTAATCCAGTTTGCAGCTGTCGTAGACCAATGATGAATCACCTTTCCGTCATTTGTCCATGCTCCCCTTGCCCGGGGAGGAGGGAGGACCTGGAGGAGGAAACAACAGCGGAGAGTGGAGAGTGGTGTGGAGCGAGGCTTTCGGAAAAGACACAATGCGCGCCTCTGTTCTCCCCGCGAGCCCTCTCTTCCCATTCTGAACCACAATAACAATAATGTTTTCTCAGACAAGCCTTTTTGTGTCAGGGATGGCCCTGGACTGTGACATTGAGCTGCAATAACAAGGAGTTATATTGTTTCTGGTGTGGCAGGTGGGAGCTGGAAAAAAAGCAGAGAAGTGGGGTTTGAGAGGAGCAAAAGCAGGACCCAGGTAAGAGCACAGTTGAGCTAGAGACATGGAGATTGTAGTGTGGCAGGCTGGCAACTTTTGTGTGCGACAGGCTTGGTATTGGCTAATGAGGAAAAAAGTTTTAGTAAGGAGAAAACAGTAGGATTTTTGTACAGGGTGATTCTGAAGTGCTGGTAGTGTGTGCTATGTCTATTCTTGTTGTGGAGTAAATAAATACGCCTTTGCTTATAGTGTTTGTAGTTAGTTGGATATTACAAATGCAGTGCATCCTAGGTTGAAAAATAATTTTAACTCCACAAAATATAAATGTTTTAATCTTTTCCAAAGTACTGTGTCTATACCATAATTTAATCATTTTGTTTTATAATTGTGGTGCATTTGTTACATCTGATAACAGACTAGCTTTTCTCTTTGTGGCCTTGTGAAAAGGGCCAACGTTTATTGATGTCACAGATATCCACAACCGTCAAATGTAATTGGAAATGGCAGCATAAGGCAGAAAGCATTTAGCCCTAATTTCATTAGCTCGCTATTGCCACGATAAGAGTGGCAGCAACAAATGATGTTGTTGATGTACTTTTTTTTTTTCCTCTATTGTCTATGCTCAATCAAACGCTTCGAATGAGGAGACAGAATAATGTTTTCAGTGGTGTGGTCTTTTGTCTAAACACAGCAACAATTAAGGAGCATGCCAAAGCAAACACACGCCTCATGAGCGTCTCATCTGCCTTTCACTCAGGCACAGGCTCTTATAATCAGGCCTAGTGCACTTTAACACACACACAGCAAACATCTGCTCACTGTCTCAATGCAATACTCACTTGAAGCAACAGAATTTATTTTTTCATCGTCAAGTTAAAAACCTTTTCAAAACTAGAAATTACAAATGTATGTAAAACTTTTGATGCTAAAATTGAATTGTCATTTATTGCATTAAATCCACATTGTTAATTTTGCACAAATCAAATTGTTTTTTATGTTTTTTTTTTAAATATAAGTTTTATATAGAATTTGTGATTACAAATTTAACAGTGTATTTTTTTGGTGGAAAGAAAATGTGTGTGTGTGTGTGTATATATATTTTTTCCTATTACTCCTAAACTTAAGCTTCGGGAAAATGCAAATGCTGTAAACTGCACTGTGTGTTAATGTGTATGTGAAACCAGAGTGTAATTTGATTTGTCTGAGTGTATAATTGTGTGTGCTCTTTCCTCGGCCAGGTCTATGGAAATGCAGGATCTAGCCAGTCCTCACAGCCGAGTAAGTGGAAGCAGTGAATCCCCGAATGGTCCCAGCCTTGACAACTCACACATTAATAACAATTCCATGACACCCAATGGCACTGAAGGTACGTTTCCTGTACCACACTGCTGTACGCTCACTAAACTAACTTAGACATGTTTTAGGTGTTGTTGATTGTTGACATTAGTATAGTCTCTCAAATGCAATGACCTTAACTCATTGTAAGCCAGTCAGAAAGCAAATGTGGCTTTTTCAAACATCTGTAGCTGGTACAGTCTGTTGTATTTTCCCCAGCGAGTATTAGCTGTTTGTTTATCTAGCCATGAAATTATTCAAAGCCCACAGTATGGAAATGATACACTTTTGCATGAGGTTTCTACTGTAGTTATTTAGTCAGGTGATTCACTTGTGCTTAAACGTGAGCCTTTGTTTAGTAAAGCAGTCATTCTCATGTCACAAACCGAAGACGATTCATTTAAAATGCCTCTCCCTGTCACGTAATCTCCAACTTCATCTTTATATTAGTGTGTATTCATGACACAGGGCTTTGTAGACTATGTAGATTGTCATGTTTGTGTGCTTTAGCCATTCTCTCTTTCCCATAGGTGATAACATCACAATGCTTACCACTGCAGACTGGTTGTTATGTTCAAACTCACAGTCTTCTGCAGGTTTGTCCACTTTTGGTGACACAATGAAAGGACAATACTTGGTGTTCAATTGATTTTGACTTGAGAAAAGACAGAAACAAAGCTTAGTTTTGAGTAGTGCCTGTTTGTAGCTCCTGGACACATTTTTTTGCAATTCTGGCAATTATTACTTCAACTATTGTGCCTTTCATTCAGAAAGAAAACCTCTGTTTGTGAGCATGGTTTGATGGACTTGAGATTGTTGCTCTTGATTTGTTTTGTTTTTTATCCATGATGTTTCCTAAGTACAATGGTTACTGTGTGTCCTCTGCCCTGTGTGTGTGCTTGCTTATGCATGCACCATAGTGCTGTTTTTAATCTGTGTTTAAAGCTTCTCCCCTTGTGGACAGATGTTTCTGCACTGAACAAGCATAGCAGAAACATGTAAAACATGACAGCAAATGGCTTTTTCAACCATGAGGGATTCTGCTGAGCATGAGTATCTTGCCCACATTGTCAAAAAAAGAGAGAAAGATTTGCTGCCCGCCTGAAGTGAAATGGATTCATTTCAAAGATTCCTGAGCTGTCAGATAGCTGTGAAATTGTCTTTTCTTTGAGCCAAGTTCAGACAGCGTTCATGACACAGGATTTTAGACTACTGCTTTACATTTACTTTTACACATTACATGTTATTTGTTTTCTGGTGTAAAATATTCTAGATTTTTTGTAATATGTCTACTATTTTAATTTAAAAAAAATATATCAATATTATAGTATGATGCCAAATTAGGCTCAGAAATGCAACTTTGTTTTCTAAAATCATTTAATGTATAAACTATTTTACATTAATAAAAATGTTTTAGCAAATTTGTAAGTGCAAAATTTCAAATACATTTTTTTAATATTATATAAAAAGCAACAAAAATCACATTGACATTTAAAGGAACCTAGAAAAAAAATAATGCACGTGAACAGTAGACTACAATGGCCCTAGTTACTGGCGTATTGATTTTTCCCTTCCACTGCATTTTTTGGAGTTTTATTTTCCTTTATTTTATTTTTTTTTACCGTTTTGCTTAATTTCAAAATATAATTTAATGAATGTGATATTATTTAAAAGGGAGGCATTTTATTTAATTTTTTTATTCCTTCATATTCATTTGCCTTTTAACAATGTGTCCTTCTTTTCCAGTTAAAAGCGAGCCAATGAGCAGCAGTGAAATCGTCTCTTCAGTTGCAGACACCTCTCTAGACAACTTCTCAGGATCAGGTGAGGGGCGACGGGGGGCAGGGGGGGGCAGGGGGGAGAGGGGGCTGGTGTGTGTTTGTGTGTGGCTAGTTCTCACACAGACGGCTGCTGAACTGATTAGTGAGAGATGATGAGCCGAGAGACTGGTGTCTGATAAGCTGGGCAGTTCTGTGTCCGGCAGCAAAAAGCTCAGATGTGTGTGTGCTACCTTTGTCAGCGTATTCCTCTGCCGTGTGTTCCCTCTGCTGGTTCCCATGCCAGTGAAGTTGGATCTTGACCTGTAATGCACTGAGCCTGTCTGTCCAGTAGAGTGACATGGTGTCCCAGTGGCCCTTACTCTCGACGGGCTGTCACCCTATCGCCCCGTCAGAGCCTGCATTTTCACACCCTGCTCACAGCAACACTACATCTCACACACAAATTCACACTCGAACACACAGGACGCTGCTAATACAACCACTTGAGTGAGGCTTCTTAAAAAAAAAATCTTTACTGGTTTCAATATTAATTTGGTATTTGTGCGTCTCTATAAATCTGTATAATTAATGTTTTAAAACTGTGGACAATAATTTTCCTGTTTTTCTGGAGATGTTTAAGTAAGTACTTGATACGTTAACACTGGAAGCACATAAATCACTGCTATGACTTTTGTCTCTGACAATATTAATGAATTTTGGTAATCGTACACCCCGTATCCTCCAAGGGGAAACCCAAAGCTCTGTTCATATGAGCAACTTTTGTCCAGTGGCAGGTGCTGCCGATGTGGGAAAAGTGTTTAATATTAATACCGTGTGAGGGTTATAGAATACAGTTACATACAGTTAGCGCTCCCCCAGACCAAATCCCTGCTTTTACGTGTCATGACTTATTAGACAGATGTTTCAAAACTGGGCCATTTAGCTTCTGTTTTTTAAGTTTGTCAAACAATATTCTCTGGTTCTTTTTGCTAAAATTGACAGATTTAAACATTGTTTGCAGCTTGAAATTTTATTTGCTCAGAGACATTTTACTTTTTGTGATGGTATCTAGAGTTATTTTAGCATTAGATTTAAATCCAACAACTGGCATTTATTAAAGAACTTAGTGTATATACTATATATGGATCTTTGTTCATTTTTGTGAGTAATTTAAGGGTAGATTTTCACATGTTCCCAGGAGCGTAGAGCACATGCTTTTAGACCTAATGAAGGAAAGATTACGCAGTGGCACTCATTACCTGCAATCAGTGATGTCACTTCCAATGTGGCTGTGGCCTTAAAAGCCCAAGGCAACCAAAGCCACAGGCTGAGGCTGATTCTTCATCCTGTGTGTGTGTTTGTACTACTGGTTGTCATAGCAGCCAGACATATCTGAGCAATACGCAGGTCAGCAGAAACCTTCTGTTCTTACCTGATTATTTTTCTTGATTATTGGTCTCCAGTTTTCAACTTGAAATAAGGTTACTGAAATAAATAGTCTAATGCAATGTAATGACCGTTTCCTTGGAATCCCAAAGTTCTGTTGGCAAAACATAATATTTACCTTATTTTATAATGTTTAAATATGTGCTTGCTTCTTTCTTTTTAACTCTCCTCAGCTATTGGAACTAGTGGCTTCAGCCCAAGACAAACTCACCAGTTCTCTCCGCAGATTTACCCCTCCAAGTAAGTCTTTTTATTTTTCTTTAAAAAATAAGCAGCATCCAACTTCATTTGGATCTTTAATTAGGTCCCTCTGCTCAGTCAGGGGCTTCTCCTCGCTTTGTTTACCTGGATGGCTGCAGCTTTGGCTTTCTGAAATCTTTTGTAATTATTATCTTGCAAAACTTTACTTTGCCATTTATTGTTCTTTCCAATGTATATGAGCTGTGCGATGCTATCTGTCTGACAGCTTGGCTCACTGTTGAAAATGAGAAGCACAATCACACGGAATTTCTCATCAAAGTTTGGGTTATGATTTTTGAGGGTAAAGCATGGTTCTCTTACTTTCTGACATCCTTTCTAACTTTTGTCTTTTGTTTCTTTTCTTAAATAGCAGAACATATCCGCATATTCTTCCTACCCCCTCATCCCAAAATATGGCTGCGTATGGGCAGACGCAGTACACCACAGGAATGCAGCAGGCCGCAGCTTATGCTAGCTATCCTCAGCCCGGCCAGCCGTACGGCATCCCAGCCTATGGTAAGAAGTCTGTAAAACACATCTTGTTCTGCTAAAATACACTCTTATCATAGTCAGACGCACACAAAAGCGCAGGGAGACTTTCCCTTTTGAAGGTCAGGACAAAGGCAACAGAATAAACCACGTTCCCACAATTCGTTGGAAAAGTGCTGAGTTGTTGCTTGTTGTTTGGTGCCTGCATGTTCTCCGTCAGTGCAAAAAAAAGTGAATTTGCTTATCAAGCTGTTCGGACAGATCTGAAAGATTAATGATTTAAATGTGAAAACAAAAGCCGGTTTCCTCTGGTATTGCGAGAGAAAGCAAAGTTTGCATGGCCCACTGTAGGCTTTATTTTTGCAAAGTCTTTGGAGTGTTTTGACCCCAGAAGACTCTCCAATATGAGGAGGTATTTACATTGTTTATTTGTATAGAGTCGTGTATTTTTGTTCCATTGCATAGAATCTGCTTTTTGGTTGAATTCAAGAAACGGACAATCCTACTTTTAAATTGTTAAAATATTTTTTTTTCTACTAAAGCTTATATTTCAAAACAACTGTTGGTAGTAGATATGCTGTAATCAGATAATCAGTGAGGTCTATCGCGATTAGTGTGTTATCCTAACAGACCAAGACCATCTGTGTGTCACTTTGCTGTGTTCACTGTAATTTAAACCTGTGTGTTGACTGTTGTCTGTGCATCAAACCGATCTGGTGTCACTAACTGATTTAGGTCCATTGTGGGCAGGCATAAAGACAGAGGGGGGTCTGAGCCAGTCCCAGTCACCGGGACAGACGGGATTCCTCAGCTACAGCTCCGGCTTCACCACGCCGCAGACGGGGCAAGCCCCCTACAGCTACCAGATGCAGGGTGAGGACATCTTGGTCAATACTTCATCTTTTTCACTCTTTAGCTTGAGGGAGATGTAAAGTGCAGCTTGTTGATTGCATTAATTAAAAAAATGTTACTTTCTTACACGCAAGACACGCCCCAGCTGCCAAAGACTACATCCCAAACCTCTTTTACGATCCTTTCCATGATATTTTAAGCAATGTCTCCCGTGTCTCAACAATATTTCGCACCAGTCTTACATTTTGGCAGAAAAATGAGCCCTGAGCCTACTGCCCGTCTGTAAAAAAGCAGTCTGATGTAACAAGGGGTTTTAGTGGACAAAAGCAATAAATAACACAAAAAGCAGTACATGGAAAAACACCTAACACCACATAGGTAATTTGCAGACAGTATTACGCTTATTATTTGTGCTTTTGTCCTGATGCCATCACATTCTCACCTAACACCTGATGGCTCGTAATGCCTTTTTGTTCTTCCTCTGTCACAGCTGATATTTCCCTTTGGATGTTAAAGGTAAAAGGTCATTACACTGCCAAGGCATTGGTTTTAGGAGGTGTGTTTAAATATTCTGTCACTATCAAAATGGTTAATGTTGTATTGTACGTAACAAGCATTGCGCCCAAACCCTCGCCCTCGCACTCACCCCTGAAAATGGGTAGCCTCCTCTCTTTTAGAATCAACACAGATGGAAAAATAGCCAACACTTCAGAGGCACCCGCCATGTCCTTTTCCTCTCCACAGCCTTTGTTTTTTTTCCCCCTGTGATCATATTTGTATTTGTTTTAAGACCTGAGACTGCTTGAGATTTGTGGCCTTGGAACCAATAAAAATGAGTTGTTGCTCCCCTTCTTCCGCTCTCTCCGCACAGTTATACCGTCATTGTAAATGTGGATCAGACCTGCTGCAGCGTAATGTCTCTATTACTGCTTCTTTGTAGTGGTCGCTGCATGAGATCTTTGTTGCTTAGCAGCACCTGCATCGTACCAGGACATTGCACTAACTGCTAGCCTAGCCTTTGTGTTGGAGTATCTTATGTGTGACACTAGAAACATCTCCACATGTTGCTGAAAAGCCTCTTGAGCATCTGACAATAAATAACGCCGGCTCAGCAGCAGATGTGGTGTGGGAAAGCCCGTTTTCCATGCCTCTTAACCGTAGACAGCGGAGAGTGTTGTAGCATGCATCTGAGCGGCAAAAAGTGGAAAGGCAGAATGAAAGAACATGTGAGGCAGATTGTACAAACTGCTATCCTGCCCTCAGCGGTTTTACTCATGATGACAGCATTATGGGGCCATTCGTCTTCAAAGTATTAAACTCTCTTCCCTTTGTCAGAGTCTGTCTCTGCCTCACTCTTTCCTGCTATCTCCAGCTATCAGATGCCCCACGGAGCGTTAAGTGCGTTTGTAATTGACAGGCATGTTAGATGACAGATTGACCACTGTTCTGGCCCAGGGTTCTCTAGCTCTGGCCCTCAGCCACACCATTATCATTACTCTCTCTGGCCTATTGATCTGCCTTGGCAAGTTGCCCCATGACTGGGTGTCCCAACCAAGAAAGAATTTTTTTTTTTCATTTGATACTCCCTTTCTTTGTCAGCGTCTTTGCCACCAGCCTGTAGCCAGCTGTCAAGACTGAGGACAATTAGATTAATGTTCCCACTCATTTCTTTTATCTCTGATCCAATGGAGCTTTGTGTTAGTGTTTAAGGATTTAATATATGATACAAACATTAATAAGTCATTTAGCGAACCTCGCTGCCAAGCGACAAATAATGTAGACAACAATAAAAATCTTCCACAAAGAATTGGTGGAAATGAACAGATGCTAATTAGGTGAATAATTGGATTCCTGCATTCTGCCCCGGTGGCAAAGCAGGATGAAGAAGCCCAAGCCTCGGTTACCTTTCAAAAAAGAGAGCCCCATCTGGACTTGATAGCCTATTCCCAAGTGGAGCATACAAACTTCTGCTACAAATATTGTGCACTGATGATAGACATTGCCCATGGCAAGGCGACTGATCAAGCAAAGCAAATGGACTTCCAATTGTGGGGCCAGAAGGCAGGAGGAAAGCCGAGGAGGAGGGAGGAAGGCTAGGATGATGTCTGCTCTTGAGTGAGCTTACTGCAGCAGGACTGGGGGGAGGGAGCCTAAACATGCCCCCCAGGGGAACCACAACCATCTTTTTCCCCCCAACTCTAACCAGCACCACCACTCGCAACAGCATGGGCCCATTCTCACCAAGCAGGCGGGGCTCCCCCTGGCCTTTTATGTGGCTCCTTGTTCTCCACAGAGCAACCCTCAAACTCTGACAGTGAGCGCTTTTATGACTGTTTGAACTGTGCATTAGGCTAATTTGTTGTCCTTCCAATCCGAACTCCTCCTCTGCGCTGAATTATTGTTCTGTCAGACTTTCACTTCATGGTGAACTTTCTGTGAAGAACAGAAACGTTTTAGATTTTTTCTGCAGCCTGTAAGCAAATGCAAAAATAAAGGTTGATAAAAGTAATTTGTTGAAGCCTACATAAAAAAAGGTCTGCTGTAATTGAGAAACAATAATTTAACTTTTTAAATCTTTAAACTAATTTATTCCCTAATTCCCTCCATGTTGCTCTCTTTGCCCCCCCCCCCACCCCACACACACACACACACACACACACACACACTCACACTCACCTCCTCAATCCCTCTGAAAGCTGCTTCATGTTTGTCACGGTGTGGGAGGGCCCTCCTGACGGGGCCAATGACCAGAGGATGAAAGAAACTCCCTGTGTTTGTCTCTGAGAACAAAGGTGTAATTACGCCCCCATTTAGGAACAGTAAATTTATCTCCCCATGCGTTTTCACTGAAGCCACACGATACTTTTTCTGTCGTGTGAAGCAATGTCAAAGCTGTAGTTGTGTCTCTCGGGGCTGTCCGGTTAGATGTTATGTTCATATATGCACAAAACAAAAAAGGAACACCAGGTTGTAATAGAAGAACTTGTTGAATTGATTTCTTTGAACAAAAAAGATGATGACAATTTGTTACCGTTTTATAAAATTGCAACAAGTTCAGTTTGGTTTTGTGGAACAAAAAATAAACAATTAATAAATGATTGTAAATGCCAATAATGAAAATGTATCTGTAAAATGTTACTCTTTAATTAATAGAGCATTTGCTGACTCAGTGCTAAAGGTGGATGGTTACTATGAACTAAATCTTTGCCTTAAGCCTCTTGCTGTATAGCTATTACTTCTGTATCTAATTAGGCCATTAGATGCTATCAACTTCTTTGAATGATTTAATTACCCCTGAAGACAAAGCTTTGAGCAATTGAAAAGAAGAGCAGACATGTTTATTGGGGCTGAATCTCAGCAGTAATCCTGGCCCACTGCAACCATACATTACCCCTCCCTCCAAATACATCTCTGCTCATTCATTCCTCCGCATACTTCTGCTGCATTCTCTGCCCTGTCCTCCGCCCCGTGCCACCCCTCGCTAGCTCACATACAACAGTCTCTTGTCTTGTTCGCAGTGAGTGGCGCCCTTGGGTGGCTTTGGAAGCTGGTCCACCCCTCACTCTTCACCACTCGCCCTCTGTCATTCACCAGGCCTGATCCAATCACTGATAAGAAAGGAAGAGGGGAGAGATAAGGCCATTGTGGGAAACTTACCCTCGGGCTTGCTTTTGTTTCGAACCCCAAATAGTTGTTTGACAAAAGACTAACTTATCTTCCTTTAACAATGTCCTGTTTCAGCTTCATCACACTGTTGTCTTTCCATTAATGCAGCTCCCTCTGAATGTTGTGGTATGTGTAACTCAAACTTTTATCATTTTTTTCCTTCAAAGGTGGTAGTTTTACGACAACGTCAGGACTGTACGCAGGAAACAATTCCTTGACAAACTCAACTGGCTTCAATAGCACGCAACAGGTAACATGTTCTTCCACTCTTATATCAGTTTATCCGTCTGAATTGAAGGTTAGTCTGGAAATGTTTATGAGGCATGCATAGTCAATATGTTTCAATTCATCTGTGACACTTCCAAACATGAATCACTCGTGATGTCAGAAGCTCTGTCTGGATGATAATCTACAGTATGTACTGCCTTCAACATCCAACACATGTACAATGCCACATAGGGGGAACAGATATGAAAAAAGGGAGACCAGTCCTTGTGCAGATATAGCACTGAACAGACATGTGTTTGCATTTATGTCTTGGAATATGCACTGTCAAGTAGCAACACAGCACTGGGCATATTTCACTGTACTCTGCCAAACCTCTTCTAAACTTTGCTACATTTGTGTCTGTGTGTTTTTTTTTATTCTTTTCATCTGCGTTTGAAATGACACTATGCTCTATCTACAAGTAACTTCCCTATATTGTCTTGTGCTCCACAGGACTACCCCAGTTACCCAACCTTTGGTCAGGGCCAGTATGCTCAGTATTACAACAGTTCACCTTACACGTCACCTTACATGACAAGCAACAACACCAGCCCCAGCACGCCATCCACTACGACCACATACACCCTCCAGGAGCCCCCCACTGCCATCACCAGTCAGGCTCTCAATGATAACCCTGCAGGTAGGAACAGAACCACAGCCTACCTACTGTGAAACGTGTGTCAGGTACATGTTTCCGGCAATGACTTTTCTATCTTTATCATTTTTACTAAACAGATGTATTAAGGTTTATTTTACTTTATTGCTATGGCAACTTAAAAATATTTGTGTTGTGTTGTGTGAGCAAGTGGTCTGATAAATGAATAAATAAATGATCTTGTCAAAATGACTATAGGAAAATCAGACCATCACTTTTTCACTGACATCCTGTTTAGTTTAAATGGCATCTTTGCTATTTCCACACCAGCTGACATCCATTTGTTTACCTCTTGAATAAATCAGTTTAAAGCAGATGTTATTTTACAAATGATTACTGTTACCTGTTTATTTGTAGTCTTAAATAAAGTTTCAGGAAACTTCCTGATCTCTATCAAGACAAATAGTCACTTTAACATCTCCCGCTAAAAGCAAATTAAAGCTCATCTTCGCTACAGATTTTTATTTATTTTTTTACCCTCTCCTTTTCTTCCTCCTTCGCTTCCTTTCAGTGGAGTACAGTACCATCCACAGTCCATCAACCCCCATTAAAGATTCAGATTCGGATCGATTGCGCCGGGCCTCAGATGGAAAGTCACGTGGCCGGGGAAGGAGGAACAACAACCCATCACCACCGCCCGACTCTGACCTTGAGGTAGGGTGAGCCCGCTACCGTGGCGACAGACGGCCTAGCCCTGTCTGAGGCACATGGACACTAATCCACTTACTATATGGTGTTCACACTTGATGGACATTCATTCATTCCTTAACTATAAATGCATTATTAAGGCCCTCTGGAATATATGACGTCACCCATGACTTTTAAAGCTCTCATGTATACCTTGTGAATAAACAATAAGACATGTAATTAACTGAGTCATTGCTAAGTGAATAATATATATATGTATATAATCAGGATATGAAAGGCTGATAGCATTGCACAGTGAGCCATAAAACACTTTTATAGAAGCCATGTGTCAAAATAAACTGGATAATTCAAAAGGCTCTTTATTAATATGATATGATCCGGACAAGGTAATAGCAGCCATTATAGCACTTACATCATGCTGTGTTAACATATCTAGTTAATTAGTTTGTCACTATTGATTACTCTAATGTAAAGGGCAAGGGGTGGAAATGATGTGGCGGGGTGATGGGAGAAGTGTTGCGGTGACCAACCCAAGCAAATGGATCCAGGTCCCTGTGGCGCACAAATACACGCTCCTGGCCTATTGACCACTAGGATCACCTTGCAGCCGTACAGAGTGCACCATTGATTTTGCCTTTTTTTCTCTGTTTTTCTTTGTTTCTTCCTCCTCCACCCCCATGCCGCCACCCATCTGTCCAGCGAGTTTTCATCTGGGACCTGGATGAAACAATCATCGTTTTCCATTCCTTGCTTACGGGTTCTTACGCCAACAGATTTGGACGGGTGAGTGACATCAGACTGAGGCAGTAGCTGTGTACTTTATCAGCAAAGTAAGAAAGAAATGGGGAATAGGGGACACACAGAACACTTTGTCATGAATCCATACAGTAGATCTCAATGTACAGATAATTGTTTCTTTTTTAATAGGTCCAATGAGGCTTGGCAAGTATTTGCTTGCTCTTTGCAGCTGTTGGAGCTATGCAAGTCTGCTTGGGGCTCAGCTGTAGGGGATCCCAACAGTTGCACTCTGAATGTCTATTGACACATCTTAAGTGTTCCTTTCTCCTTCAGAAATGCCACATTGTTAGTTTAATTAAGTGCTTCTCAATTCATCCTTTTCAGATGGTGGTCTCCCAGGAGACCATGGCTGGAAATCATGATGGAGTCGACTAATTGTAACTTGGAATATACAGAATGACATAGAGAGTGTCTCTTTTTAGCCATCTGGATAAGGATCAAATTTACATATGTACACTGTATATCGATTTATGACTAAATCACTTAAAGCTTATTTTTTAATTATACTAGCTAGACATTTCACATTCAGAGTGCATGGTCATAAAGGCAAGAGTTTACTTTTCCAGGCTTTTTATTTGTTGTTCCATGTAAATTGCGCCTCTAAATTTAAACTCTAAAAACAAACAATTTGGGAAATCAGACATAATCTTATTCTCATGGCTTTGTTGAGGTCATAGGCTCTATAGGCTATATAGCAGAAATATTTTATTAGGGGAGATTCCAAATGCTACTGGGCTTCCAAATACATAGCACCACTATTTTATAAATCTGGTCAATTTTAACAAAATAGCATCTGGTCACTTTTTGTAAGCCCTAGCTCTTTCTAGCAAAGGTTTGAAATCTTCCCCTAAAGTTAAATGTGTGAAAAAGCAGTGTGATATATAAAGGAGACAGAAGGACTTTATTAATGATCATTGTAGTCATTGTAGTTTTTAATACCCATTTGTTTTGCCAGTGGAAGTGTCTGGTTTTGAAGTTGGAAATCTCACTCCTCATATGTCCCAAAGCTTAGCGTCTGAGGCCCGTGCTCTGCGCCTTTGTTCTGGAATGAGAGGTTGTTTGATGGGGGCAGTGTTTTGTTTTTGGGGTGAAAGAGGGCTGCCCCACGACCCTCCACTGTTTATTTACTTTATTTTCAAGCCCTGCATGCTGAGTAAAGAGAGAACGAAGGCTTTGGGAGCTCGGTTATGGGGGGCTTTACAACCAAACACACACATGCACACAGGGTCTCTAGTGTGCTCCTCTGAAACAGGAAACACTCCTGACTCCATAAGGGCCAGCTCCATCAGAACTCATATAGGATGTGACAGCCGCTGGAGTCCCCCTTAGTCCTGCTTTTACTTTGTTCCTTTTGGGTCCAGTCCACACATATACATAAATTCTTCTATGGTAATGTTTTCTTTATCTTTGAGGACCTCGCCCATTGGTAATTGTTTTTGGCCTGGATTTTTAAACTGTAATGAGCATGTGCATATCTATGATAAAGGTACTGGGGCAGATTTACTACTCATGAGGTGACTTTTAGCAACAATTTAATCTCATTGACTGTCCACACAAATGAATAACTTAAATAATTCAGAATGTCCCACTTTGTTATCCGTTATATTGGTTATTGTCATCTATTACTCCAGTGGCTTATAGTTCTTGCTGTACACTGCATGTCACTGATTTTCCATAATGGTGAGCCATCTGTGTTATAGTGAAGCCATAACAAGATAAGACACACCACTGACACATCCTCTAAAGCTCTATTATAAAAGTGAGACATGCTTTTTCCACACTAATCACAGGTTGTGTTTTCTCCTAGCCCTATCAAAAACACAGATCTGTAAACTACTGCAGAAAAAAAAACAAAAACGTATGCAGACCTCCATCTGTCATGAACGTCTGCCTTATAACCCTGAACAAAAACATTACAAAACACTGTTCCCTGTTCCCTACTCACTGCTTTAGGTTTAAAAATAGATGTTTATCTTAGTGTCCACACGCTCTCTCCCGCCCTGACCCCCCAGCCGCTCGGACTGGCTCGTACAAACCCGACACACTGCTGCTTCTATCGGCTCTTTTAATTGGCATTAGGCAGCTCACCCCTATAAAGCTGATGGTTGGGGCCAGCTGTGCTGCCATTGGGACGGCTGGCCAGGGCAACAGCTTTAAGTGGGTGTGGGGGAGGTGTGTTATTGGTAAGGGGTGGGGGTCTTGGCGCCCCAGTGGATGGCACTGATATTTTGGGACAGGTGGCGGCAGAGCATTGACAGCAGCAGCACTTTGGCCTTCTGGCCTGCTTGTATTCTTAACTCACTCACTGACTGATTGTTTAGATTTAATTGGAGCGCAGGAGAGACAGCTTTCCGAGACAGTTTTCCCACCAAAACCAACCCCTGATACCCCCAGCATTACTAGAGTTTAAGGGAGACTAATTATTTTTCTCACTGGGAAGTTAAGAGAAAGCCAAGTGAAGATTAATTTTCTACTTGTGTGGTTTATCTGCTGCCATTTTGCTTAAAAGTTAAGCATTGTTGAGTGTGACAGCCAATCAGTGGAAAGCTCAGGTGTGTCTTCAGGGGGTTTATGTCTGTAATCCCTGCTTCTGGTCCAGGCTCGGCTGCATTTATTGTCGCAGAAAATCCTCCTCCACGACCCCTATTGTTAGAGACATTCTGCTGATTACAGATTTTAAAATAAAATATTCGATCGATCATTATTGTGTAATTGTACTGGTAAAATGAAATTCTAAAATCAAAGTTTTCTATCACTTTCACATTTAACACAATTTGTCTCCCACTTTTTAACTTTTTTGCCTGTTCATTATCTTTTTAAGAAATTGCGAACCATTGTCACAGGCTCATAAACTATTTACAGTGTAGTTCACTCCTCTCTAGGTATTATCTTACAGACAGTGCAACCATATCTCCATTACAGTGTGAAGTGTTAAGTTACTGACAGAGATCAAAAAGTTAATTCTGTCTGTGCCAGCATTTAGTTTGATTATATAATTTTTTAAATCAACATACTAATTTTATATAAAATAACATCTTAATTTAAACAACTGACACGTTGAAATCTTAATGTGATATAAGTGTACACTATGTATATAATGTGCAAAAGATGAGCAGGAGTATTCAAGGAACAACAGCAAATAATGTATTTTATTGTATTATTTTCTCCTTAAAGATGTAGATTAAAAGTCATTTTCATTAAATTGTTTTTTGTCTTTTTACAGGATCCCCCAACATCGGTGTCACTGGGACTGAGGATGGAAGAAATGATCTTTAACTTGGCCGACACGCACTTATTTTTCAATGACTTAGAGGTGCGTCTATGACCCTACTTTCCTACTTTATACATTTGTAGACACGCATGTAACATACAATCTGACAAAAACACTTTTGACCATAAGCACACTATGAAAATTGCATGTGTTATCAGTCTTCGTTGTCCCCAGGTCACAGGGCTTTCCCTAACACCCCCCGGCTCATCTTCTCCCACTCCCATAGTGGACGGTGAAATTTGTCAGACTCTAGTGTTTCCGATGGCTGCCCATTCTGTCTGTGCGTCCCGCTGTGTGCTTGGTGTCGCTGTCCACCTACAGCATGAAAAATGTCCAGCCGGGTACACTCCCAGGCCTTTTCACCTTCATTCATGGAAGCTGGTGTAAAATCGGCCCCTGTGGTACAGGCATATGGTGCTCAGAGTAATGGGGTGGCTGTTTGTGGAAATGGGGCGTTTGACTTTAGGGTCCAAATGTGTAATTGAGCAAAAGCAAAGAGGTAGACCAGCAGTGACAAACTCAAGTGGATAAAGGGCTAATAAAGAGTAAATAAAAACGTATCTTGCGGGCCAAAATAACTCAATTTTGAGATCCTAAACCTAGACACAAATGGCTCATCCTTTCACCTCTCTCAGTTTTATTCTTTATGTTAACCCCTACTTACTTGTCAGGGCTTGTTGGTGAATCTGATCCTACTGTCTTACCGACCGCTTTTCCTCAGTGTGCTGCAGTATGCTTACCTCACTGGAGAGGAAATGTTTTGTTTGATACTTAAGTGTGAAGAGATCTGTGGCCACTCTGCCAAGTCTCATTACTCACCACCATGTTCTGCTGTGTTATATGAAGCCAGCCCCAAAATGGGGAAAAAAACAGGAAAGAAAATGTTCATATTCCCCCAGACAGAAGAGTGACCGTGATTCCAAACGCAGTGATCAAAGTTAATTGGCTCCAATTGGCTGGTTAAATATTTCCTTATGCCCTGGCCATGTAGATTCTATTGTAGCTGCACTTTATTTAATAGAAGTGCCCCAATCGTTCGGAAAAATGGCAGTTTGTGACAATGTTTAAATGCGGTTTTGCTCAACATCTGCCCTGTGTTTGGATTTCTTTTCATCTGTGATGAAACTGTTCACAGTTGAATTGGCAGCTCAGTCTACATCGAAAACGATTGTAAAATGCAGTGTGCACAGCTCTGCTCTGTCTCAAAGTTTTTAATTCCAGTCAAGACTTGTGTGTTATAACTGAAGTAGCAATCTGTGGTCAGCTGCATGAAACACATTTTCTGATGTCCATATACAAAACCATTAACTAATCTATTATACAGAGGTGGAGTGACAATGTGATTATATTGATTGTAACACTAAAATGAGACCGCTACACCTACATCTAAAATCTAAAATAGAGCTAAACATAGTCACAACTATAAATACTGCAGCTAGCAGCAGTTATGTATTTAAGCATGTGCAGAAATGCATACGGTCCATCTAATTTAGTCTAAGCCATAAAGGGAGAACGCAGAGGCTGAACACAGGTGCACCGTTAGTTGCCAAATGTTGTTCTGTCAAAATCTTAACACTAATGTCCAGCTAACCCCAAAGAGTATAGTACATACACCTTTCTTTTAATTGTTTCTGCAGGTGTGATATTAATGTTTTTATCCTGAGTTAAAAGCAGCAGAATGGTTCAGTACAGATGTTAAAATTACCGTCACATTACTATAAAAGGGCCGGCCACTGTAATCTGCCGTTAGTTGAAGTGTGTGTGAGAGTTTGTGTGTGTGTTAACGGAGGCCGGACTGTGTTGATAGAGCTGGTGAGTGACGATTCAGAAGAAAGTCATAAAAAGAAAGAGGGCATGCCGAAGAGGTCAACAGGGATCAGTTTCAACCATACGTCTATTTTTTTTTTTCCTCTAACCTTTTTCTGGATCAGCGCTCTCTTCTTCATTCATTAGATACTTTGGAGACGACAGCAGTGTCAAACTCAATTCCTTAAACAAAAAATATCATTGGCCATAGATAATTGTGTTTGACTACCCTTCTTTTTTATTTACTTGGGACTGTTTTTATTATGGCATTATTATTATTCTTAACACAAAATATAACAATTTGTTTTTTTTATTTAGAAAAAGGTTGCACAGCCATTACAGTAATTTAATCAGGCTTTACAATAATATATATTTTTTATCTCAATAGAATCATAGGTGGTACAGTACAATGTTTTATTGTATCTTTTAATGAGTTGAATGTTTACATAGCGCCTATTTGCCGTAGTAAATGTCACAGTTGCAGTGGGCTGCATGGGGCCAGAATGTGGGGCTAATTAATGGTCTGCAGTGATACGGATAATGAAGCCCACTGAGGCCGAGCTCACTGAAGACTGACAGCTCGACTCAAACTCGGGTGTGAGTTTACTGTGGGTACGTTGCTGCAAACCAAAGCACTATGGGAAACAAGGGCCTCTCTCCGACTGGCCGAGCCCCCCGTGCTCCCCTCACAGTGGGGCACAGGGGCTGCCGTCTCACCCCTCCCTGGGTGAGAAAACAAGCCTCCCTGTCTGGAGGAGAAAGGCCATGGGGGCAAAGCACTCAGAGTGAGACAGAGGGGGAAGAGGTCTCCAAAGGTGGGAACATTTTAAATTAGTGCACTGATGCCTCCATGCTGTGTGCAGCTCTCTCTCACACTCTGAACATGGAGTCTCTCACACACTTAACTCACATCTACTGTTTGTACATACTCAGGCCTGTGGAGCAACCCAGTGACACTGTGAGCCTGCAGTCTTTTATAGCTCCCCGGCTGCACTGTCACTCTCACCCAGGGGCTGCCTGTTAATGAGAGATACTGTGAAACGCACGGTTACCTTTTCCTACTGGATCAAATGGCCCTCCTGGGCCTTTTAGCACAGAGCCATTCAGTAGGTTTTATATCCCACTGTAGAGAGCCAGATCCTGCTCTGGCCGTTCCGTATGATTGGTAGCTTTACGGTGTTTTCCTTGATAGTTTTTGAAGACTGGTTTTCTGGGTTTTATTCCCAGTAAGGAGAAATATGACATTAACGGCACTTTTCATTGAATCATAAAATTAAGTAATCCAGTTGATCCGTTACCAATTAACACTTGTGGCATGTGGCACTGACTAAACCCACTTTTACTAAAAACACAGACTATGTTTTTCTTTTTTACCTTTGTAATATATTATGTTGAAACAGTTGCAATGGCGACACCGCACCGTTCATTTTTATTTCTGGTATAATGTGTCATACGGACGGCTGTGGGCCCACACAGACTGATGTGGTATTTGATCATTGGCCTGGCCTCTGATGCAGCACTTCTGTCATGCTCCTTGACATAACTCCATCAAGTTTCGAGGCAGGACCACTGATGTGTTTTGGAAGCAGTACAAAGAGAAAGTGAAGGCTTCAAAGCCACCCTGTCAATCTGACTTCCCAAGAGCTGTGTCTCGCCCCCACCCTGTACCCGCTATCCCAACACAGCCGCTCGGCACCCGCAGGGCCCGAGTGCGCACCCAAAATATAACCTTACTGTTTGGTGACAAATGATGGGAAAAGAAGATGCAGCACCTGCTTTTTCAGATCTGCAGGCAAACACATAACTAGGCTGAATTAAATCTGTCTGTGTGGAAGTGTTTATTGCAGGAAGAAAACGCTGAAGTGACTGAGATTTGATATTGCATTTAAAGTGGCGCTCTTTGAGGTGTGGTTTGGACTTGTTATGCCAAATGTAGGAAATAATGAGAAACACCTCATCCATCACAATCACACAGGCCTAAATTATACTTCTGCTGCCTATCTGTGAGGTATTTAGTTTCCTAACTTCTTGACAACACTGCCTCACAGTTGTTCGAATGCTTTGCTTTGCTCCCTGCGGATCATCTCTGGTGATCGTGTACATTTAGCTAAACCAGCATGGACTTCTCTCTACCTGTGCTTAGTTTGGTGCTGCTGTTTGAATTCCTTGACTGTTCAAGCACAGATTGCGGATTGGAATGAAGTGGGTTTCGAAGAACTCTCCCTTTGTTGCCCGCATCCTGTTTGACCCCCAGGTAATCACAGCCTACCCTCCCTTTTCCTTTTTGCCGTGGTGGGAATGGAGAAGGATGTTGCTGGGGGTCACAGATTGAGGGGGAATGAGGGAGTGACACTCACTGTCTGTAGAGTGGCACTATTGAGAACCTGCGAACCATGGATGAGCCTTTTTCACATGGCATTAGCCTGTAGGGTCACAAGGAATGACGCGTTGATGGCTGTTATCGGCTTTGGCCAACCACCCACCCCCAACGGCAGGCTCACCTGAGAGACTAGCCCCTTCTGTAGTATTTTTTGTTCAGGACTCTTTCTGTAGTCCAGTAAAAGGAGTAGATCAGAGGTGTGCAGAGGTCATAAGAGAAGGCCAAAAAGACAAATGGCAAGCCATAATTGTGTTATTTTTTGCAAATTAGTCATGCGTTGTTTAGTTGTGCTTTTTCATTTTGCTAGTAAACACAATATGCTAGGACACAAGGCAGACTTAACAGAAGGATATTGTAATGGTTCTTCAAAAATCCTACAAAAGAGTTTGAAAAGTCTTTGTAGCTGTGACCTACACCTAGAGTTGCTTTTGATAACGCGGCGGCTGTGTGTTTGGCTAACATGTCCTCTTTCGTCTCCCTGACCCGGACTGCCATAGTCACCACTCTGAGCTCTTCCCAGGCTACAGGAAGACTCCGACCATCACTGCTGATTGCCTAATGACAGACGCCAAGGAACAAAGAGCGCTCTGATAGCTTCCTCCCCCGTGAAGACTTTTCAGCAGGCTAGTGGAAAGATAAAGAGATGAACTCATCCAGGAGTCGGACATGTTCTGTCTTCGCTTGTTTTGCATTTGTTTTGGTCTTTCCCACAGAGATAAGGACTGTTTGGTAACTTAATAAACCCAACCGCCAAAAAATTGCTGATGAATTTAACAGAAAGACATAATGTTTGCATAAGGAGTAATTGCGATGGCTTCTGGTGGAGGGTCTTCACTCGTGAGTACAGTAGGAACATCTGGTGCGAGTTAGTGGTGATTGTAGGTTTTAGAAAGACGACTGTTTGCTTGGTGAAGGGAGAACGGGGGGTTTCAGTGGAAAAGAGATGTACAGAGAAATTCTCAGACTGGCCCACAATGTCCCTCCATTTTGAAGGCATGTCATTCTCAAATATAAAACAGGGAGGACTTCAGGCATATACTTAGACCCAGCCTGACAATGTACAAACACAGCTTTTTTTTCCGAGTGTACTGTATTTTACTGACTCGAACTTGCCCCGTTGTGGCTTTGTGGTGTTTACGTGCCCTTCAGAAGTGGCTCCTAATGAGTACACATAAAGGTAACTGTACGACATTAGCTGCAGCCCGCTCCTCTATTAGCCTCGTCCTATAGTTGTCGCAGAGAGCCAGTGCAGAGGTTTATCCCATTGTCAGAGTCATTCAAAAGCCCTCACTTTTGTTATTGTGTAAATTTCATAGAGATAACGTGATCTAGAAGTTGAACAGGGCAACTTTACAGGTGAGTAAACATGTGTCCAGTCTAGCTAGAAAGTTATTATTTTGTGACAATTGTACAGGGTGATTTTCAAGTTTGTATTTGTTTGTTTGTTTGTTTGTTTGTTTGAGAGTTTTGTGTTGTCTTTGATTCTGATGGACAGGTGTCTCCATACTTTGCCTTCATGCAAACATTTATTGAATTGATTGGGACAAAATGCCTTTGTGAGATACTTTATTTCAACTTTGTAAACCAGTGCAAAAACTTGCAATTGTTCATTCATAGTTGTATAGAAAGAAAATTTCCAGATTTATGAGTAGCCCTGCAGCAAATATTTATTTGACTTGTGTTCAGCTTTTCATTTGAATGTTTTCATAATGTCTTTACCCATACTGTCTGTCAAAAGGCACAGTTAACCTAGGTCCTTGTCACTATCAGGGTACAAGCAGACAGCGTACAATTAGACAGTGATCCACCCAATGAGTTCAAGTGAAAGACGTGACAGGAGCTTTAGCCGGCAGTTAATCACCCGTGATTCATCGGCAGGTAATTACTGGATAATAGAAGCACTGAAGCCACTTGCAACAGAATGGTTTTGCTCTCTGAATGCCCGCTTTATGAGGCGTTTAACCCACGGCACTGTTTTTGTTTTCCTAAACAAACAGACATGCCTCCACTACTTAAAGAATTAGCCACATCAATGCTTGTGGCTTGAGTTTAAGGGAAAGCGTTTGTGAACATAAATTACGCAGGAGTGTGTTGGCAGCCAATGTTCAAGCTGGGACAAATTGGTGCTCTCTGCGACTATTAAAGATGCACTGTGAGTGTGTGGAAACAGATTAGGGCTGCAGCCCGTTTTGAATTGGCAGCCCATCTCCTGGAACGTCAGCTCCATGTGAGGTCAGTGTGGACGCTCCTACAGCCCAGTGCCCCCCCCATTGTACACCCCCTTTATCGGGGTGTCAGAGCCCCAGAGAGGAGGGAGGGGGGTCACGGGGTCAAAGTCTTTTCCTCTTTGGATCTCAGGGCTTGCTGGGAGAGTCTCGGCGAGAGAATGGCTGCATTAGAGTAGGGGTTGGGGGTCAAGATTTTAATTCTGTTAAAGAACAGCTGGTTTGAGTTTCTCCTCACTTCGCTGTCTCTCCCCGCCCTCACCCCACAAATCCAGGGAGATGAAAAATTTGTTCAGAGGGGAACTAGTAAAATAAAAAAGGTTTACGGTCCAAAGCCCTTACCCTTACCCTGCTGTAGCATTAGAGAGGAATGCAATAACGTCAGCATTTGGCCTGAGTTAGATTGACTTAAAACAAGGAAGTTTTCTCTGCGTCTTAACAGTCGGATGAAACTTAATTAAAAAGCTTCAGAAATCAAGTGAGATTTTTCATACTTTTTTTCTACAGAATATTAATATATTATTATTATTTCTTGCATAACTTTAAAGCAAAGGTCAAGTGACCACTTGAAGCTTTCCAGAGAACTTTTGTGAGTGAAGTTGACATCGTGTTGATTTCAGAGCCATTTAGTCTTAACAGGATTATTGCTCAACCTCAACTAAAAAGAAACAAAGCTGTTTCTGTAAAATGTGTTGAGCCCTATGCCATTGCAGGCATGACTCAGATGTAGAGCTGAAGGGGTGGAGAGCAGAGAAAGGAAAGTGGGAGGCACTAGAGCACTCCTATAAATGGAAAACTAATAACAGATTTTTAGTCTGCTCTCTCCTGCGCTGCTCTGCCGGCCGCCTGGCGCTCTAGCCCCAGGGCTGTGTTGGTGTGTGGCGCAGCAGCAATCAGGGGTCATAATTTCATTGGCGGTTAGCATCAGGTTCAATTTTTCTAGTAGGTTACATTTAGCAGAAAGTCTGGATTGTGTTACTGTGTAGCGGTGAGCTGCAGAATGCCTTTACCTTTCCAAAAGGAGCCAGGGGCTGAAAGGCGCATGTGTTTAGAGATGCACACACACCATTATACAACCTAAGCACCAACAATGACACATGCTGCTTCATCCCTTTTTGAGTCACTAAATTAAATAAATAGATATGCATTTGCAACTCAATAATCGATGATGTGTTCACATGCAATAATGCAATTTCATTTTAATACAACGCAGCACAATTAAAACTAAAATACTACAATGGGACTTACATAGTTATGTCAGTATATTCAAATAAGGCACAATATTGATGCATGATTTACAAAGCACCAACATAAAAAATAAAAAAACAAGCAGGTAGCGGGCTTTAAAGATAGCTCATTTATTTCAGATGTTTTGTTTGTACACATGTCAATGCCATGAGAGTTTTTCCAAGCAAGGTTTTACTCTGCTGCAATTCTCACAGGTTTGGAAAAACACAGTAAAAGTGTGCATAGCTTTAGGCTAAAAAGGTGAAAATACAAAGTCAAGGAGAAGGGCATTAAGGAGGAGGTATCCTGCCAAAGCCAATTTTCTTGAATAAATGTTTCTTTTAGTGAAAAGTTACCTTGAGCACATGGGGAGTGCTGCTTTGACCACAAAATAAACCTCCTCAAATCATTAACACTTTTATAAAATGTCTTTCAGGAATGTGACCAGGTTCATATTGACGATGTGTCCTCCGATGACAATGGCCAGGATCTGAGGTACACCACTGCTCCATTTATGTCTTACTAGCATTGCTTACAAAGAAGGCTAATGTGTGACCATACTGTTTGTTGTTGTTTCTGTAGTACGTATAACTTCAGTGCTGACGGTTTCCATGCGGCCGCGACCAGTGCCAACCTGTGTTTGGCCACAGGAGTCCGAGGAGGAGTGGACTGGATGAGAAAACTGGCCTTCCGCTACAGACGAGTAAAAGAAATCTACACCACCTACAAAAATAACGTCGGAGGTAATCCCCAACAAGCGCCGCTGCTCTGTACACATCTGTTCGTAGAAATGTCTTTGCAGATGTCTTATTGTGTGGGCATTCATGTGAGTGCCTGTTCTTAAAAAGCACATGGTCAGGGCACATTTTGAAAATTTGAGTGGTATTTGAAGGTCTGGTCCAAGCCAAACAATGTTTACCTTGCGTTTTCAGGTCTGCTGGGCCCGGCCAAAAGGGAAGCCTGGTTGCAATTGCGAGCAGAAATTGAAGCCTTGACGGACTCCTGGTTAACACTGGCACTGAAAGCACTAACATTAATCCACTCAAGGTAGGACTCCAGTGAGGAAAATTGTACTCAGGCCCATACCACACATATATAAACTCACATGTGGTGTAAATAAGTCAAACACCCCACACCAAAGCTTTGAAAGTCTGTCTTGTGATTACACATATCTGAAAAACAAGACGTGGAACCGATATGTGATCCTTTGTAGCAAGATCTATTGCCTCTTTGTCAACAGTTGATACATTGACTTTACTATTATTCTTTTGTCCTCCCTCAAAGTGTTGTCTGTGATGTCATGACTCTCTCCCGTTGGCCCTTAGGTCAAACTGTGTCAACATCTTGGTGACCACCACGCAACTCATCCCTGCTTTGGCAAAAGTCCTGCTCTACGGCTTGGGCATAGCATTTCCTATTGAGAATATTTATAGCGCAACCAAAATAGGTAAAGACACCAACCCTTTTTTTTCTCTTACCCAAATTCTTTTCCTTGTTTTAATGAGTTGTCGAGTCTATCAGTATTAATTCAGAAATATAGCTGAGGTGTGTGCTGGGTGGGATTCTCAGTCACTGGAGAGGCTTGATGTTCTTCTAATCAGCCTGGGATTATTTTGCTGGAGCATGGGCCTCTTTGGGTCTGTGCTGCTCAGTCTCTGCATATGAAACCACTTCTGTACTTTTATGTCATTCCACGCAAAAAAAGCCTCTCTCTTCATCCCTCTGCCTCGTCTCCCCCACCTTTCACTCCTCTTCTTCTTCTTCTTCTTCTTCTTCTTCTTCTTCTTCTCCTTCTCCTCTTCCTCCTCCTTCACTGTTTCTAATGCAAAATAAACATAGAGCTTCAACCCGGTGCCATTTTTTCAGGCCTAAGTGTAGCCCAGGCCTAACTGGGCCCTGGAGCTGGTTACGGTGGTTTAAGTTAAGGTTTGAGGAGGGAAAAGTAGAGCTAATGTGTTACAGACTTTTCTTTATCTTTTTATTTTAGCCCCTGTCCTTCGAGTCAAACAAACATTTCGGGTTGTAAGGTTTGTAATGAGGGGTGTGAAACTCATGAGAGCAATTCTGTGACACTCAGATATGATTATCTTGTATAATTGTATGATATATATTTGATGTAACAGAAGAAAAAAAATGACCATAAATGACAAATACGGGCTTACAAACACAACAACAATTTGTAATACAAATAGTTTCTCATTAACACAACGCAACTAGACCCTGTCCCAAGTGACACTCATTTCATGCAAATCTCTCTCTCTCTAACGTAATAATGTATTGTTAATGGGAAACAATGCAATATTGAGATTTTTTTTGATGGTACTTTTATGCTTTCACTAACAGCACTTGTTATCTGCAGGGAAGGAGAGCTGCTTTGAAAGAGTCATTCAACGGTTCGGGAGGAAAGTTGTTTACATTGTTGTCGGGGACGGTGTGGAAGAGGAGCAAGGCTCGAAAAAGGTACATGTTGCTCAAGATAACAGGAAAAATGATTAAGTTTAAGGTCGAAAGTTTATCTGCGTAGCCACCAAAGAAATTCTGTGGGACTTTTCTTCCAGGGTTTATCCTCTTATGCACCTGCAGTGTGTAATCAGTGCTCTTCCTCCAATAGCTCAGGTCTACAGCGCAGGAGAGAGATGACATAATTATATATTCCATCTTAGAGCCCTGAGCAGTGTGAATGCTGAATGTGTAACGCTAGATAGGCCCTTTTAGCCACAACATAAATAGTGCATGCATTATTGAGAATTAAATCAGTGTTGGTGAAATTAAAAATAAAATATTTACCGCAATGGCAAGCTTATTAGAGCAACACAGCTGAAGAGGACTTTTATTCAGACTGTACCTGTCAGCTCATTCTCCACAATTTGAGTATTCAGTGTTTCTGCTAAGTTTAGATGTAAACCTCACAGCAAACATTAGCAAATATAGAAGCGGCATATTTCACAGACACCTGAAAAAGTGGAGTTTCCCCTTTAACACTTCAGTCAGTGAACTACACAGCAGCGAGGACAGATGAAGTATGATTACACTGTGATTAAGGCTAAGGGCTCACCTTTCCCCTGGATAGAGGAGTAAAACTATAGTGCTGTGTTGTGAAAAGCGAACACGCCCTGGGAATTCAGTCTTCAGGGATGATTGTGGAAAAAGATGCAAATATTTTTACACAGCTTTGAGTTGTTGGAGTGTGACATTGATGGAAGGATAAGATGTGTTTTTTGCCCGGTCTGAGAACTGTGACTCCCAAGACACGGCATGTGGTAAAAGGTTTCTGTGTCAACATCAGAGAAGACGTGGAATAACACAACAATTTGAGCCGTCAGGAGGCAGAGATCGGACATGACAGTGTGGAACTACAAAAGCAGAAATGTCCACAGTGCTCTCACTCTTCATTCCTTCAGCCTTTTTACAGAACTATCCTGCCTTTGGTTATTAGCGTTGCTGGAGAGAAGCCATAGATAACATCTCCAGCTTTTAAACTTAAAAGCAAAGACAATTTACAAAACAAAAAGCAAAGAGCTTTTTAAGGGTCAGTGCAGGCTCTTCTAAGCGGAACATATGCCTGGGAGAGGCTGTCGCTCTGATAATGGCAGGGGTAATGGGCTCTACACTGAGGGGCTCAGGACTCTACCTGACAAAGCCCTTTCATTCACAAGGCTCACGTTTCTCTCCCCATCCTCTGCTCGGGAACCAGTCACTGGCGCTGAGCTGAACACACACTTTGAGACGGCAGCTCACTGGAAAAAATGTAATGATTGCTGAAGGATGTATGTTGTGTTGTAAAAAAATATATATATTTTATTCACAGTGATTATTTTTAATTTTTTTGTTAGAGAGAAAGCAAAATGTAACGAAAGAAGGAGTAAATGCCTAAAAATGATTAAACATCTTCATTCATTGTGTGTGTTTTTGAAAACTTATTAGGACAAAATGTAAATATAGTAAATACTTAAATGTCCCCACCCACAAAATTGCAGTATATGTAGCTTTATAAATATATTTTAATATTATTGTTTCATTCAAAGGCTTTACTTTACAAATGTATTTTTCCATTTCACTGGCTTTTATTTTGAAACTAAATAACAACACCAAAATAATTGTAAGGCATTTTAGCATTGGTCCCACATAATGCCTTTAACTTTAACTTATAAAGTAAATAATTCTGTTCTTTGTCTCCTTTGTCTCCTTCCTGCAGCACAACATGCCGTTCTGGAGGATCTCCAGTCACTCAGACCTCATGGCTCTCCATCACGCGTTAGACCTGGAGTATTTGTAGCACTGCACCACGCTGCCGTCCACACACCCAGCCTCTGCTCCGCCGCCACCTCCCCCCTCGTCCCGCAGCCCGTCGCTTGTGCCCCTGCGCTGCCCGGCGTCTCTCGGAGAGGAGAGTGAAAAAAAGACGCACGGTTAATGTGCTGACACACTGTCACACTTGGTCTTAACCCTGAAACTTTCTTTTTTCTGGCGAGAGGTGAATTTACGGCGGTGCAGCTGCTCGCCCTGGTTACTGTGAATCGGCTGCTCTCTGAAAGCTGTCAAAGTGTTTTACGGCGTGTGTTGGTGCCGGGACTCTGTCAGGGTTCACACCTGTGAGGAGCTACTGACTCGCCTTGGCTAACCTCATCACAGAGCTCTCACTTGAACAGTAAAACGCAGAGCACTACTGGTGGTGACACCCTTCCTAGAAGCTCCTCCCCCTCCCATCTAACTCCATAGTCACTACCTGTCCCGTTTGTCGCTGGACACACTGTCAGAAGTGACCGCTCCTCTGTTCCCCGTTGGCCCGGGACTCCTGTAAATCTTATTTATGAACGGAGACTTTGTGAGTGGCACTGTGCCACTGAGAAGGTACCTCGACGACTTAAAGACTTGTGCCTTTTTTCAAAATGATTTCCACCACAGAGAGGAAGTTTATGAACGAAACAAAAGGGGTTTTCTAATAATTTAAGAAAATTACTATTTACAATGCTGAGACAATCGTGTACAGAGGAAATCTTTTTTGTGTGTAAGTTTGTAATCACTGGACTATTCCTTCCTATATTCATTTAGGTACGTGCTCTTGAAAGGTGGCAATGCTTTTTCATTGAAGTAAAAAAAGTGTTGACATGACGTTTTTGTTCATTTAATGTAGATAATGGGATTTTTGTGATAAAGCATTTTGTCAAGACCAAAAGCATGGATGTCAAGTGTCAATGACCTTTAAAAAAAAAAATCTGCAATATTTCCCCCATCTTATTTATAGACAGTAGCATCACTGCTTCTTTTAGATCCAAATTTCAGAGATGACATTTTGTTTTTCAGAGCAAAAGCTCACCTCTTCTCCTTATAGCATTTCACCAGCTTGCAGCCCTGATCCCATATATTTGAAAATAATATCACATAGAAACTCCTCTCTTTTAATGACATTAAGACATAAAGCAGGCTTGAATAGGTTTTATTATCTTTTATACAAGCGCTATTACAACACTTGTACAGCAAGTAGTCATTTTGTATGATGTAGTGTTTTTATTTCTATGTTGAAAATACATTCTATGTCCCATTTTGAAAAGCCCTTTTCAGAGTGCTTCTACATCTGTGGATGGGGGAAACCATAATTAACATTGAAAGAAAAGCCACTACGTTCTGAAGGGTTTGTGAACACACAGGACATGTGCTATCAACTGTGAATTTTCTTAAACAGAAACCGACTCATTGCGTTTCGAATTTTCCCTCCTTTGCACATGAACACTGTCGGCCTTTTCCATTTGGCCAGCGGAGCCCGCTCACTTCTCCAAAACTCCCCCGACACTCTGGGGTATCTACATATTGCTGCTAGATTAAGGTAATGGTAGGTAAATGGAGGTTTTGTAGATTCATACAGCACGCTTTTTTATGTTGCAATCTTAAATGCAAACTGGAAATACTTTACACGGGCCTCATTGTGAAATGCAAGGTTGTTGTGTCTGCAAAATATGTGTACAGATGTTTTTGACATTATTATTTGATTGTGTTTAAATTAATAAAACTGATTTGTGAACTGTTACAGGTTGCACGTTTTGTATTCTATAGCTTCTGCGTTTTTTTCTTAACCTTTCCCAAATGCCGCTGTAAAATATGTTTTATATCTTGCCTACATCAGAATTAATTAAAAGGCTCCCTGTGTTGACATTTTAGTTTTATGAACACGCTGCATGTTTTATACACTCCTGAGGTTAATAAACTAGCCATTCTCAGGCATATTAAGTCTGTTCTTATGTAGAAGCTTCCATGCTTAATTTTACCAATAGCAGCCTATTCCAAGCTATGACCAGCCGAATCTATTTCAATAACACATGAAAAATATTTATGAGGTTGGTTTTATGAGGTGGACACAGCATGTAACACTAGCCCAGACAGGGGAAAAAAAAGTTCAGCCTCCTAAACCACGTTGGAGAATTAAGCATGCATGGAATTTTTGTTAAAGTCGTTTAGTATCCAGATCAATTATGTTTTCAGATAGAGTGGGACTGAGACTGGTCTGTGGGACCAAGCGGTCGGGGTGGTTCTAGTGCTATCCACCACCACAATGACCCTTAATGTGCTTGTCCCGCGTCCAAACAGCTGAAAGACTAAGTACTGTTTGAGGTCTGGCTCAGCTGAGAGGAGCATAGCAGCGGAGAATAAAAGCTCTGTTCGCAATGATAAGTTTTCCTCCTGCTCAGGAACCTGGCAGGAAAAAAAACACATGACCAGACCTCACCAGACATTCAAAGAAAAAGTGGGTGATGAGACGGGTCGGCCAGCCGCTTTGGCTGCTCGTACATGAGACAAGAACAAAAATATAAAAAGCACTGAGTCTGGAGGGCTTGCACTTCTGCTCATAGCTTTCAGTTGATCCATACAGGCTGTAAAACTGTTGACTGAAAGACTGACAAAAATGTGTGCCCCAGTATTTGGCGAGTTTTTTTTATGCTGTGTTACTGTCTTTTGCCAAACTCTTCTCCAAGAATGACTGGTAACGTTAGCAGTGTATGCTCTCAGACAGCTTTCCTATATACTACACTAGAACCCAGTATTTAAATTATGAGGCTATGTTCACGTGAATGAAACACACCAATTATTGTTTGAGACTGAAAATGACATGATTGGGAACGGTACTCCAGGTAAATGTATTGCTGACCTTTAAAGATAACACCATGGCTGACTACCCCTTGAGAGAATTGGAGTCTTCTGTGCGGTACACTGCTGCTGAAACAAAAGGACATTTTCCAGGAAGACCACTGCCACAAAGTCCACAGCAATGATGAGACACTTTTTCTTTTGCAATATTGTGACATATCATTTCATCTTAAATAGTATTTCATTATGGTGAACATATAATATCCCTCGTTGTATCCACATAAATGTATTTTTATTTTGAAAAAAAAATTATTTTTTTAATTTGTGAGAATTTCAATCATGCCAAAACTTGATACTGCAGGTCAAGAGCATACCAGTATTTAAAGTTTTAAAATGGTAGTGAGGACCAGGGACTACTGTGTTTAAACATTTTTAAAGGGTAGAGCCTAAATCAATGTTTGATCTGTAACATATTTTTAAACAATTTTAGATTTTTTTTTTTTTAATAATTGTGTTCTATATTTGATCTCATGTGTGTGTCTTTGTCTGCTTTAGGTATTCCTGTGCTTTAATTTGACTTTATTGGGATTCTCAGAAGGCCTACTCTTTCTGAACTCCCATTTTGGAAATAAAGGGTTCATTACCTTAGCAGGTCCTGTGTTGGACATTCCTCTCCAGGACGTCCCAGAAAAAGCTCTCGCCCTCCATAAAACTGTACAGCAATAATAAACAATGCCACTGGTGATTTACGATCTTGCCCAGACAGTGATTTCATGCAGATTTCCACAAGGGGGGCCTCTGACGGTGCATCACAATTGAACTAATATTGTATTACATGCATATCAAACTCCCCCCAAAAAACTTGATCTGCCACATCTCTTTTTACGAGCAGGAAGCCTATTAATAGGCCTGTGTTCTCCTCTTGATGACTAGTAAGTCTCAAGTTAGGGGGATTTGTCGAGGGCGAGCAGATGTTTGCAGATTGAGACAATAGAAGGGGGGCTTCATCTTAAGTAGCGCTGCGAGGGGTTTCTGCTCAATCTAAGAACCAGAACGGCACGCTATAATGTTGTTTCAGTCTGTTCGTCCTCACTCCTGCTTCCATTAAAGATGTTTGTCTTGAGGCAGAGAAAGGCCACTGTCACTGATTGCAGCTCCTCCTCCGTGGTTTTGACATGACGCTCTTGTGAGGTGGGCTCAGTTTCCCCCGGCAGGCAGTGAGAGACAAACGCGCTGTCGTGCCATGGCAGGCACCGGTGCTAAACTAGGCCCTTTGTTTACTGTTGTTTATTCCTAAGTTACTGGGATCGGATGGGCACAGGAGGGCAGAGACAGCTGGGAATCAGGAAACTGTGGATGCCAGGGACCCTAGCCAGAACTGTCAACTCTGGGGACCCGGGACGTCCACTGCTACACAGACATTCCCAATAGAGGCTAGACTGGGACAGCGCAGGTTGAGAAAGTCTCATCCACAAGGCATTTGGTCATAGACTAGGCCCATGTTTTTGCACTGATGTTGTCTGGCTTTTGTTTTTGTAGATGAGGCCAAAGTAGTTGTTTTGACATACAGTACTAAATAAATAATATATTTAGTACAACGATCAACAAGTAGCTTAACAAAGCATAAAATTCAAATGATCTCATCCACATACTCCCACATATCTACAGGAGATAAATACTAGGCTGATTATCATTGACTTCTAAAAGCACTATTGCTGAGAAAAATAGAAGAGCATTATAAGCTGTGACATAAGCTAGGTTCAAAAAAGCTTAGTTTGGACCAGTTTTCAACATATTACAATTGCAATCTTATCCGGTTGTTGTCATGTTCACCCTTTAGACAAACTTTAGACAAAAAAACATCATTTTAGTAGATCATTATTACTGATTCCAAAAAAAAAATATTTTCGGCACTTTAGCAACGTAAAGGAAATCCACTGCTGACCAAGCACTTGGTGACAGTAGAGAGACAAAAGACAAAAGGGAAATAAAATGGCGTTAAATGATGATAGCCTAACAGTTGTGACATGGCTGGTCTGTAGATGTCACATTTCATTCTTCTCATAAGACACTAGAGGCCATGACCACATTGATTGAGAATGTAACCAATCTCAAAATGATCTCCATTTACATCAGTGTTTTAGAAAGTTTAACAGTTTATCCTAATGAGGCCAAGACATGTAAGTCAAAATATTGGTTTGACTGGTTGTCAAGGATACTACATTGTTTTCATCTGCCAACAAAGAAGAGAGCTGACCAGAAGACATCTCAGCTGCCCACATCATTGTTTCCAAAAGTCTCTTTCCAAGCTTCAACACAAACCCCCAGTTTTCAAACTTCAAAAAGGGCCCACAGTATTCTTGTATAACATAAAACACTGGAGATATGTGGATGTGAAATCAAAGCAAAGATTACGCCATTTAAACCTGAAATTATTAAAATAGATCATTTAACAGCATCATATTCAGTTTTTTTCACAGATACTTCCGTATATAGCACTTTTTTAACTCTCTTTTGCAGTGCACTGTTGTTTTTGAGCAAACAGGGCCTGGAACCAGCGTTTGCCCAGCCACAGCACAGCTCCACCTGCCCTGTGGTCAAACACACACTCCTTCATATTTACTAGGCCCACCGCACCACTCCAGTCGTAGGTGAGTGGCTGAGATTTATCTGATACGCTAAGGCCACCCCACAGCAACAAGCGTGTGTGCTCCCAGAGGGTTCATTTGGCGCTGCAGCTCTGTCGGACCCCCCTGTCTGCAGAGTGTGTGAGCATGTGCAAAGTGTTTAGAAGTGTTTTTATATGAGCGTGCACGGGTAAAGAGTTCCCTCCTGGGTGTTAATTGGTCCGGTTAGCTCTCGGACCTCAGCCAAGCTCCTTCTCATCTGGCAGCCATTTTAATAAACTCTGTGTCATGTGGTCAATAAAACAGCTTCACGTCCAACAGGGCTTGTTTTAAATGATAAGTCATGGGTGATGTTTTTCTTCTCGTATTTAAAAAATATAGATTTTTGACCATAAAGTAAGAAGTATTAACCCTGCAGTGTATTCCTGGTTGTACTGCGAGTTATGGTCCAATTCATTTATCAGGTTATTCTAGGCTTAACCCAGGAGTCGGGAGTGAAGAAATTCTGGGTAACACTTTATTTTACACTACACTTGATACATTGTATCTACCTCATTACCTCAAGTACAATGTAACACACTGTGTAACAAATGGTCATAACATGTAACTACATACAATAAGTAAGTACACATAACTCCATTATGTATGTACAATGTAGTTACATGTTATTACAGTCTGTTACACAAGGAGGTAGATGCAATGTTTCAAGTGTAGTGTAAAATAAAGTGTCACCAAATGCCGTAATGCAGTATGTAACAAAGCAATATGGGCGTAGATTTGAAGCAGCTTGTCAGTAGGATTGACATGGTCCATCATGAAGTCCCTTGAAAGTGCCATAAAATCATCATTGAATTATACCACCTATTTCAACCTAAGGAGAGACTCAATTGAAAGAATACACAAATGGATGATGTGAATACAAAAAAAAAAGATTTTTTGAGATGTTGTGCATTGCGATAAAGAACGAGTGTAGATTTTTCAGTAGATCTCTCCTTGGAGCCTAAACACAGTGACAATGAGAAGGATGAGGAGTGTGAGCTGCTGCTGAAGACAGAAAAAGTTCTGAGGAGCTGAGGGGGTGATGGGATGGAGGAGGGTTGTGGCACATAGATGAACTGAGGAAAAAAGAGGGTGCTCTAAAGATTGACAGCTGAAGGATGATTGGCTTAAGCTTAGGGTTGTGATTTGCTGAGAGGAAGCAGAGTGACGGTGATCAGAGAGAAGAGTCTTCCAGGTTGAGTTTTTTCTACAGCTACATTTTGCAGTTAAAATGTAAAATGCAACAAGGACGTTTGGATTAGTTTGGGAAGGTAAGGTGTCGTTGTATCGACAGACGTTCAAGTGTTTGCTCCCTTGTTTGCTCCTAATTCCAAATCATGTAAATCATGTAAGTTTGCTGCCTCATGTATATGCCTAGTGTGAACTGAACTTTAGATGTGTGTTTAGATAATGTTGAAGGCAATGTTTTAAACTCAAACACATCAATGTGGACATTTCATCTCAACATTAAACAGAGGTTATCTGAAAGTTATTTCTGAACACAGCTTAAACATAAGAATCCCCCTCGACACTCGGCTGAATCCTCTATTGGACCAGAGAAGCCAGTCACAACCCAATGAGTCCAGACACAGAGGTGCAAGAACTATTTACTCAGCTAAAGAGGTTCCAATAAAAAGTTTACACAGGGAGGTGTGCTGGTCATACAGTACATAGTACCAAAGAAATGCTGGTTTTCATCATTCACAAGATGCTCATACTGCTGCAAATGTTCAATCAAATGTGCTTTTTTCATTTAGTCTGCCATTATTTTAAGCAGTACAGAAGCCACAAGGCAGTGAGTAGAGACCTACATGAGCGGTGCTTTCTACCACATTTCTCTTGCTCACCTTCTATCTACTCTCTGGTCTCATTCTCTCTTTACTGCCCCAGCAGGAATGTTAATGTTTCATTCCTATTGGCTGAAAAAGGCTCTTTGCTCTGTTTCCTTCTGAGAGCAGGACACACATCGGGACAGGAGAAAATATTCCATGTCCTGGGTGACTGTGCTCTTCTGGGGGGATTACAAAGGGTTTAACTGGTGGATGAAGGAGAGCAAAGTGGTAAGTGACATTTCTGCTCTGGGAAAATGGCAGTCAGCAACATGGAGCCAGGCCAGGACTCCCTGACTTGGCTAGAAAATGCTAAAAGGCTTGGAAGAGCGTAAACACAAAGTGCTGGCTCGAAGGGGAAGGAGGTGAGGCAGGGGAGGGGGAAAAGTCCAGGGGGACAGATCTGTTAACCATCAGCGGCTGCGTTTCATCCTGCCGCCCTTCTCCGAGCTCTTCAAGGGAGGCTTTGTGTACCTGCTCCACAGACAGGAGCTGGGAATTTAGGGAACAGGAAACCAAGGCGTCCCCTTCACTAACACCCCTCCCTTACCGCCTTCACCTCACCCATTCCTTCTCCCCCCCCTCCGATCCCACGTCTAAACCAAACGATGCCCACTGTCCCTGGCATGACCAGCCAGTACCTCAGCATGGCTGTGTCTGTTGGTACATCCTGGCACTACAACGCTGTTATGTCACAACTTAGTAAGGCCTGTCTGGCTGCATGGATTACCATTCTTAATATATTGGTCTCCATAAATGTCTAGCTTTCCACAAACCAATGAATAAAATGTAGGTGAGGGCTCTTTTAAACCTGTATGCATTATTAATGTTTCTCACTCTGAACCAGCCGCAGCAGCACAGAGAGTGGAAGCACTGACAGGGTTCAATGTGTTAATTGTTTTACTTTATTCATCCAGAAGCTTATGTCAATTTACATTAGCGTTAAACTCAGCAGATGAATATTATTTTTGACAATAAGCTGCAAAGGTGGGTAGAGCAGCCTAAATCTGTATTCAAGTAAGAATAGCATTATACAAGTCATCCAAAAAAAATACTCAAGAGTGAGAAGAAGTACTGATTAACTGTTTGATTGTAATGTGTGACTATTTTTTTATTGTGTTATTAGACAAAAATCTAAAATAATGTTTATTAATAAAATAAAAAAATTTATATCTTTACAAAGTAACCAATTATGCAACATGTTAGACAAATGTCTGAATCTCACTTTTTTTTACAACATAAAGTTTTTGAAACCAATACCTAGAGTTGGTAACATGTATGTCTGAACAGTACACATCATTGTACAGCTGTTCTTTTGCTCAGTGAATAAGCAAAACATGTTTTGTTTTGTTTTCGTTCCCTGCCTGCTACATGTGAAGAGTTTGTGCCGCCACAGTTTGTGTGTGGTCATGTGACTGCATGGCTACGTCTGAAATGGAGTCTTGTGGTAGATCCATTGTCAAATAAAAGCCTAGAAAGTGTAAAAGAAGGTCCAAGGGTTCGACTCCAGGGTCACATAGAGCCTTTCTGTGTGGAGTTGGCATGTTAGCCCATTTATTGGGTGGGTTTCCTCTTGGTACTCCGGTTTCCTTCACCAACATAACATGCTGGGCGCCCCCTGGTGGCAGCGGCCAACAATGAATTTTCCCAAAGAAATAATAAAGTCTTAAATCTTAAAGGGGGAAAAAAAGTAACTGGTTGAGTGTAGCCTAATGTAGTGGAGTAAGAGCAGCGTCTCTTCTTCACAAATCAAGTAAAAGTAGGTCAAGTGCAGTACAGGCTCAAAAATACACTAAAATAATAAATAAAATAATAAATTGGTAGTCAATACACAGTAAACAAATAAAATCAATGAATAAAATTAAAGAATTTATAAAATTTTATGGTGCAGTAAAACTACTCTTAGAAGTATTTTTTTTTTCATGTAAATGTATTGGAGTAAAATGTAACTTGTTAGTAACTACTTCTGATAAACTGTTCTTAACTAGTACAGGTCAAATCCAAAAATTAGCATGGAGTCAAACAGAGTTTTATAAAAATTTGATGCATGCCAAATTCTAAACAAAACCCTAATCTAAATCAGAAAGTAGTGTTCTGTGATAAGCTAATGTAGGCTATTGTTCTGATTATTCTGAGTTTGTGGACGAGCAATGGCACTGAGCTAACACGGATCATAATGGCCTCATTGTGAATGCTGACTTGTCTCCCAGTATGCTAAATTAAAAATGGATGTAACCTAATCCGGGATGGTAGTGGTGATAAGATCTGGAGTCGGCCCGTGTTGCTACAGGCCCTTGGTCTTCTCACTGCTCTGCAAAGGGGAAGAGTAATGCAGTGAAGAGAAGCGTTGAGGAAGTAGCAAACACCCTTGCAGATCAACAGATAATATTTTTTGGCAAATAAATTCATTGCTGAAACTTGAATTACATTCTCACCTCCCCAAAAACTGTCTGGCTCCCGTAGCCAGTGGCAGGTTGTCTTATGCACTGGAGAGGTAGGAAGTGCAAGGTGTCTTCAGGAAAGTGTTCATGTTTGTGATGAAACTACACGGTTATGACTGAGAATATGGCATGTATATGGCATGTATGTGCATATGTGGCCTGTGTATTATGTATTATGTACATGCGTGTGTTCATGTAGGTGTGCAGCGGCGGACTCGGAGTGCAGTACCATGACAACAGTGGGGCTGTCTGATCCTCTCTCTCTAATTGTCTGTGACCTGGTAACTGGAGATGCACTCTCGAGGCAGGAGGAGGGCCTTTCACACGGCAATCACTTTTGGATTTGTCCTCCATGCAGCTCCTCAATTGCACTGCCAAACCTGGGTGTGCTAGTGCGTCTGTGTGCAGGTGTGGTTCCTGCTGCTGCCTTTAAACACCTAGAAGTACAAGGTGAATGTGAGGTGGACAGGTATGTGAGGATTTGCCGCCCAGTTCCAACAATTATTGCACAGATCTTTGTAGTCCTGCAAAAAAAAAAAAAAAAAAAAAAGATTTGCACGATAATCACAGACCATTGTCAAATTCCAGCTTAACTTGTGTTTGCAGTGCTATCGTATGACACATAATATGAGCAAATACAAAGCCTTCACAGATCAGTTGAAAGTGAAGAGCTTAATAGTGCAGTTGTAATTCTATGTGCCATATTTCTGCAATGAAATAAAATTAAAAAACTGTCAAAGTAAAAACGTAAATTGACTAAAACATAGTCTGAGTGTGTAGTTTGTTAAGACAACAACTGGCAGTTCTGCAAATGTTGCTGCCGTAGTGGAATGGAAGGCTAATGCTCAGACTAATCGTGCTATTGTGTGGTCCCTGTATTAGATGTTTTATAAAATAATATTAGCTTTAAACGTGTGTAATAAACTATAGGCACAAACAAACAAAATTCAGAAAAAAAAATGTATATATATATATATATATATATATATATATATATATATATATATATATATATATATATATATATATATATATATATTAATACATACAGCAATAGTATAGTAATAGTAATATTACTAGTAATAGTAATATATGCATGTAGCTTTCAAAGAGAATTTTTGAATTACTGACATCACAGCCGGAATAAGACATTTACAGGCATTTTAAGCCTGAAATTATGGGATTGTGGTAGTTAGTCGAATGTCTCCTGTTCCATGTTCCACTGACATATGGCTGGTTTTGTTTGTTGATGCCATATATTCAAATGGTAAATGCATGAGTTTCATACAGCACTTTTCCACCAGTAGGCACTCGAAGCGCCTTACATTGAGCTTCCATTCACACACACCATGTCACAGCTGGAGGCAAGGTGGGTTAATTGTCTTACTCAAGGACACAACGGCAGTATGAACTGGGGAGAGTGGGAATCAAACTACCAACTTTAGTTTGCTCTACCACTGACATAACATTATTCTCTTGCCTCTGTCTGTCTTTCTCTTCGTCTCGTTGTGATGTCTCTGTTGTGCTCTTCCAAACAGGGGCGTTGGTAATGGCCCCTGTCACACACAAAGGTATCAAGGCCTAAAGCCTCTCTCTCACCGACGCCACTGGTAGCTGGGCCGGGGGAATAATTTGATTTGGTATTTTATGCTGGAAAAGAGCCTTTCTTTCTCGAGCCACATTTGTGCTTGGCTTCTCCTCAGCTGCGCAGCCCCCTGAAAGACTTTACATGACATTAACACATTTCAGAGAGCATTACGGCTTGAAAAGAGATTTGTCTAGACAAAGACTTGGTTTATTTGTAGTTAAAGCTTCATTTCCTGCTCATTCCTTTCTCGTGCACTAGCTCTCAGCCCTCTTTACCACCTCCCCTCTTCCTCCTCTGTGACTTCTGCCGGCGCACATCGTTTGGCGCCCTGACAGGTAAGAGGATTTCAATTAGTTTACCTCGGGAAAGAGCCCTGCGAAACGTGATTAATGAAGGCAATTAGTCTTTGTCATGTCTTCAGCATGCTCGGGCTAAATCACTGGACTGCTCTTCACTGACGCAGAGAGCAAATTACATCACCCGGATCTTCTCTCCATCTGTCTCTTTATGAGCTCCCAGTGTGTCTATGAAGGCAGCAACAGGACAGAGGGATAGGGGAATAAAAAACGTCTTTTTCAGAAGAACATTTTCAGTAGTACCATCAAAACAAATCTCACAACTCACAGGACACGAGGCATTTTAAAACATTTAGAAAGCACGAGACTTATAAAGAGTGCGTAACGAAACCACAAAGAGAATAAAATTGAAATCAAATAAAAGGAATTTACTGAGCCATAGATAATGTTTGGTAGCTGCAGGCTGAGTGGATGTCAGCCAACAGTAATCACTGCCCACTAGGAGGGAAACAACCCACCTGCTCCAAACGCCTCAAATACACGCTTCTTTTCACAGCTTACTTTATGTCTTTATTGTGTTTGGTAGTGTTTTGTAGTGTGTAAATACGACTGTGTTTATTGTCCATTGGTTGACACTACCATTAATGACTTTGATTTATTGCACAGAAAAACCTCCACTCCTAGCTGTAGTACCCTGGTTGTGAGGGGACAGTACTGAAGTAGACTTTAGCAAATGTAACGAGTTCTGTCCAACTTCTGACCACAGGCTCCTCTCGTAAACCCTGCAGTGGCACAGCCGCTGCCTTTGTAGAGGTGTGTTTAAGATGATAGGGCTTGCATATTTTGATGTGATCCTATTTCTTCATTTCCTGCGTTGGCTGGGAAAAGGGGAGTAACACACAGACTGTAGTTAGGCCACACATTCTCTTGTTCTCACTCTTTTGACAAGCGTATTCCTATTGAGCACCTTGTACGTTACACATTCCTGTCCAGGTCTATTGGAGTTGTTGGTGGTGCGCCTACATCTAACAGTTCAATTGTGTGCCAGGTCTTGTGCACGAAGGAGAGCTTTTCCAGTAAAACTTCAAATAGAGGCTGCGCTGTCAAGTTGTCATGCTTCAAGACAGCAATATGTAAGGTCCCCCTCTTTTTGGCTCTTCTCTCTATGAGCCTGAAACTGGGAGAGCCAAAATCACCCACTCTATCTGTCAGTCTCTTGTTGTCTAAGGTTTTCTTGTCATTGAGCCAGATTCTAATTGTTCAAAGGTCTGTCAGCTTCCAACACTTTGATTTTTTTTTCCCAGGCTTCAAAAGAACCACACAACAAAAGACTTGTGACCGCAGGCCAAGACAATATTAGCTAGCACTCCTTTATGCCTCTTACGTCGGTTGGCACTGCTCAGGAGTCTTTTACGGGGCGATGGAGGTGGTTTCGGAAGGAAGCAGGCTTGTTAGCAATTTCTCAAGTGGTGTGTTTAATGCCCTGGGGAATTTGCAGGGTTTTGGATTTTCCTCTCTAGTACAAGAACAGGTAAATATCAGGGTGTGTCAGGCCTCAGAATGGTGGATGTCTTTTGTGCGTTAATAGCGGTGTTGGGGTTTTGGTAAGTGATACGTCTTAATGTGCATTTTTACACATTGTTGCACAGCTAACCGCAAGCCCCAGCCTATGTTTAAGTAGGCTATCTGGGGTGATTATCTGCAGTAAAAGTGAGATGAGCAAGGATCATTGGGAGCATATTTAATCTGGGCAACATGTTGAATAACAAAGTGACATTGTATACCTCTTAATTTCATAAACGCCAACCTTTGGCCAAAATGTGCTGCAAAAATCAGGCAAAGCTACAACTGATTTGTTTTGAAATTATATATAAACATACAACCCTGGTAACACTTGAGAGTATAATCCATTATAATTGAGTTAATTGCATATTTATTAATGCTCTACTACTCCTTAATAGTGTTTAATTATTATGAAAACGGTTATAGTAAAAAGGATGATGTGCCAAGTTTAAGCCTGTACAATTTAGGGTACAGGTGTCAAACATGTTGCCTGGGAGCGATAACCGGCCCGCAGGAGGATACAATCCCTCTGAATAAACCTGGAAAGTGAAAAAATTACATAGAAAACATTAACTGCAAATTTTTTATTAAAATGAAAATGCTATTCCTAATTTGTCCACTGGCCCAGAACTGAACATCAGATTGCAGAAATGCATATATACTTCTTTGCTGTAAAAATTACTCTCTGTGGCCATTATTACCCAAAATGTCTTTGTCAAAAAGGAGACAAGTAGGCACAAAGTGTAGAGAAAATGGGTCACTATGTATTTGTTATTGATAGCAGGTTTGTGAGCTCAGTGATGCTGCAGTGAAAGTTAGATACCGTATTGCTTGGAGAATAGCATTAGCATCAAAGCCTTATTGTGAAGATGAGTTTATGAAAACATACGGCTGAAGACTTGCCAGCATTTGCCTATTTTGGTTTATGATTGATGAGAGTACTGTATGTACTTGTACTCTTTGCACTAAAACAAAGGGGGAAAAAATCATGCTTTTATTTTACTGGTCCGCAGGTTTGTGGGCCAAATATCACAGGCATATTATAGAGTGAGTTTGTGAAAACCAGGTGTGGAAGTAACGTATTACAAACACGCACATAACTGTTATTAAGTAGATTTTTGGGGTAATTTGTAATTTCTCAGTACATTTCAGGCATTTAAAGATAGTTATCTACTTTGCTACTTTCAAATTCTTGATTGTTACTGATTAGCTTAGATTTTTTGATATTAATGGATGTTCACTGATCTCTGTGTCTCAGTCTCTCGCTGCTCACTGAGCCCAGCCTCTTTTCCCTCACACAGAGAGCACAGAATGGCACAGACAAAGCACAGCTCTGATAGACAGCTGTCTCTAGCCTGAGTCCTTTCTTGTGCTACTCTGCAACAAGTCCCGCCTCTATTCAACACAATACTCTTCTGATTGGCTGGATGATCATTGCGTGTGATTGGCTTGTGCTATTAGTCTCATCAACGTTGTAAGTCTGTAATGTGTAGATTAATAAACTAATAATCTGTAACTGCATGTTCTGTGTGTGTCAGGTTGAGGGAACAGTGGCAGTAGTTCAGAGGCGGAGAGGCTGAAGGCATGTCTGAGGTAAGTATTGTTTGGTGTGGAGATTGCCAACAGCAGGTTAGCACCTACTCTATCCAGCTAACATGAACTGTACTCACCTCCACCAGGGATACGCTGCACATATTTTATTTATGGATGCCAAGTAAAATGACACTATACCTCTGAAAAAGGCATGCTAATAACAATGTTAATAACCATCTTGTTATTTTTAAATGTCATTACATCACAACTCGCCCCTCCCGTTCGTGTAATTAGTAAGTGACGGCAAATACCTTTACCAGGTAGAACAATGTGTGAAAATGGTTGTGGGCTCTTTTTCTGACAAGTGTCTCTGTTTTGACTGAGTCTGTGGGATTTCCTCTCACGTCCCAAAGATCCCATTCAACGAGGAGTGGGTTGAGGAGCCTAATAAGCTGAGCCTATTACGTTTAAAACCAGACCTTTTGCAGAAAATGGCACTTTCCGTTGGGACAGTGGAGGTTTGGCGTGGAGTTCAGACATTACTGTAGATTGTGGTGACTTTTCTGGCAGGTCAGTGTAGCTCCTCTTCCTCAGCAGCTGGGAACTATACTGCTGCAATTCACAATTTTTAGTAGGAGCTTTGTCACGTGTATGACAGGAACCTGGAAACAAATACAAAAGCAGTATAAAGTATAAAAACAGAGATAATGACATACAAGATCCCAACTATATTTGTCAGGCATCAAGGTTTAAATATCAAATCTGCACTTACGTTCAGGAAATAAGTGGGACATTATTTACACAATACCTGGCCCTCACAGATATTACCATAAAATCGGGTTTGCAGGCTGCAGGAAACAGTATGTTATATAAATATATTTTCATATGAGACCTATTCTGTCATATCAACTCTATTCAATTGTTATTTACCTTTGTCCTCATGTTTGGCAGGTAAACGAACAGTGTTTGGCAACAAATACAAGTTCTTTCTGCATGAGGCTTTTCAGATTTCATGCAGGCTACATGAGCGAGACTTAACATGCTGCGCTATTTCCGTTGATAAGCAATCGGTGTCTCATTTATGGTAAATGAACCCTTACCTCTTCTCTACAAGTGAGTTTATGTCCAAAAAGAGGAAAGTATGGGATGTCAATGGCTCCCAGTCATAAAACATACCATTCATTGTTAAACAACAAGAAGATTAAGAGTTGGAGAAATTCATTTTGATTTCAGCAGTTTTGTGTTTCACCATGTATATTTTCACAGGAGCTGTTGCTAGAGAACTAAAAACTTAAATCAATGATTTCACCAGCCTCTTGTTGCTTTTATGTACATTGTATTTCCTTACCTTGGTTTTGTATAAAGGTTTATACAATTTGCCATAGAAGGGTTTAATATTCACAAATGTTTTTATACAGAATGTAATTTTTGCTGAGACATGGTGCTCATGGCTTTCTCTGACTGCCATTTCCACCGGCACTCTTCCTCCAGAGTGGATTTATGTGTATGTGGTTGCCCAGAAGACCCTCTACTGTACCCTCCCTGCAGTGCCTGTCACACTGGCTGATGTATTCCCTCTACGCCGCTCCCTCGCCAAGCTTTATGATGGAATCTGATACAAACACTGTGATAGGGTTTCGGGATAAATTATTCACGCTTCCAATGCTCTCTGCTGCTGTTTCACTTCTTAGAGGACGTCCATTTTACAAATGGCCCTTTTTTTAGACCTCATCCTTTTAATTGATCCATGGCAAAGACAATACATGCATGATTGAGGGAGCGGGCTGCAGTCTGATAAAAGCTGAGTGTAACACTTGGGTTGGGATGGTGTGTGTTTTCGGGTGCTGGCAGCTTGTGCTGCAGGGCATTAGGTGTCTTAAGATTTACTGTGTGGTAAATGAAATGGCTGTCCATTGGTTGCACTGGCAGCACATCAACAGAACCCTGGCCTAATGTCTCTACCATCTGGTAGGATAGGGCTTTAATTGAAAAGAATTTCTGGACTGAAGGGGAAGCGCTGGACTAAGTCTCTCAGTCCCCCAAGAGAGAAAAGTAATGAAAAGAAAATAACTTCTCTCTTCTTTAGTGCCTATGGAAGCCATAAAGAATAACAGGACATGGTGATATAACAGACGCACTGCCATAGTGAGTGGGTGAATAACTTTCATATTACAGCCTACCATCTGCTAAGATGGTTTCAGAGTGAGGAAGCCAATTGGATTATACCTTATGGCCACTTTGCTCACTACTGCTTTTTAGACTACCTTCAGGTGGCAGTTCATAAAGCATTTCTTTGTCAGATTTATTTAGAGATGAAGGATGTGTTTTCACTCTTTGTCAGACACACCCACTCAATACTCCTACATTTTGAGAACAGATTTTTGTTAAAACAAACAAGAGGAGGGAGGGCATGGCCGACATCCTGGAGGATAACTGATGAGTCTAGCAGGACTTAAAGCAGAATAACAACACTCACCTTTAATGTGGCTTTCACCGTTGGGATTCACTGAGTCCCAGACACAGCCAGTGTGTGGGTCTGACTCTGGTTGAGACTTACACATGGGCAGAAATCATACTGCAGTCAAACAAAGGATATATAATTGTCTGATGTATCTGGATTAGTGTCACTTGTCGAGAGGATTATGCATCGCATCTTTGGAATGGGCCACTTGACTGTAGTGCCTGTAGTGAGCACACTGCCACAGTCTGCTTTGGACCTGACTGTGACAACCCTCTCCACTCCCAGACCTCTTTAAGTCTATACGAAAATATATCATTTACATCCATTAAAAAAGAAAGCCATACTAAAAGTGCTGTTTGAAACAGTTTCATGCTTCAGCTCCCAGTTGACAAGTGTGTATACGGCATGAGGTCATGCTAAATCGTTTTAAGCACCCAGAGGAATCACCCACACCCAAGGTAAACAGATATAGATACCAAAGGTAAACAAGAGAGAGTTAGATGTAGGCATCATCAATGGCAGATTGTAGACTGGTGCGCACGGAATAAAAACAAATGGTAATAATAATGATTTTCAACATCTATTTTTCCAAGCTTTTTCACAAACGTCGGCAGTGTTGAAATTAGGCAGACAGGCCTTTGCAGAGCACAAATCCAATGTCTGATGTGTGTTTTGGCATTTGTTGCTCCTTACAGACATCACACATTTAAGCACAGAAGAATTGCACCAGAGCTGGGTGGGGACTTCAACAAATACACACAGTGTGTTCCATGAAGTACTCTCTGGCCTCAATTTGGAGTTGACAGAATATTGAATCTGCAAATAGAAAGGAAAATCCCCTGTCAACAAAGATGACATGATGGAGTCCCATGTAAGCCAGGGTGTTATAGCAGATAAAATGTAATAATATATATCCAGCCCAGAACAAACTGCACGTGGTAAGCTATTCGGTTAAAACAATAGCCAGGAATGGTCCGAGTGATGCAAGGCCAGTCCTCATTCACAGACATGGCTCACAACTCGACCCATTAGATCAAATGACAGCACTTCATAATATTGACACATTCACAGCAAGAGGTGGGAGCTATTCAAGAGGTCAGCTGTACTGGTGATGTACTGTACACACCTGACATGTCACTGGCTAATTCTGAATCTGTAAACTACTTCTGTCACCGGACAAAATCTGTGAAAGCTGAGCTGCACGAAATGTAATCTTTGCATGTTACTCTAGGACCTACGTAGGCATGGGGATGCAGAGGGGCACACATGTACTCACACACAAAAGCTATTTAAGTTAAAATAACTCAATTTGAATATATTTGAGTAACACTTTTAATAATGTTTATGCTGCATTTTAGTGCAAATTATCAAATAGTTTATGTTTTAAAACATTTATAGAATTGGTAACTTAATTTAGTGTATTTAAGTTGTCTTATCACAGTTTCTTGGGCTTTATTAAAATAATTAAATGCACTTATATAAAACACTTAAATGATATAGGGCAATCGGTTTTCACAATTTTTTTGAGTTGAACTAACTTGTGGTTTAACTGCTTTTTGAAAGAAAGAACAATTGTTGCATAAACACTGTAGCCCACAGTTGTTTAACATTAACAGCTTTGGTCCTTTTAACTAAGAGCAAAAAGTTTCAACTTATACACTAAAGTAAACTTGCCCATCATCCTGATGAGCATGACATTCATTTCAAAATTTAAATGGACACACTTGAAGTCATGAATGAAGTAATGTAAACATTACAAAAAGAGTGAAAGGGCTTCATAATAATATGAAGGAGTCGTAGTTGTTAGTTTAGGCCACGGTTAGAATAAAAAAAATTCCTGAATCAGCCTTTTGCACTTACAGAGAAGATCAGATTACTTGAGAATAATTTGTCAGTGTTTGGAGGGCAAATGGGATAATTATGGTTCGAAGATAATTCAAACTTATTCTGAAATCCTCCAAATTATATGCGAGGTAAAGTGGGCTCTGCCAAATCCTTTGACTCCTCTGGCCTCCTCTCACTTAAGCAAACACTGTAGTCAGACATCAATAGGAAGCGTCTCTGTTTTAGCACGCCTGACCTTTTGCCGCTTGTCCAGGCTGTGCCCACCAACACCAGACCTGCACGTCCCAGACAATCAGCAGTAAACACCCACACAGACGGACTGCCTCGTAAACCTGGGCCGACCCTCCTCTGCCACCAGCTGATCTGCAAAGCATGATGGACACATAGGTCGGAGAGTCTAAAATTAATAAAACGCCCAATGACAAATGTAGGCTTTCCATGGAAGGTCTTGTGAGTGAGTGAGAGAAAGCAGGGGCGGGGGCCCTTGTGGAACTAACATATAGACTGTGCTATGCCCTGCCACAGGGCCAGCTGGCAGGGCCCAACGCTGGCATGACAGAATGTGACAGAAGATCCGCAGAGCAGGGACTCGGGGAATCCCAACACAATAATGCTGATGGCAGGGGCTAAAGCCTAGATTTAATCACAGCCATCACCCACCTGCCAATAGAAAATTGCACAGCGAATATCACTGGCAGCCTCCCCATAGTGTTGAGCCCCCAACAGTGTTTCCAGCCTGGCCCAGCTGTCAGTCACAGGCTTTAATGTTGGCCACACAATGGCAACGTTATGCAGTGAGCAGCAGTCACAAAGGAAACATGCAGCGTGTCCAAGAAATGTAGGAAGTGATCTGATAAATTTAGGCTTTCCTCTACTACAGTATGGTTTATCCGCCTAGTTAAATACAAAAAAAGACAAGACCCTAAGACCTAATTTAGGCTTTATTATCAAGGATTTTTAACCTTTTTGCTTTTTCAGCCTTTAATGGCAAAGTCTTATGAATTACAGGCTTGCAAAAAAGATCTATTATTTTCCATTTGAATAAAGTAGGTTGGTCTACACGACTTGTCCACATTAAATCAATAGCAGTGGAGAATCACTCTGGAAAATGTTTGCAATGTATTGACAAGATAGAGATGACTGCTGGATTGCGTCAGTTTGACCCTTAACTCAGAGCAAGACGTTTGAGGTGAGCTTCAGACTTTGTTTTGAGGGAATGTATTAGTATTTTGATGTGGTGAACTGTCTGTGCTTGAAACTTGTTAAAAACTGACTGCCAATCCAAAAGGCGTTTTCCTTGTACAGTGTTGCTCTAAGATGTCAATTGTACGTCTTTGATCATCAAATGGTCTTGCAACAATGTTTTCCTGCTTCATCAGGACCTGCTTTTCTCTGCATATTTACATTCCTTCTGTGTTGTCAGAAATCAGGGAAGAATTTAGATTATACCATGGCGTTGTCGGTCTGAAGTGGAGCGTGCTCTGTGATTTTAACCAGAGCTTTTTTGGTGTCTCAAACAGACCTCGCTTTCAATCATATATAATCATGTACGTACACGCAAATTTACACACACACATCCCATCAAGCCGGTAAGTACTACACAGACTTGACAGGTAACGGTCCTGTGGTTTGGATACCAATCAGTTTCACAAAGTGTTTACATTTGGGCAGAGGCGCATGCTTTAACTCAGGTGCCCCATACAGATTGGCTGACTATAATTACCTTCTATAAAAAAAAAAGCAAATACAAAAAGAACAAAAAGACATAGATACTCCCTTTGTGTAAAGCTTAGGTCATTCAGTTAGGAATTTGTGAGTTGAATATTGTTCTAAAAATCACTTTAATGTGACTAATAAAATTCTGTTCTTGGTGATGTACAGTATGTTGGGGATTTGTTTTCAAAATGTTGTCATTGTTTGTCATATTAAATTAAGCAAAAACTGCCTCAGGTATTGTCATAACCCTGATTTCCTTTGTCAGTTGCTGGTTTGGTTTGGACTGCATGTGTTTATGCTTCTGTACTTCGAAATCTGACAGCTATCACTTCTGACACAAAGTGGTTGTTTTGCAAAGGCTTTGCCCCGTTTCATGTTGTAATGGCTTCCCCGTGATGGCGAAGGGGAGTCCGTGACTCCTGTGATATTTACTTGTTTACGCTGACAATTTTTCCATCTGTTGTTTTCTGGAACAATCAGCGACAGAGGCCTGGGGAGAAGTGCGGGTTGTAAGTCGCACTCAACTTGGGTTTCATGATTGGGAGGCTGGGCTTGATTATGCTCGACTTGGCAGTGTGCGTGCGGGGGTGGGGTTGGGGGGCTAGTTAAAGTGTAGACTCGGGGAAGACAAGTTAGAAGTCAGAAGGTTTGAATATGGTTAAACATATGTGTAGTAACAACCATTGCAAAAAAGAAAGTTTAGTCATGGATAATAATATGATATGGCTATTCCATCAAATTTATATATGCATTGCAAGTTAATTTATCCGGACAGAAAAGTGCATTGCAGAAATTTTAAAAAGTCAAATGATAAGATGCAGAAAGAAAAATAGTGTAAGAAAACAGTTCCATATTAATGGTGGGGTGATTAGATCTCATCAAAGAGTGCACACACACACAAAATGCAGAATAAGTCAAGTCAAAAGAAAACTATTACTACTGAGAAGTAAAGTTAAACCCCCCGAGGGCAAGTGGGATTTCGAAAAGAAAGGGTGATACTGATGACTGTGTGGATAGAGAGAGAAAGAAAGCAAAGAAACACGGCTGGGATGAAAGGCCAGTGCTGGTCCCTTGTGATGTGGCTGCAGACCTAGCGGGGTCCAGCGTCGCCCGGCCCCGCGTTGGGTTTCCTCTGTGCCGGAAGTGGCGCGTTTCCCCTGGCGACAAGCTCTTCCTGCAAAATAAAGAAATCATTAGAAAGTTGACAGCTGGGCCAGCCAACAGAAAAGCCAGAAGGAGGGGGGGTTCTCAGAGCGCTGCCACCCAACATAAGCTCGAACCGATTTGGTCACAGCTTTCAAAAGATAAACAAGATCGCTACTCCATGTAATACTCTATATTTACGACAATTTTTCTCTTTCTATCTCTGATCTGAATGTGCTTATCTAACACTTGGCCTCGTACTTACTTCAAATTAAAGCCCCCAAGGAGGATGGGGGAGTGGTGGTGGTGGCTCGGCTTTGACCCCTGGCAATCACGGCGTGTGGCAGCCACACCGGGGCCTCTCGGTGAGCTCGGCCTTCAGGGAGCACACCACACCGCACCACATTCCAAACCCCCGAGTTTTCTAAAGCATTTCCTTCATACAAGCCACTGCTTCTCCTTGCGTCTGCCAGACAAATGTAGCCAAAGAGCCAAAGGACTTACAAGTGCATTAGGAGAGCTCTCCCGAAAACCATCAGTGCTTGACCTGAACCCTAATGATTACACTGGAAGGAAGATATTCTTAATCCCAGAAGATAGTCTCATTTTGTGCTTAAGGGCCTAGAAGGGGATGTTGCCCTTGGAGAAAATGTTGCTCGTCTTGCATTCAACAGGCTTTAATTTCCAGACTAAGTTATTCAGCGATATGCTGGGTTTGGTTATATTTCAGTTCTTTATTTCATAAAGAAAACCTTTACATTGTAAACATTATTGCATTACTATTGAGAAATGCTCATCCTTTTATACATTTACTTGTATTAAAGGAACAGACACAGGTGAAAAAAGACAAAAAACATTTTTAACTTAAAGATATTTACAGAGAAATATATCCAATTTATAAAACTGTAAAAATATTGGCGCCAGCTTTTACTTCCTTATCTTTTGGTGCACTGTTCTTCGGTGTGTCTGAGGAAGACAAAGATAATCACAACATGACACACTCACAGATACCTCCAGGTGTTACGTCTCTGTTGCCATGGCAATTAGGAGTGACATAGGTTAACACCTGCTCGCGCTCACTCATGGAGATTAATGTGATTGCTTAAGCGGGACACGCACACATACTGGCGGGCACTAGACCCCTGTCCCCTCTAATGGGGACTGATAAAAGACAGGCTCCATCTCTCACAAACAGTGCTGACTGGGCATGGGGTCAGCTTCACTGCAACCATTCCCATGTGCTGATGCATTTACACATACAGGCCCATGAATAAGAAGCAGGATGCAGACTCTCTGGACTCGCTTGACCACTAAGCGTCACAGTGACAGAAGACTGGGGGCTGCTTGAGCTCACTATATTACACTGGGAAACTCAAAAAAAAAACAAAAAAACAAAGCTAAATTATCTATAAACACACCTTAATACAAACTATTAGTAAATTATAATGTTGAAACAGCAACCTCATAAAACAGCAAATGAAGCGGGATGAGATTGAGTGGGACTGGTGGTGACACACTGTGGTTCATTTCCATTTGCCGTGTCCGAGCCAGACACAGTGTGGTCACGGCCCAGACTTATTTACACACACACAAATGAGACACAGACAAGGCAGCTGAGGCTCCTGTTCTAAGACATGTCAACCCTTCAGTCAGATTTAACCTAAAAAGTGCACAGTGCACTTTATCTTGTTGTATTAAAATTAGTAAATAGGATTTTTTCAACCTAAATAAATATTTAGGAGATGCAGTCACTGCATGAATATAATTTGTTAAAGCAGCACCAAATAACTACATGGGATTTGTACCCCCTAAAGAACTTAGTCTGCAACTGCAGTACTGCCAACTCATATGGGGCTGTTATGTTATACCTTAAAATGTATGAGGATGGGCTGACACTGACACAGCACAAACCTAAGGGCCTAGTATTTTTGTGGATTTTTAATTTATTCATGGCCGTATTCTATTTTTGTAGCATTTACAGCTTTAGAAATGTCACTGTTCCTCCATCCAAACTCCACTCTGACTCCACAAGTGGTTTTCATTGGACTGCACAGCCTGGAGCAGCTCGCTTGCATGCCGTGTGTGTCCTAAAGCAGTGACTGTAAAATCCATTTGGGACACTAAGCCCTTAATGATGAGGGGATGCTGAGGTAAGGCAGGTACCCTGACATTTCCCCTCAACTCTGATGGTTTTTGGACAACTCTAACTCCTCTGGACGTCTATGTCCATGTGGGCCAAATACCTCAGATGGTAATATTTATTTGGCCTGTACAGACGCAGGGATAATCGGACCCCCCTGCTTTTCCCCCTTGGACCTAATAGCAATAGATATGCGCTATTAGAGGGTATTGTGCAGTCTGTACTAACATGAAAGCAGTGGTCTGTTTACAGAAATGTAAATGATTGGGATTTGGAAAGCATGGTCATCACAGTTAAGTCCAGGGAATGGATACATTAATAAGAATTAAGAAAAGATCCACAGGCACGCTTCACAGACAAATGTTTAAGAGGAAGAAAGAGGAAGGCTAAACTGTGGCCTGGCATGTTTTCCTGGGGTATTTATTTTGCTCACTTGAAATTTTAAGGATGTACATTATTTTCTAATACGTTGAGGTCTTCAGTCAAACACAGTCCATTTGCCAGTCTTGCCAAGTCTTGGTTTACAGTGTCGCAGCTGTGTGTTTTCTCAGCATGTGAACTGTGTGCAAAAGACCTTTCAAAACCGCTCCAACCAGAGTTACAAAAACAAGCTCATTCAGCAATTCTTCATTTTTTACACATTTTATTGCCTAAACTTTAATAAATGATAGCTGCACTTATTTTTCCAGAGCAAATATGCCAATTGGAGCTCGCTAATATAAGCAACATGGAGTCTCAGTCAGCTCATGATTATTGTCAATACGTCACTTGTTCTGCATTAAATATGAAGGGAGCTGTTGACGCTGTGCTGTCACGCTATGGCTGCCATCATAATGGCACACAACAACAATAAAGCCTTTAGTCTTTTGTGGAACAACACTGTAGGCCACATGCACTTATGCTTTTTGCAAAGTTCCCAAAATATGTTTTGCAATTGATCAGCCCTGTCATTTCGAAACATTTTTCTCAATATAACTAGGGAAGGACAGCAACAAAGCTCCGAGGTGTAAAAATAGCCCCAAGGATTGAGTGTGCATTGTGTGGAGTCTGAATACAAAAGGGAGGAGTGAGCAGAGCTGAGGCTGGGAATCACCCTAAGGGACGTGGGTGGGGAGGTAGAGGCACGCTACGAAACAAAGTCTAGGTGACATCCCAGTGTCAGTGTCACCCATTTAGGGGACAACGCAGGCATATCGGTGACAAAAGGGCTGCGGGCTGTAGGTCTCTGTCAATTCTGCGATGATCCTGACAGGGAGGGACAGGGCCCGAGATTTCAACAAACACACTTACCAGACAATGTGTGTCTCACATAAGCGCCACAGTGTTGTTTTCATGTGTAGGAAAGGAAGATTTACACTTTTGCACGGCCACAAAATCTCTTCACCATTTAGAAATATCTGCATTTCATTTGTTTAACGTCCAAATGAGTTTATTGAATATTTTCTAGCTAAATCTATTACAGTTTCACATGCAAGCAGACAAAGCATAAAATGAGTTGCTGGCAACACAAAAAGGTGGAAGACTACAGGTTAAATAATGTCTTATGTCATTATTGAGTAAGACCAATCTTGAAGGATATGAATTCCATATATCTCACAACACATTTGTTTTAATAATAATAATAATAATAATAATAATAATAATAATAATAATAATAGTAATGATATCCTACAAACTGGCAAAACCACATAAATGAATATTGAATTGACATGTCACCAATGACACATCAGAAAAGACTGCTAGATTGGCAGCTTTTTGTTAAGCCTATTGTAAATTAGACCCAAAAGTATAGTCAATGGGCTAGGGTCACCACAGAGACTTTGATTTGGTGTCATGTTCAGGTGTGAGTCTTTTTTTGTTCTCTGATCCAGTCTGGGCCTTCTCCCAATCCCTCCCCGTGGTGGATGGGCATTTTCCTATGACGAAGCAGTACCCAGAGCAATGGATCCATTTAGCAGTAATATTCCTTAATGGAAACAGCCTAATTACAACCGCAAATAACCACGAGCTTTCACAAAGGATTAAATATACAAAAGCAGAAAAAGTCAGGTATACATTTTCCAAATGATGAAAAAGTGGAACATCTGCAGTTGTTAGCGGGTCATGTGCTCAGAGGCAGAAATGCTTTGTCACTTTAGATTTCACAGCACTAGTTTGAGCAAAGAGTCGGAAAGTTTGTATTTCAAAGGCTGGGAGAAAACAAAAACAAATATTTGTTTTGTGGGTTATTGTGTTTTATTGGTGCAGTGAGAGGAGACACAGGCTGAAGGCAGGAGAAGTCAAGCGCAGCTGCTGAAATCAACAAAACATTGTCAGACTATGTGACAATCAGGAGTGGGCTATGACTTAATCTTCCTCTGAGGAAGATGAGTGATTTTGATTACTGCCCAGTTTGATGATTCTCAGTCATGTTACATAGATACTGCTTACGCTTAATCATATTGTCTTCAAAGCTATTGTCAAGAGTTAAACCTAAACTCTGGCCTACATGCCAAAACCACCTAATTACAATCTTCAAATAAGGCCTGCATAGAAATCTCATGTCCAGAGTTATCATTAGGGTTGTACATGCAGTAAGTGGCAGGTATAGTGAAATAGTGGGGCCACTGGGGACTGCCCATTGTGACTGAGGGCCTGTGATCATCTCTCATCGCCAGTCCTTACAGCCCTGTTGCTTTTGTCGGTGAGCCCACTCGCTGCTAAAATTGAATCTCAAGTTGTGTCCTATTTTGGTTGGAGGAACAGGTGTGTTTGGCCCGTCATGTTCCCTCGCCTCCACACCACCCCCTTGGGGCTGTTAGCCTATGCAACGACAACATAGTTTTCCAAGAAAAGGAGCCGGGCAGGAGGGTCTTCAGCCGGCATCTTTAGAGATCGATACCTGATTGGTGAGGGCTAGGAGTTCCAAAAACGTCTGTGGGAAAGGAACTTGTTTCCCAGGAGAACCTCAAAATAGACATCTATCTTGCAGCTTTTGTTTGGTAAAATAAATCCACTTTGGACTGCAGGCAGTAATCAGTCTAGCAGTGTTTAATTTGCTGTCAGGCTGCGTAGTGCGGAGCTGTTGGCTCTTGTTGACAAATGCATGAGTTACTTGAAAACATCCACTCAAATTAGGCAAATCCTTTGTTCCACATGCGTTCTTATTTGAGCCCCATTGCCTACAAAAGTTTAAATATAACTGCAGCCTGCGCACTTAATGGCTTTATTTAAATAAAAACTAGATCTACAATGTATTGCTTTGTAGCTGGAAGACAAACAGCAGCACAGACCACTGTCATTGTCCAGAGCGGCTCACACCTGGACTCCTTAGAGTGCCGCACCTGCTGCCTTCTCCTAACCCTCCATTTACATGCAGGTCAAATCCTATTCAAATGGCCCCATCTAAACTCAGGAGCGTTTCAAAACACACAGCCTCAACTGACTTGTGATTATGCGTCAATTTGTATAAGGTCTCCACAAACAATGGAAATGATCGAATGCTACAGACAACAACCCACTTTTGTTTTTACTATTTAAAAAGTTATTTTTTTCTTAAGGAATACAAAAGACAGTTAAATGTATCAGTGGATAAAAGCGATGCAGTCATTTTCCCTTCACAGCAGAAGAAGGCTTGAGAGCCATAAAGCTGAACGGCTGAGACAAAAAACTTCCCTAGCACAATGTCAAGATGTTTCCTACAATCTTACAATTATTTCAACCATGTGGGTGATTACTGAAGAGCAACAGATATGTGCAGGCAAATTATTGTCCAATCTGGGATGCTTACATTTGAATACTAGCATGCTTAACTCCAAAGACCAATGGTAGAGCATAGGTTGAAGCCTTTTAGCAGGGGAATGAGAGAAAGACAGCATGCAGCCAAGTTTTCCCTGGGTTTGAGGGTACAAAGAAGTCCACAGATGGAGAATTAGTATGTAATAATAAAGAAGAATTAACAAGCTCCAAAGGCTTTACAATACTTTGTGTTGTGTTTAAATATTTATTGAAACGTAATGAAATGTTGCAAAAGGAAAACAGCAATTTAGGTGCACTTTCATATCACTGTAAATGTCTGTTGTTTGACCCACAATAATAAACATGAAAATTTACAAGAGCTGATTTGATTTGAACATGTTTTAGTTGGATTTAATCAGGTTTTATTTTGATTTGAACTTTTTTTAAATGGATTAGAACAGGTTTAAAGGGTAATTTGAACAGGTTTTACTTAAATTTGAACAGGTTTTAGTTGGATTTCTAACAGGTTTTAGTTGGATTTAAACAGGTTTTAGATGAATTTGAACAGGTTTTAGATGGTTTTAAACAGGTTTTAGTTGAATTTGAACAGTCTAACTTGTTTTAGCCTGCTTTAAAGCAACCAAATAAATTTGTGTTTATGGAAACGTGATGAGTGTCTGTTGAGTTAATATATCAATGTTTAAAGCCCAAGCTGGTACAGTTGCCACTTTTTCCTGTGAAAGCAATCACATCTTTATGACTCCCATCACTGCTCTTCACAGATCTGTTTCACAGAGGTATTCAATGAAGAAAGCCAAAAACGGGAGGAAGTGCAGGTCTGCAGCCCCCGTGTTAACAATGGTCCTCCTCAAAACCCCGGTTCAGGCCCAGCCAGTCGTGAAACACCATGGAGATGTTATTGACCTCAAGGTTAACTCTCCTCAGGTAAGCCTGAGAGATAATAGACAAAGAGCAGTTCTTTTACAGGTAGAGTGACACGGCATATCCGCGCGCCACAGCTCCTCTCGCATTGACAGATTTTCTAATTCACTGCAGATTCCCATAAAACTGGGTGGCCAGGGCCAGATCTATCCAACAGAGAGCCCATTCATGCTGGGTGGGATAGGGGCCTTAGCCAAATTAACCGGGATTAATTTAAAAGAGCAAAGAGTCCCTGCATCCGAATAAAATGAAGATCAATAAATTAAATGCCTGGGGTCAGGATGTCAAGTTGCTGCGATGAGTGACTTACATACAGAAAGCTGCATTATTTGGCCGTGAGGGAGAAAAATGGAAGAACAATTCTTAATGACTTTATTCCATGGCAGGGAAGTGCTTCCATGCGTCTCTCTTTACATGGTAGAGTTGCACTCTTATAAACACACTCATGTCAGCAAAGAATGCTCATTACTTCTCCCATTTAGTCCCGGGATTAGTTACTGCAACAAAAAAGTCATCAAAGAAACCGCTCAGATTTTTTCAAATGTGTTTGTTTTTCACTGTAAGAATTATTATTTAAAGTGTGATTTATGTCAGTCAAGATTTTCCAGTATATTTTGTCCATTTATAGAAGGCTATTGACTTCCATCCTGTTCTATTTAAAGGGTATGAACAGCAAGATTCCACCTAAGCATGGGACAAAAACAGCGGATTACCTCTACGCTGGAGCAGCAAGGCCTAAACCTGAACCACATGTCATTCACTAGATGATCAATTATCCAGTAAGGGCAGCCTTGTAAGGAGGCCATCTCATCATGCAGCCATTAATATCTAAAGAGTGTCTGCCTGGAGATGACATATAGGACAATGGAAAAAGGGCCAAAGAAATGACCGAGTGGCCCAAGCCCAAGCTGTTAGCAGATTAAAGTGACTTAGAGACGCAGGCGGCCGCATTCTCTATGACAAAAGGTAAGACAGGTGGTTCAGAGATTTTGGAAAGGTCATGCGTCCTTAACGTGTTGTGAACAGCTCCTGTGAGGTACGAACATTTGCTTAGATCTCTTACATATATTTTCTTAAAACTAAATAAGAATAAGAATAGCACAAATGGAATACGATACAGATTCTTTAGGCTGACATTTAAAGATAAACATGCAATCAAATTAATTTTTGTAGTTCAATTAAAAATATTAGCTTGGCATTTTGTGTGTTAGGGAGTGTGTTGAGTTTGTGGACAAGGGGCTATGCATATTCAGTGTTTTTGACAATAAATGCAATACAAAACACAACATGTAACACAACATGTATTTCTGATTTAAATGTTATATTACTGCACCTTACTGTAAGATAAGTGAAATTGTCTCGATAAACATTATATTTGTTATTTTTCTTTTTACAATCTTGTTTACAAATGATGGACTATCTCAAATTTTTTAATAAATATACCTTCAACTGCTAATCTTCAACACAGTCACAGTGCTTTTCCACCCCTGAAATACCAAACCTGTCGCTTAGGCGGGCTTCACAAATATGCCAACAGGATACTTCCTCAGATTAGTGGGGCTGTTTACACAGTCCCCTGGTAATCTGGGCCACAGGGGACATACCTGTACTGTGTCAGAGGCTGGTCTTGAGTTACACAGCAGGACTAACCAGCCACAACGGCCTGCACCAGAATACGATCCAGAGGGTCCAGCGGGACTGGCCTGGCTCCAGCGGGGTTGGCACTGGGTACAGCTAGCCTGGTCCCCCCTCTGCCAGACAAGGGGAGGGGTTTCAGGCAGTGTGTATGTGAGTGGGGTTGTATAAGCTGACAGAGGGGGTGCACTGGCTGCCACCTCTACATCCTTCCTTCCTGTTCCTGTGTTTTGGAGGGGCATACTTTGGTAATTGGCTTGTCTACAGGTCCATACACAAGAGGAAGCTTTCCATCAGGTAAAAAGGGCAACTGGGCTTTATGGGTCTGGACAATGACAGCACACAGATAGGAGTATACTGCTGGTATTGTGCACTGAGAGGAGGGCGGTATTAACAGAGCCTAAAGCTGATATGAAGATAATTGGACAGCGCAGCCCCTTGCATTAGTATGCATTTTAATCACACACACAGGTTCATTCTGCACTTGTTCACATCTGCGCAATAACTAAAAAATTGTGCAAGGTCATAACTACTATCCAGAAGTTTTCTAATTCTTTAATTAGCTGGTATTTAGTTGATGTCATTAAAATAAAAATTTATTAGATTGGATTACTTATTATTTTCTGATACTGAATACATCATATACTGTATCTTGCCACAGGTAGGAATTCATAATTTACTAAATGATTAGTTTTAAAAGGAATATCAAATAGCACTGTAAGAGGGGCTTGTGAAAGTTCTTACTTACATCAAATATATTTGGTGCTTAGATGCTTTAAGGTGTTCCAGAGTATACATTTCTCTTGACCAGTAACATGTATAGTATGCCAGCTCAATTAAATCTCTGTTTCGTTGCATTGGCACAGGTCTGACCATGTGGGCTGACATTGTTTTACCAATGTCCATCTGTCCGTTATGCCTCCTGGTATCCCGTACAGGGTAGAGTAGCTGGGAAGACAGTGGTAAACCACACAAAGGCTTTCATTATTACAGCTTCAATCCCAGTTCAGTTTTCACAGGCTTATCAAGATCCTCTGCAAGTGTGCTGAAAAGTCAGTCATGCAGCGTAAAAAGTGCACTCCTGGGATTTTGAACACCACCTTTATACTGTAGCGCTGGACATGACAGTTGTACACTCTACATCCAATTCCTAAAATTAATTATTAAGGAAAATTGATACCCAGTATTTAAGCGCTCTTCAATAGTGAGTGTCATGTCTCGCCCTTGTTGCTCCACCTGATGGTAGTCCAGCTACAGGTTGTGCTCAACTTGCTAGCAAAGTGGGAGAATGATTTTGGAGTAAATCACTTGTGGAAAGGTGAAATGTGGCCAGCACGAGTTGGCCTAATCCATGCCAGACATGTGCAGAACACCAGAGGAGCAGGTGCAAACAATTGAAGCAGCTGTCAGTGAGCTGCCGTGATCTCTTTTGATATCTTAATTGTTAGTCAATCCAACAGCAATTTTGGCAACATTGCTGTCAGCCCCGGGACTTGCCCCACTTCAGCTCCCATCTGTCAAAGCTCATGCCACACCAGTGCTGTTCTGCCTCTCCCTTGACATGGGATGTGTGTGTGTCCAGTTCGTCCAGCATCTCCGAGGGAAATCACGTCTGATCGCTGCCATTTCCGCTCACTTTGCTGGGTTGGGTCGGGTAGAGCGAGCTAATGCTGATAATTGCTACATTTAAAAACTACTGGAATCCATCGGCCTCCCACCAGCCTTGGTCCCGACCCCCTTGTCGGTTCCTGAACATTGTGATTAGCATAAGAGCGAGGAGTGTGTCAGGCCAATTTTAGGTCCAGGACGTGAGGCAGTCCAGACACAGCAGCTATGGAGTCATTAGGACAGGGCTGATCAGGAACTATACATTGGTTGAGTGCCACAGATGTAAGGCCGGAGAGACCAGAGAGTAAACAGCGCCACAAAAAGCACAGTGAGCTAATGATTTATTTAACCCCCAAAAAAACCTTCTGCTGATTGAAGTCAACAGCCGGATAAAGTTGTGGAGTTATTGATTTTAAACAATACACTCACCAGAACCAAATATAACGTATTGCAAATTTGTCCAGATTGTCCTGATATAGATGGTAACATATGGGACATATAATCTATACCAGGAGTACAAACCTTATCCTAAGAGGGCTCAATGTATGTGGAAAGGAAAAATTTAAACCAGAAATGTGTAATGCATTTTTGTTTTGCATCTGTTTCTTAAATTCACCTAGTGTCATTTATTTTTTTAATTTTATTAGGAAATGATGAGACCCTAAAGATTTCATACTGGAACAGAGGCTGTGCATGACTTTACGCCATGAATGGCGTCCAAACCAGACGTTGGATATCTATTCTTTCCTCGGCAGGATACATTTATTTTATACTCTACAGTGTTATAACTGTTCATCGTGGTCATGACTCCTTTAAGATTAATGTGTTACAACAATTATGTCACTGTTTTTGATTACATGATCTGCCCTACAAATTGATTTTCTTTTTCTGTCCTTGCTTAGGGACCTCTCTTGCTTTGATTTTATAAAGAAAAATAATAAAACTGGACCATTTTTTTTCTACAAAATACTAATACATTACACCAAACTGAAGTTTAGAGCTCAGCATTAGCGTACCGTTAGTTTAGCTGCGAGGATGGCAATTAACTTTATGTGATTGAACTGACAGTATTTATCTCCGTTTTACATTGCCTCACTTTTCTTTGTTGACACTTTTCTATTTTGAGTTGTTTCTCTGAGTTAAAAGACATATTCAGCAGTTAAAATACACCTATTGTCAGCTGACAACCCTGTTTGGACCAAAGGGAGCGTTCCTTTTTAGAGCATGTGGTTGGCTAAGATTTTCTGTTCCTTTAGTAACAGGTTCTCATCTATTAAGATCCTCTATATTAAACAGTAGATGGCCCATCATAAAGCCTGTTTTTTTCCACTAATTGAATTGATTGCTTTTACAACTATCCATTGTCCAAAACCGTTGTTCCAAACTAGAAGAAAGAAATATTAGGTACAGCCTGTTTAATGTAATGTGGACTTTGTTGACCACAGAATAAATGACTGATATTCGGCCTCTAACTAAGGAAAAAAATTTTTATAATGAAATATGATACATGATAAATAATTTTATCTATTTTATCTATCTGTTTTAATTGGCTTCAGTTGATATAAAAAAGTAGGCACATATTCATTCATTCCCACACATTCGCAGACAGCCAAAGGGCGTCATTATAAAGAGATAACTCATGGCATTGACAGTGAGTGACCTGCTTCTACCCACGGAACATGAGGTGAAGCCTGACTCCAGGCCCAAGCTGACCCTCCTGGTGATTTATGTGGCCCCAGTAAGCCGGCTCTATTTGAGGACCCAGCGAGGAATGAAAGTGTTAACAGTGGTTGTAGGCGAAGGTGGGGGGAGAGTTATGAGTTTTCTCAGCTGAGCGTCCCAACTCCTTGGCTTCTGACAGTGTTTTCAACCCGAGAGCGAGGAGAAAAAGTAGTAAAACGCAGACCGAGAGGAAGACAGGAGGACTGGGTGTGGGGAGGGGGAAAGTCTATGGAGCCCAAAGGCTTGAACTCCACAGCTGAACCAGTGACCCTGACAATCCATCAGTGCAGGGGTGTGACAAGGCAGGAGCGGGAGTATGTGACAGCAGGGGGGTCAGGGGCTGAGAGGGCTGGTGACGGGGAAGAGGGACCGAGGGCCTATAATGGGCTCTGGGACATGGGAGGAGTCAGACACTGGGGAGATTGAGGGTCAAGGCGAGTAAAAGGCCAAACCTACTGTAGAATGATGGAGACAGTTAATGCACTGGGGTGTCTGGTCCGGGGATGAAAACTCATTAAGAAAAACGAAGCACTCTCACAAAGCAGGAAATGTAAAACGGTTCACAAATTTGATTAATTGTTTAAAAACTGTGTTAGTAACTGTATTTGGTTTCGTATTTTGTTTTTCTGTCCGTTTTTTATTTAGCTTTTTCTGCAAGTGGAGCATTTACAGTTCAGTGTTTTTGTTAATTATAATGTATTTTTCAAATAAGACAGACAAGGCAATAATATTTTTAAGCAATATTAAGAATATATAAAATATTGCAAAGATTACAGCTTTGAAATTGAATCCAAAACTGAACAAATCTTACAGCTACATTTTTGTTTCACCGTTTCCGCTTTTGAGTGATTTAGACAGAGCTTAGAGCCACTGACCCCTCCCTATAGGCTCATTCTGCCAGCGTCTTTCAGCTGTTGTCCAAGACTCACTGTCACTCGGCTTCATATACACATACACACAATGCATAGCCAAACTGGATCCCTGCATCCATCCTCAAAAGGGGCATTGGCCCTAGGCCAGACTAGGGGCCCCTGTGGCAGTGAAAGACTAGAGCAGCACTAATGGTTAACTCTGAATCAAGAGGGTTGGACTGTTTTAATATGATCCACTTTGGAACTCCATAACACATATTCCGATTTCATTAGGGGCCAAAGATTTGCCTTATGTCGGCAGCATTAGCAGTTATAGGGGTGACTGTGTTTGTCTGCTTGACACTGTGTAAAAGATGGTTAAGATGCAAAGAATGAAGATATTTAGAGGTAGCGGGGCAGACACAGAGAAAGAGAGATTTTATGGCCCTCCCAGTTAGGTTATGGCACTGCTGCATGGACAAATCCATGAGCAAGCGAAACCACTGTTTTAAATAGCAGGTATCTGGTGTCAGCGTGCCCTGAGAGAGGGCCTCTCCATCAATATGTTCCTTTGCCCTTGTCTGCTTCTGATATCTTTATCTTGTCAGGCCCTCTCCTGTATGTTCCACCTCAATGGCTTCCGTCTGTGCTCAGCCTGTCCAGGGCAGATGGGCTGTTGGTGCTGCAACCCGTGATAAGCCCTTGAGGCTGGATGGTGGAGATTGGGGAAAGAGCAGAAAAGGGCAGAAAGGGTACCTGTAGTCTTATGTCAACCTGTAGTCAGGGGCCTCATGACAAAAACACCAATGGGGGAGCTTTTAGGAGGTAATTATGGATAGCTTGGTGAATAAATGGCTCTCCCAGATTCCTGTGAAGAAATAGGACTTTAAAGTGTGCTAGCCTTTTTAATTAAATTAAAGAAAAAATACAACAATAAACATATTTTCTTTTTAGGTTGTATTATTATACTGTATTTCTGCAGTTAGATATAGCTCCTCATACTGTAAATGCACTTAATAGGAATTAAAGTGACTGATTCCCCTATGCCCTGATAGAAAGAGGAAGCTTCCAATGCCCTTTCCTGTAATTTCGAGCTTACACAGAGATGAAAATGGGAGTGAGATTGTGGGAAATGACAGATGCGGCTCGGGAGGGCCATTGAAGAGGTCATATGTCATCACGGGGTCGCACACGCCCTTTGAGCGGGGGCCGCAGTGGGGGTTGCCTTCCCACACTACCTGGAGAGTGGAGGCCTGGGAATGTAGCTAACCTGAATCTGACTGACTCCACTCACCTGTCTGTCAGTCTGGAGCAAAGCAAGTCCTGGATTTATGTTGGCAAGTGGGACTGTCTGTCTCTGCCTCGCCTGTATTGTATGAACATCTGTTGGCCTGTCTGCTTTACTACACTTTAATGAAGCTGCTCAGGAGAATATTTTGAGTTTAAAAAACATTACCTTTCCTGAATAGCTTCTATATCATCTCCCAACAAAACGAACAAATGAAAATCAGGCTTCTTGTTATGTACATTTATCAACTGTTACACCCATAAATCATCACCAATTATTAATGCATGTTCTTCTGCCTGGTATGTCCTGCCCCTGGTAAAGTTTCTGACAGACTGGCGCCTGAACTATATTTCATCTCTGTCTATCTTATTTTTTTTCTATTTTCTTGAGTGTGCAAGTAAAACATTTCGGTCCAAGTGTGCGTGATTTTAATAGCTGCCGGTTACCTGCTCACATATGATACCCTTCCAGCCTGCTTGGGCTATTACTTTCCAATTGTGAAAATCTAGCTTATACAAACACATGCAAGCGGAGACTGACCAGCCTCTGATAGACAGTATTGGTTAGTGTGTGTGTAGTGTCATGAGGGCTGACACTCTGGTGTCTGTCAAGTGGAGCCAATCCTGTGGAAATCATTTAGTATGCGCACTATGAGCATTGTCACTTTCAAAACAGGTGGGAGTATTGATGAAGGCCCAGAGGTATTGGGTAAGCTCAGAAACAAAAATTTAAGTTTTATTTGTATTTTGTGAAGAGAAATTAAAGTATAATTTCACACAATAAAAATGAAGCATAAAAAATAACACCATAAACAAATAGTTCTTCTCACTAAAAATTATCTGTAAACTCAACCATCTTTCACTTACATACGGTGCATCCAACATTCGTCTTCAATTTTCCGGTTTCATTAACTGTGGCCACTTCATTTTAGTATGAAACCTGAACGTCTCACTGTCTTGAAACTCAATAGTCCTTTTAGTGTCAAGGTCCTGCTGCCTCTCTCATGGAATCTGGGTCACGTGACTTTCCTCCACTGTCCCAAACCGCTGAGATTATTGATCACCTGCTTTTGTGAGTGGGACGTTTACTGTAGGCCATATTGCCGTACACCAGAGAGCTGCGCACAGATCACTCCTTTCAGCACTAGATCATTAGAAAATATTGTAATACATTTTTCAGACATGTCGATAACACTACGACTACTACTACTAATATAATATTAATACTGATAATAATAACAACAATAATGTTAATAAGCTATTTATTTTTTAGCTTTTTATTTTTTAGACATGAATAAATATTATTTTTGATAGTTTTATATTTCTGATATAAAAGGATGCTAGCCTACATTTAGATTGATTTATTAACAAATTAAAAAAAACATATAATACTCAATAATAATCAATTGTTTACATTTTTTACGGTTTTAATTTTTACGGTTATAGTTTTTTTTTTTTTTTTTGTATTTGTTTGTAGTTCATTCTGTTTATTCCTTTTTCTTTGGATAACCTTTCAATTACAAATATTTAGATTATAAAACATTACACAAAATTGCCCCCGATATTTTTTCACTTATTTAATTTTTTATCTTATTATTTGGCAGCAGGGGGCAATTTCCTCAAGATGATAGCAGCTGTAGGGTGGCCATCTCTGTGGTCGCCATTTATAAACGGTATTTTCACAAGACTTCAGATTATTTCTCCATTAAAAAAGTAAATAATTTCAGTTTTTTTTTCGCTATTGTTGGTTAATGAATTGCTTAATAATCAAAGTCTTACTCGAGGGAAGGACAGTTTTTCTTGGAAAAATAAAAGGTAGCACTAGCGGGGCGGATAATTAGCGCGAAGTGGTGATGAGGCTAATGAGGCGGATCAGGTGTCTCTCTGAGGCCGGCGGCCTCCGCTCAGACAACGGCCTGAGAAACACAGGGAGGCCGGGGCCCTGGACGCTAGCACGGTGAGCTAGACATCCATGTACGTATACCGCCATCTACCGAGGAGACAACAAGTCAGATTATTCACTTCGAATGACTATTGTATTTACTTTTTGCCTTGCACGTCGTTTTAAATTAGATCATGCTACTGTAAATAGTTTTCTTGTCAAACAGTCTACCCTACACAAAATGGCTGTGTAACTTTATAACCTATGACCAAGTTTTTTTGTTCATAACTTTATAGACTACATTTCAGGATCTACTTTGGTTACATTTAATTTTGGTAAACTATCTTTGTAAAACTTTGATTGACTTTGAGTAATATAAGATTGCAACACTTTTTGATAACAAAATTTTTAATTATTAAGAAAAAGAAATAGATAGCAGCCTAATGCCTATTATATATTTACACTTACTCTTTAATTGTGTCTACTAATTGCGCACTACCGTTGGGCTATCTTTCGTGTTTGATGTGATATTAGACTTATTTACTGTTCTCAGTTTGAGTTTGACACCCCTGGTCTACACATCTGAAGCCCTATGGTCTAATGTTAGTCTAATATTAGACAATAGGGCTACTTCTAAAAAACAGAGCAGGTCCATGCAATGTATAGTTATAGTTGTATAGTTATAGTATAAACAAGAAAAGAATTCTCAACCTAACCTTTTAAAAATATTGCGCTGACAGGTATGGGACCAACCTCTTGGGTGGCATAAATTCTGACTTGGTTCATAAATGGATCAATAATAATCACAAGTCAAACTCTGAGAAAAATTGCTAATATTTGGATGTAGGGGAGTGTTTGTTTGAGTCCACAACATGTCCCTTTAAGAACAGTGCACTTCATTCCTTCTTGCACTTTTGTGTGCTCCATGACCTGAACACAAACTCACTCAAATTTTGACCAGCTCTGTTTTCTCGTTCTAAAACACCACTTATATCACTTCCTCTTTGCTGGTCACCTTTTACCAAGCATCACCTCAACCACACTCAATCTTAAACCTTCATGAATGTTCCAGAGAATTCTCCAGCTTTACAAAGTCTTTTAAATATTTGGCACTAATTCTAGTCTGCAATTTGTGATGCTTTGACCATCTTCTGCTTTAAATCTTATTTAGCTTGGCTGCTGTCTGAGGCTTTGCGGTTCCAGTTTGAATACTTGGGTCAGTGTGAGAGAGAACAGTATTTTTTCCTCTGCCCGCTGCACTGCACATGCTAATAAGGGAAGACCACTGGCATGTTTTTAAAACACGGAGACGGTGATGTCACCAGAGCTTTATCTGGGTTGAGATCTGAAAGGGGATTGGGTGTGTGTGTGAGGAGGGGGTGTATTTCCTCTAGTATAGACTTTGGGGCCCAGAGGTGAACCCATGGCTCTACCAGGGAGCCTGTTTAAGAAGATTACTCAGTCAACACACCTTTGTTGCATTATAGGTCGGAGTGAAAGACCCCTTCAGTGACTGTGGACGTCCCATGAGATCCTTCAGATTGATACTTTGAGGAACCCCACATCCTTCTGTTTTATGGATAAAACAAAGTAAGAAAGCTTACACCTGTATTAAAAAAAATATATATTTGGTGGTCTATAAAAAACTTTATTGGAATACAGTTGTAATTAAAAATTACTGATGAAAAGTCTGATAATGCAACATTATTGCAAATATCACTGACAGAGCCCTGACCAATAATGGCAAGCACATGTAATCAGATTAAAATAATGACTGGCTCATACATCATTTATAATCAGATCCAATGTACTGAACAAATTACACTAAGCTGCAATTTAAAAAAGAGTCATGACCCTTTTACAAATCATTCTTAACCACAATTAGATATAATCCGGGCATTTCCTAGTGGGTTGGTAAAGAGATGATTTAGTTACACTTTCTTTAAATGAAGTGACAAACTTATATCCAAGATCTACAAGACGTAAGAGTCACTACCAGAGATGACTCTAACTTTATTCCTGCCTCTGTATAGAGAAGTTGGGTAATCATAACAGGCAAGGGGCATTCCTTAGCAAACTACACTTTTTTATAGCCCAGATAAAACATTCTCTAGGGTAACAGTAACAGACAGTTGCCCCTTTTCATGCCCATGCTGCGACATAGAAAAATTACACATCCTATTTCCCACACTGGTCGCTCCCCTCTTTACTTCAGCCCCTAAAATGCATTTTATGGACATTTCCCCCATTCTGTGCAGATGGGTTAAATATTACATCAAAGCATCTTTAATGTTTCACAGCACCTCTCACATTTCTCTTTGGTATCAAGTTAAAAACTGGCTCGGGCTGCATTTTTACAGTAGATTTAATGGCTCAATGTCTATAATCACATTAGCACTGGCTTAATGTATAACAAATTTCACCATACAAGCATCAAAGACAGGGCCTCTCGTGGTAATCAGGCATAGCATCTTTTCCTCAGCTTGAGATCTGTACAACCTCTGATAGCGGGTGGAAAAGTAAGTTGTCAAGGGGGTGATAAGTTGTTGAATATGCAGCCTTGTGAGTAGAATATGTGAGAGAAAAACGTTTGTCGTGGAGCACTTTTTTTTTTTACAAGACTGATATTTCTGTAAATTTACTAGATGTCAACTTCTTTTTATTGTTCATTTTACAGGGGACCAAAGATATTCATGTGCAACGACGGTCTTCACTCACCACTTCCTTTTAAGCCCAGCTTCACCATTAATGACTGTGGCAGAACAACAAAAGATTCAAAAAGACACACTGCAGACAAACTAGAATTGATGGCTTCCACTGAGGCGCTCATGACGTAAAGGGGAAAACACGTTGGGCTCCCTTTTGCTCAGGTTAATCAAGACAAGCTTTTTCCTGTGTATGTATACACTTGTGTGTGTTCTCCTGAATGTATGTGTGAACCCATTGCTCATTCATAATATGCGATTTTCGTCTACCACTGATTGTATTGACCCTACTTGGGCTGTATGCATGAGGTGCCTATAGTCCTCCACCCGGCACTACATAAATAAACAGGAACAGTCCATAATCCATCATCCTGGTGCAGTGGGAGTGTGCCCAACACAAACATGGCTTCTGTTTTATATCTATGTACAGAAAATGGGAACCTGTGTGGGAGCTAGGATGGGTAGCACCATTATGTTAGTACTCAGTGATTGTCCATGACTGAGAAACAAACGGCTGAGCTAAATGAGGATTATACAAATGAGCTTCCTCTTTCTTTCTCCTTCCTGTTTCTTTCCGACAAGATGCTGGGCAGAGACAATGTCATGTTACATTAGTAATGCCATTCTTTGAAATCTTTTTTCAGATGGAAAGGAAAGCATTTTTATTACTAGAGTCATGAACAACTGTTTATTTGTTCAATAAAATGAATCCATTATGCCACGCATTCATATATTAAAGTTAAAAATGAACTGGTGACAAATCCTAGGCAGATTCCCCAAACAGTCCAAACAAACTTGAAAGTAGGTGGTGATTAACTACTGTTCTTTCCTGCCTCAACAATTAATTTTGCTTCAGTGGACAATGCTGTACTGCTGTGGTAGCTAGCAGGTGTGTGTTCTCTGTTTAAAGAGTAGAATACATTTTTATAACCTTGTTCACATTACTAAATGTATGTGAACACTTGGACTGAGCCCACTGGAAAGCACAAAATACATTTATCCCTTTCACATAAATTCAAATCAGATGATGCACAAGGCAAATTTGCTCACTTAAAAGGATGAAGACTTAAATAATACTAAAAAAGTAATCTACCTAAGTTGATTAGCTATAAACCACTCATTACTGCACTAAAGTAATGCCTTATGTCAGATTTATGTTAACAACTGACCTCATCCAAAGTCCTTTCTTCTCTAGCCCAGACCGACTTTCCTGTTGCCTTTCTTGTCATACTATACCAACTCCAGAAATCCGAAAAGTAACAATGGTAAAGCCATTGTACCCGGAATAATGCACTTCACAATATCCTCATTCATTGCACGAGGCTTTATTTACAAAACCCTGTGGGTAACGCAATGCCACGCTCTGATCACACACCAGCCCACTGCTTGTAATTATCCCTAGCCTGCTATCCAATCTGTCACTGCCCAAACTCATTTGTTAGTGTGCATGTACAGTGATTAAAGAAACTTCTGTGCCATTGCAAAAAAGAATGGGTGGGGGGGTCTATTCACCCCTCTTCTTATGCTCCTTCACATTCGGGGAATTCTCTCAGAATGACTGCTCATGTCAGAAACGAGCCAGGCAGAAGTGTATTGATCGCCAACATCGCTCAAGCATCTGAGGCGCTTGGTTCCACTGCAGCCGAGTTATAATAATTAAAGACATACAGCATTTCAGGGCTTCATTAATCATGGTTTATATAGACTTTGAAGCCCTAATGAAAAACAGCCTGCCTTTCTGGGTTTATTGTGTCTCTACAAATTGTGGGAATAGTGTCCGCCAGGAATGCCCCCCTTTTTTGACCGGCCGCAACAGGATGTGGTGATGGAAAACACAAAGATAAGATTTGGCGAAAAGCAATAACCCTAGCGATGGTTACGGTGAGGTCAGCGGTCAAGGTTGTTTATGTAGACTCTTAGCGGTGTTTAATCAGAACAAACGGAGCGTCTGACAGTGATGGACGCTGGTGCTCAGATCTGGATGTGTTTTAATGTTCTATATTGTCATGTGGAAACGTCCCTAATTCGTTTTTCTTTTCTCAGATTGTCACAATGCCCTGAAGGTGCACTGGAGTCGCATTGAGATGAGCGATGAGAGGTGGGACTAATAGCGAAGCTGTCAACTCCATGTGCTCTTTCTACTTGACATGTTTCATCCCAGTGGCTTGTGATTGGTCCCTGGCAGTGCTATCAGTAAGTGTGTCATGTCGAGAAATAATGTGTAAACCGAGAGAGAGACAAAAAGGGAAGAGAAGTCAGACATGCATCTTTTCACTATAAAAAGTTCCTTTGGCAGATTTACATTGCACTTTTCGAAAACCCAAGGAGATGTACAGAAAGGAGAGGGTAGCATGAATCATGTTACAGACAAAGAATAACTTAAAACAAAGAATAAAGTCATACATGTTAAATGGAATCCTTCTTAATGGTGCATTTGTGTTATAAAGGTGTTATTGTGTAATGTTGAAATGTGTGGTGTCTATCACTCCACAATTTGTGCAGTAATGGCGTAGCTGAGATTTGTTTTCCCTCCGACGCAAGCTTCTTACTTGGATTTGTTCTTTTATGAAGTGCGTTTGACCGAGCCCAACTGACAGATGAAAGTTAAATTAGCCCACTGGAGTAAACAAGTCCAAAGGTTGGCTGAATTATAGGAAGAAGGATGTGCTTATTTAAGAGCCAACATTAATTGTGCTCTTCGAACTGTGTGGTTTGTCAGCATGCCTCCCAGGTGAGCTCACGCAAACGGGCTGGACCGAGCTGCAGCCCCCCACCCCACTGCAGAAGGAGCAATAGCATCCTTAGCTTGACTCGCTCAGTATTTTGGTCGTAGTCAAAACAAAATTAGTGCTGGTTTGTTATTGCTTGTTAGCTCATCCGTGACCTCTGCCTTCATCATTTATTGAGCAGGGGGAAATGTTTATTTGCCACCTCAAAGCTACTCAAGGTTAGAATTAGGAAGATCAGAGCAGTAGCATATATTTATAGTTTTATTTAGGCTCTATAAAGTGATGAAAAGGAGACACAGTTGAAGACAGTTTACTAATAAAGGGGCCCTTAAAAGGAGTTATCTAACTACATCTCGAGCCCTGCTTTTTGTAGAAGACAAGAACACTGCAACATTCGCATTGTTTCATTTTGAATCAATGTTTTCACATTTCCAAATACCATTTAAGGATCAGTTTTTAGAGTTGGAAGTAAGTTACTCTTAGTACAATATTGCCACCAAGTGGTTGGAATTAATAGTACAAGTTAGTGGCTTCAAGCAATGTAGCTCAATGATCAAACCACACAAAAGGATTTGTAGAGAAACACAGGATCTACAAAGTTATTTGGTTTGAGGAATAAAAAGCCTTTATTTCATCAAACAGTAAATCTTTATTGGTTTGCGCCTTCAAATGATTATTTAAATACTCTTTACCTTTGTTATTAAAATATAAATATTGTGTCATATTGAAAGTTACATTACACTATTAAATTATTGACTATTAAAGTGACATTTTATATGTTGCATCTTGTTCATGGCAATCAACAGGTTCAGGTAGTTGTGTTTATAGAAAGTGCATATTTTTAGAATTCATATGAAGGACCTTCATTAAGGCTGTAAAAACTTTTTTATTCTCCTCATGGTGTTGTTCTCTATACTCAGGCCGTCCACCTCATCTGCCTCTTGCAGCGTCCCTGTGGGGTGCAGGCACACGTAGTACAGTACAAGGCACACTAATCCAAGAAATAAACCTCCAATAATCAAAATACCTAGTATCAACAAGGTGCTTGTGTTGAATTCTGGCTTTAACCAAGCCAGCAGTAAAGGTGACGAAATAATAATGACAGAGAATATAAAGTAGTAAACACCCATGGCCACTTTTGTGTCTTGTCCTTTAACATTGAAAAATGTGAACATGAGGATGACTCCAATGATGGCTCGGTAAAGCAGCTCCAGACCTCTGGATGAGCAGAAGTTGGTTTGGAGTATATGTGTCCAGGTTGTGGCCAGCAGCCACACAATAGTGAGCGCTACTGTGGTGTAGGTGCTCAGTATTAGGAGAAGACTGTAGCTGAGGATAAGGCTGGTGATGGTGCAGAGCTTATAAAGGAGGTAAACAACTGTGGGGAGGCCAGAAGGCATCTCATGGATATGAGGCAGTGACCTGCGCAAGCAGCGACGATAATCCACCAGTGACCATGCAATACTTAAGAAGGAGAAGGCCACTGACAAACCTGTAAAATAAAAGACAAACTGTGACATTATTAGGAAGCTTTAAACCTTTTTCTCATTTGTATGGAATTAAACTTACACTGTAATAATGAAGCTTCACCATGCCCTATAAGCACTATGTAGACCTGCAGGAGGAGTTGTGGAACGCTCTCGAGAAATGCTTCAAACAGTTTAAGCATGCTCAAATCAGTCGCCAGACAAAAGAGATTGTGGTGCTTCTCCCTTCTTTCCTCCACTGTGTAAGAATTGGGTGTAATCCAAATTACACCAAAGCCTTTTTTTAACAGCTGGTAATACCTAACAACAGGCCAAACAAAATGAAAACAAAGTCAGGAAATAATAACTGGTTATTAAATCACCTTTTTGTGCTGCTTAGACAGTGATGTATTTGCAAGTTATTTTTTCACAATAGACCACAGCTACAAGGTAATCTAGTTAATATTCCATCTGTTGTGAAATATTAACACTGCAAACACTATTATGCATTCATTCATTCCATACCTAGTGATGGTTCCCATGCCAAATAAATGTATCACCCCTAATCCACATTTGGACAGGCCAGTAATGGTTGATTCTCCAGCTGGGTTAATCATAACATCATTCCTGTCGTCCCAGTACCAAGCATAACTGAAGATCTGTGTGACCAGCAGTCCAGTCAGAACAAACGCTAGAGTCAATCCAGCCCAAAGAAAATGTTCCTCCTGATAATATGTCAGTGTCAGACCGATGTCTGTCCAAATGTCCACCACATACAAGACTACTCCAGCTATGCTTAGGATCCATCTTAGTTTACTATACTGAAAGTTTGAATTAGACATAATGTTGTTGTTCAAGTTTAGCAACAACTGTCATTCCATGTTTATGGGAACATTGTGTGTTCTGGCTGTGTTGTAGATCTTGGGGTGATTTGAGGTCCAAACCCTGTGTTTGAAAGATAGGATAAAAGATCTTAAGTACCATCTGAAGACAATGCTCTTTGCATGCAGATACAAATATTTGCAAAGGTAAATCTGATATACAGAGTTCTTGCGTTACAGTTCTCTGCCCTTTGCTCTACGTCATACCCTGACTGATACTAGACAGATAAAAGTACATGTTACAAAGCAATTAATAAGCTGTAAAAAAAAAAAAAAAAATCATTCCATTATTTACAGGAACTCATACATTAAGTCATACTTCCCCATATTATTTTATTCTATTAACATTCTTTATTTCATTCCTTACTCTAAAAAGTATTCATTGGTTGTATAGCTTAACGCCAGGTAAGACAGAGTATGTGAAAAAAAACTAAACAAAGAATAATAAACTCTCAGTATACATTTATACATAAAACACTAAGACGGTAGCATATGTGACTTACCAGAATGTTTTATATCCACAGTGAACAGCTGGTCACAGCAGCAAACGCCAGTGCCGCTCCTTTTCCTTGAAACTCGTGACAAGCTCCACCTCAGGAACTTGCACTGCAGAAGTAGAAAATATAATATTACATAACAGCACGCCTAGGCCAACCTAAATCTGGGTGTGCACATGAATGACACATTAAAGACATAGACCTAGAAGAGGTTAACACATTCAGGCATGATTCTTGACAGACTGTGATGAACTGTGTGGCAGTCCCTATGTGTGGTAACTGTGTTCTTTAAGTGGAAGTCTTGTGTGACAGGTGTGTATTTTCCTGACGCAAAAGCTTAAGGCATAGTTGCTGGTTCATGTTCAATTACCCTTTAACTTCATTGCATTCACTAGAAGTCGACATGATGGTAACATTGTTTATAGTAGTGTATATAGGGTTACATTTCTGCTCCTATATAAATTGTTATTTAGAGGAAGTCTTTCTGGCTGCTTTGCCCTAACAATATGTGCAGTGGGTCTCTACCTGAGCCAAAAGATAAAGGATTCAATTGTCTTTTACTCAGAGCTGCACAATACAATACACTGTAATTGTTTTTGTTTTGTTTTTTTGTCTTGTTTTTTTGACCTGGTAGTATTTGTATTTTGTATTTAATTTATAAAAGTCTTAAAAGTTTACTTGGATAAGATGAGATTTGACACAATAATCTAATATTCTAATACATACTTATATGTTAAAGAAGGATACCGTCAATGGTCTTACATTTGTATAAAAGAACAGCTGGAGAGAGTTTTAAAGGGCTATTGATTGTTTTTTTTCCTTCTACTCCCTACACGTAGGTAGCGCTAGAGTGCCCCAGTTGTTTGTCTCCTGTGTCGTGTCGTCGTTGAGGCGCATGGACCCTCCCATCAGCAAAAGAGTGACACGCCATTCAATCGCAGGTTGCCTCTGTGGGTCGTAGTAAGCAGGGAAGCTTTAAGCGTCCTTTTCGTAAGGGGATAACTGTATTCTTGTATCTGATAGGAAGCAATTGCCATTACACCGCGTAAAGCAAAAGTTGCACCGAATTTTTCCGAGATGGGGATCCGAAAAAAGACAAATAAGAATCCGCCGGTGATGAGCCACGAGTTTGTCATCCAGAACCATGCAGATATTGTGTCCTGTGTTGCTATGGTGTTCCTTCTCGGGCTGATGTTTGAGGTGAGTCCCGTACACATGTTGAATGGATTTTAACGGGATAGTGTCTGAGCACGTCTGGGGATCCACTGGGAGTCCGTAACCTAATATTTCCAGTCTCTTCTGGAAACGGACATGGCAGTCTCATCTATTTTTCACACTTCCTCACGGGAGTCAAAGTTTTTAGTGCACGACGAGCCCCACTTCATTGTTCTTTCTCTTAATTGCATACTCCAAATAATCCAGAAACTGTTATTCGATCAAAAGACAGTAGGACCTCTACCGAGCAACGCACATAAGACTTAGTTTACGCACAGATGTGTTACGTGGCAATCACACAACGAACGAGAGGACTGTCATCACCAAAGCCGCTCAAAGAAAAACTGAAAGTTATCATCGGAGCTCCGAAGAGTTTTAAATCTATTGGCGTATACCTGCGTCTAGGTGATACGCGGAGTCTAAACATTTTACACAAACCACACTCTGTCTTGCAGTAGTACTTTCTCTTAGATTTTGCCTCACGTTATTGTGCTTAAAATAAGCAATAAAAAGCGGCGCCATTAGCATTAAGCTAACCTAAAAGCACGCATACTTCCGGTTTAGACTGCGCTAGCTAATTACTTTAAGTATTACTGATAGATGTGGCTATGTATTTATGTATTGTCTACATGTTGTTTGCTGCCTACATTTGTTACTAAATCAAATGTTAAATGTTTCTTTAGTAAGCATTATTCGTAGAAACTTATTTCACTTTTATTGTGAAATAAACATGACTTCCCATTTGAAGCTGCATGTTCCATATGCCTAACCGGGAAAACGTACTTAATCATAAAAAATACAATTAAACAATTACAACTGTAAGTGTAATGCGTACCATTCCTTAAGACCTCAAAACATTTCCAGTATTTGCAAATCCTAGAAAAAGTGAAATCTTTGCCGAAATGTATAATATATTTATAAAAAAATATTGTCGATTATTTACTAAATCATATGCATGCATGTGTCCTAATTGTAAGTTGCTTTATGTCTACATGTGTAGGTTATAATTATCATGGTGTAACCTCATTGTGACATAAAGACGTAATTATTCACATCGCTTAAATGCTCTGTCATTGTTTGCAGATAACCTCTAAGTTTGCAGTGTCTTTCATAACAATCCAGCACAATGTCACCATATCAACAAATGGTAAGCTAAATTTTCACATTAGGAGTTAGAAATAAGATATTTTTTCACATCAAGGTTGCTTTATGCTTTCATAAAGACCTGGCCTGCATGTATTAGTTTTTTTTGTAGATGTCCTTAAATTAGTTAGTTCTCTTGTGGCTCAGCAAATTAGGCTAAGGTGTGATACAGGTCAGTTTAAGATCTGTTCATTTTAAGGTTAACAGTTGCCTTGCCAGTTTCCAATGCTGCAGGTTTTTTACACTGTGCTCACATGCTGGTGGTTGTACAGGCTGATCATTGGAACTGTCCTTATCCGATCTCTGTAACTTATTTACAGCCTGTATCGGAAACAAATAATGCATATCCTCCTAACCTCCATTTTCCAAATGTAATTAAATGCATTTGTAGTCTATTCTTACTTTTAAAATGTGTTTACAAAATGCTGTTGACTTTAAAACAAAGTTTTTTTGTTCTAGTTTCTGTTTTTTCTGAGGAATAGGATTTATATGAAACAGGTTGATATGCTCTCTCTATATGCTCTCTCAACAGAAGGTCCAGAGCAGACAACAGTAAACTATTTCCAACATGGTATCAAAGACTTGGCAACCATCTTTTTCTACATGCTAGTGGCCATCATCATGCATGCCATAATTCAGGAATATGTGCTGGATGTGAGTAATGTAACAGCAAGCTGATGTATTGTTACAGATTGAAATTCAAAACTTATTGCGTTGTAAACTGTGTTTTTGTGTGTGTAGAAAATTAACAAGAAGAAGTACTCTAAAACAAAGCACAGCAAGTTCAATGAATCTGGTCAGCTCAGCACCTTCTACCTGTTTTCATTTGGCTGGGGAGCAAGCATCCTTCTGTCTGTATGTATAACAGCTAACCCTGGACTTATCTTAATGCATAATTACCCAAATTGCTTTTAATCACCAAAATGCCTTTCGATCCATAGGAAAACTTTTTATCTAACCCAGTCACCTTGTGGGAAGATTACCCCCATACACTGATGCCGTAAGTGGTGTTTCTTGTTACTTTCTCTTATAGTGGCAAAAAGACAGAAACAAAACTGTTGTCTGGAGCCATCCAAATGTTTTAAATCAACTTCTTTTATTCAGATTCCAAATGAAGTTCTACTACATTTGTCAGCTGGGCTACTGGCTCCATGCTCTTCCTGAACTGTATTTCCAAAAGACAAAAAAAGTAAGTGTGTTTGGGCATATAATCAGTCTTTTATTTGGTCCTTAATGCAATTTCCTGTTTGTCTTTCTTGCTTATGTTGCACTGCAGCAAAGAGTTTCTCTCTTTTAGCTCAATTTCAATGCCTAGGCCCAATTCATGTAAATATTATTACCCTCCATTCCTTTGTTCTTTTGGTTTAGGAGGATATTCCACGTCAACTTGTATACATTCTCCTGTACTTGGCCCACATTGCAGGCGCCTACATTTTGAAGTAAGAGTTCCTTTTTTGGAAGCCATAAATTGTGTAATTGTCTTGCTATTTCTTGTGTTGTACCTTGTCAGCTTGATGAAAAGTTAATCTGGTTTCTGTGTTTTTTAGTTTAAATCGCCTGGGTCTGGTTCTGCTGGTGTTGCACTACTTTGTTGAACTGCTTTTCCACGTTTCCCGCCTGATCTATTTCAGCAATGAGAACAAACAAATGGGGTAAGGATATCATGTACAAAATACACTATAACGATTTAGTGAGTTCCATAATGACTATAGGCAATATGGTGACTCTCTTTTCTTCTAGTTTTACCCTGTGGGCTGTCTTATTTGTCCTTGGACGGCTGCTCACCCTATCCATGTCTGTCCTCACTGTCGGATTTGGCCTTGCCAACGCTGAGAACCAAGGCTTTGACTGGGCTGCAGGAAACTTTAATATTCTTTTTGTAAGGTAAGTGGGTCTAAAGTTTGTACAATATTTATACTCCATAGAAAACAGCTGGAAGTTTGGCTGCTGTATGTAACACATCCCTTATAACAGACAAATATAAATCAAAAGGGGAGTAAAAAATTATGTGTATGTTGTCTAAATTACATAATAAATTGAAGTGATTTGACATTGGTATTATTGGTAAGAAAATGTTGGTTGCTTTATGTAACAGCTTTAAAAGAAGAAGCACACTATTTATGCTGAAGTATGCACTATTGTGGATTTCTTCTTTGTATAAGCTGCTGTATGTTTGTTAACGTCCTTCTGTTTCCCTAATAGGATGACTGTCCTGGCTGCCATCTGCCTTACCCAGGCCTTTATGATGTGGAAATTTATCAACTTTCAGCTGCGCCGGTGGAGAGAGCATGCTGAAGCCCATAACCTAAAAAAGAAACAAGTTCCTACCAAGGGCAAATCAAAGAAAGACAAAGGTAAATAACTGGAACAAAGTAGTACATAAAGGCTTTTATAAATTATTTAGATTACTATGACCTGCAAACCTCATAAATTAAATTGAAATTGTGATAAATACAATTTATTTTCAGCTAATGGAGTAAATGGAGTTAACTCTCATGCAACTGATTCACCAAGAGCAAAGAAAGAGAAGTCATCATAAATCAATTCTATCCAGAAATGTATCCTCTTTAGCTCTTTCGACCACCCCCTTCTATCACCCATGGCTGTGGCTTAGGCCTACCAACAGCTTCACTGGCTTTTGCATTTTCAGCATGTACAGCCTTCTTACTGGACTTCCTAGGCCAAAATGGATTTAGATTTGCGTGTTGGCAGTCGTCCAGCACAATATTTGTTGTGTGCCATTTTGGGGAAAAAAAGGATAAGTAGAAACTATAAACATACCTTATTTAAAAGTGCCTATTGATACAGATGTTTTGTATGGGGTGTGTAATTTAGAAAATCGGGATAAAAAATATATATATTTGGTGTCTGTTTCTCCTAAGCCAGGTCACTTTGTGTTCTTTAAATACAGAACATAACAGATTTTCTTTCCTCATTTTTTTCTTATTTCAGTTTTTTGCCATTGGCTTATTATTTTGTTCCCAATATTGCTTAATTTTTCTTGACAAGTCATTGTGTCTGTGGCCATATTTTGTTTAAGATGCAAATCAAATAAAAACGTAATTCATTTCACAGGTATGAATATATGGTGCATGGGTGTGCAGATGCAGTTCAGTATTGTGTAAAGCCTACAATGCAAGATCACCTAATGTTCCTAATGCACATGTCATCTGAGGATAATTTACTGGAGGTTATTACACATTTGGAATGGCAATAGCACACCTTACCATTAAAGGATGCTGAATTTATTGTAGCTGTTAAAATAACTGTCCTGTTTTTGTTTGGGGTTTTTTTTTTGTTTTTTTTAAAGCAATATGTGACAAACATTCCTCTTTGAGCTTGATTAATTTAACTTGTGTATTTCCACCAAATTTGTTGTAGACTTAATGCTTCTGTTATGACATCAAGTGGAATAAGAATGATATTTTCATACTACCACTGACTGTGCCAAATAAGTAAAAGCCTACTGGGCTGTTTATTTATGCCTTTAACATGCCATAAAATTATTTCAGTTTTAGGCTGTAGTTCTCATTAAACAGTTGGATAACTGGCTCTCCTAATGAATAAACTAGTAATGACTCACTCTGCCACTAGCAGGGTATCCATAGTCTATTTTTCTTAAAGATTTCCCTGTCATGACAAACAATAAAATGTTTTATCAAAGAAACATCTGCCTTTTGTTGTGTTGCAATAAATAAATGCATTAACAATGAAATTAAAGCAATTCTTTCAAATAAGATTATTCAGTCAAGGTCATGTTAGGCCTAACAACTAACACCTCTCCAGTCCTGCTTGTGTGGGTAAAACCTATTTTTTCTTGACAAATGCGGCCAGGCCAGCACTAAAATCAACAAACGTGTTTCAACATATTTTACCCTGCTCAAAGTACACTGGTTTGAGGTTTGATCTCTGAAGCCTCTCTTGGTGGCAGTGTTGCACAGGTTTTATCTGAAAGAAACGCCTGCTTGATAGAATCATGGACAGTTGACCAGACTTCACACCAAGGTGGAGAAATAAGTAGGGCAACTCATGTTCGCTATTAAAGTTTGTAATATACGTCTGGTTTATTGTACTTAGTTATAAATGATAAGTAGCCTACCAATAAGTAACCAACACGCGTATTTAGGTGTAGCTTTATTTATTTTTTTAATTGTTAAAAGGTTGCTATTTTTTTCCTGACATAAATTAATTAAACGGACATTTTGAACAGAATATAAATGTTTGAAATTATAGTATTGGTAGCATTTACTAGCCTAGTAAAATCTATATTGTGTTATTATATATTGTGTTACATAAATGCAACACATTTAAAATATACTGCGTGCATAAATACCACCCAAATTAAACCACAGAATTATACCTTCTGGAATTATGTAGTTTCAACACAGCCAACCCATCTAATCGTTTTCGTTTTGACGTTAGATAAAAGTGTGACACATTTCAGAAAAGTGTTACTAGTCATCTGAATAAACATTAGAAGCCGTCCAATGTGTGGTCCTGAAAGCTAGGGTCAGAGCTACGCTGGCAGAGTCTGACTGAGGTGATACCGTGAGCCCCGTGATGTGGTCCGCTGTGGGGGAGGATAGCAGTTACCACCAGATAAACACTCAGCATTGGTTTGCAGAGCAGGAGTAACATGGCGGCACAGTTAGCCAGCAGAAATGTTGTTTCACTACCGCGAAGGTCAGACCTGTTTCTTTTAAACGGGATTTAACAGCGGGGACACAGACCAAAGTATCACATTGTGAGTAGCTACACTCGCCGATGCTGCTTGTCAACACGACACTCTGTGTTTTGTTGTGAAATCTATGCTTCAATGTGAGGTCTTCAATCTCGGTTGTGTGTCTGTCTGGCACGGGCTCTAGCTTCGGTGTTAGCTTATTAGCAAGCGTTAGCTTCTTGGCTAAGCTTTCTGCCCGTGTCAATAGTGTTTTCTGCAGCCAACTAAATTACAGGGCTCCGACAGCGAGAATGCAGGAAATGTATTGCAATGTTTTAAATCCTTGTCACTACAGAGTTGCAACGGCATGTGTACGCTGGATAAAAAGTAAATTACACAATAGTTTCTTATGTCATTGTTTTTTGTGCTGAGTGAGCGAGTGACCGTGCATACGACACCGGACGAAGTTCGTCAACAGCAGGGGAGTTAGCATGCTAACTGTGGCTGCAGGCTCGTCTGTCTGATAAACGTCGATGTGAGAAAATGCGAGTCCTGACGGTTCTCACCACGTATTCTTTCAAGAGGGCACGTATGCAACTAAGTTATATTAGCCATTTTTATTACGCCTGCTAAGTTGGCTAAGTGTTGCATTTGTAGGAAGTACACTGAAATGATCTTATTCTGGCTCTCATGGTGGGTTTGTTTGAACCACTAGTTAGCTTGTTGGTACCCAACTTTGTGAGTGAACATGTTGTTGAACAAACCCGCTTTGGAAAGCTCATTAGAAAACTTGTGCTGTGAATGTTTCAACCTTGTGGTCCTGTTTCAAGCTTTTATTGTTTAACTGCAAAGAGGCTTTGGTGTTGTATGGGACCCAAATGCTCAAGATATTTCACACACGAGGATCACAGTAAAGGCTACTTGTAAATTGATATGTTATTATTTTGAGTGCAGTTGGTGGTCTGACTAACGTTGTGTAAAACGTAGAATGAACTTGATTGTAGGATTGTCTAGGTTTCACTTGGTCAAGTACGTGCAGCTTACTTCTTCCAGGAGCCATCCTGCTTGACAGGGAGACAGATTGTGCCATTTCAATGACCGTCAGCGCTCTCTTGTCAAATGCAGGAACTCGTCTTGTGGAACCAGTTGAGCAGTTTCTGTTGCATGACCTTGCCCACCTGATGGTGTATGACACTTGCCACCTCACAATGCAACACAACAATTTTAGAGCCATTTCTGAAAGTGATAGTTTGCAATCAGGTAGGTTTGCATATGCTGACTAGTATATTGTCGAAAGCAAAATTTTTACCTCTCAACAACTTTCAGTTAGTTTACCTTTTGATTCTTTGCTATATTTTTTATGTAAGAAAAGCCCACAACCACTCTATTTCTCGCTCTTAGTGGAAAATACGCTGTCCTTGAAAACAGGACAAAAAATAAAGGCAGCTCTTGACCTGATTTGATTTTTGAATGTGCTAGATAAGGACACAGAATATGTAAATGACACCTGGGACAGCCCAAAATATGAATTCCTGTGTACATACAAACACGCATTTGTGCTAGCTGTAAAGTAAGAGGCTTTTTGACATTAACATTTTAATACAAGTTTGCCTTTGGGCTATAAAATTATTTACAGTTTTATGGCATTGCCTTCAGTTCTGGTAGGAATTAGTGTGTTTGGTATTGTCACAGTTCAGGAATTCATATTAGCTGGTATGCAAGTATGTGTGTGTGTTTATGTAAGTGTAATAGACTGGAAGTTTTCACACGCTGGCTTGGCTCACTTCATGTTAAGGCAGTAAACTACACAGACCTACACATTAAAGCCATAGCCGTAGGTGCGTGACCGAATGCTTAGCTTGTCACATGGCTTGGAAACAATCTCTCAGCCACTCTGTGCTCAACTCTGTTCTGTCTTCACCCCAACTGATATCCTTATAACCTCTTCTTTGTAATGCTGCTGATGTTTAAGTTTGTATGTGTTGGTAATTTCATCAAATGCACTGTGCACTTGGAACTAAACCCGTCTTGTTGTAATCACTGACCTTTGCCCTGTGTGTTGCATCACTTCAGTGATACTGTTATTATTTGACCCTTGTTCCCGTTGAATAGAGCCACTTCCTACATTTGATTTATTTTATCTTTTCATGTTATTTTAAAATCCAAAGATTTTACTTTGTCTGTTCATTGTCTTTAGTAACTTTGGATAAAAATAAGGCCTGCATGTAGCGCAGTGGAATTTTTTATTTATTTTTTCTCCTGAAACAGTAGAGTTGCACAATAATTTAAAAAAATTGGCAAGATAAAAAACAATTAGCCTATGACCAATAATTGGTCAATGTTTGCAAGTGCTGCTTTAGTAAGAGAAGTCCCTGAAAGGATAGAACCAGATGTGATGCAGTGGGACACAACAATAAAGAGGTTACACTGATTTATCAAAGCAAACTGGGCTTAGCTTTAGACCAATAACAATATTGTATTACAATATATATAAAGTAAAAAAAAAAAAAAAGCAATATTATCGTCCATAAAAGATCAGAATATTTAAAATCCCTGACCCTAAACATTCCAGTTCTTGACTAGTAGACGATTCCTTCTCTCGTCTTCGCAAATCACTTTGCCAACCGCAATACCTTGATTAATTTGAAGCAAGCTTGAAATTGACCCTGCTGCTAAACGCCTAAACCACGTGTGTCTACAGTGTAATGCACTGTTCTCTATACTTTTCCTAAAAGTAGTGTGAATTGACAGTGTCCAGCACTGAGAAAACATTTGTGAACTCAGGCTTTCTTACCGATGACAGGCTTCTCAAATGTGCCCAGTACTTTGAAGAACTGATTAAAATGATTGTATAAGTTTGTCATTGACTTGGAGGCAACAAATCAATCTAGTGCTTTGGGTCATGTTTTGGCGGTAAAACAGGTCAAACTAATGGCAGGGAACATGTGGCTTCCTCACAAGTTAATATGTAAGAAATGGCAAACAATGTGTTATCCGTCCATCACATGCTCCTATAGGGTCCACAGTGTATTCCTGCCAAGACGCACCCCTCCCCCTGGTATCCGTTTGCCTTGTCTCGCTGGGCATCTCACCCCGCTGTCTCTGCGTTTGTGTCGTCATGGAAACAGCAGTGTGACAGGTCCTGGGTGGGCGTGAGGGATGAGCTGTGGGGTAATGGCCAGGTTTCTCCAGCGAAGGGAGAGAAGGCGGCAGCAGGGAAAGACGTCTGAAGCAGAGGAGCAGTGGCGCTTGATGGAAAGTGAAGAGGGCTTTGACATGGAAGAGGCGGAGCAGCACTATTTACTCCCATCGCCGCTCCAAGGCACATTGTCATTGTGTTCCAAAGCTGACCTCAAATCAGCCATCCTGTTAACTGTGCCAGAGAATCTTGTGTGGAGTGCAGACTTCGAAGGGCCAGTATTCACAACTGGTTTCACTCACTCGCCAGAATACCCCGTCTTTTTTGAGCAAAACAATTTTCAGACAAAAACATCTTAGTGTTTGTCATTGGTTAATAACAAGGTACCTCATAATCTAAATTGCTCCTGTATACTCAAGAAAAGTCTTTCTTTGTATGACTGAATATCAACAATATCATAGACAAGCATGTTATATCTTGAATTTAACTTCAGATTTTTGCTAAAAAAAAATAAAGACGTCACTGGTGAAGTAGCTTGTATGAGTACCGTGGCTTTTCCACTTATGTAGGTCATCCACAGCAGAGTGCATATTGATCCAGCAACCTAAATGATATTGTGGTGTCTACAGCTCATTGCTAAGAAGGTGCCCTCATCCAGTTTGGCTTGAGGTGTGTGTGTGTGTGTGTGTGTGTCAGTGCTTTTGCAGCTGTTCCAAGCCTGGTGTTGCTTAGCTGTACAATATTGTGGCTCTAATAACTTACTATTTTAAACATGCTTGTTTTAATTGAATCAGTGAGGTTTGTATTGTTCTTTTCACTGGTTGGGTAACACGAAGCATGGGAAGAGTTTATTTAAATTTTTATGTATTGCTTGACATGAGCCTTTTGAAACGACAAAGGAAATATGAGTGTCACAGTAAATGAAATGAAATCAAGCTTTCTTGAAAACTCTAAATCTGTTGGGCAGTGGATCACTTTCACTTCTGCCACAATGTGTTTGTGGTGCTGGGTGTTAGTGAGGGTGCTAGCATGTGGTTGGCACCCTTCCCACTGCCCAGGGTGGAATCCTTGGCATGGAGGAAAGGAGGGAGGGAGGGAGAGCGAACTTGGATTGAGCAAGCCGCCTGCTGGAGTTGAGGTGGTGGTCCAAAAAAACATGGCGCTGTGAATCGCCATGTTGAATTGTGAATTAGGTATACAGTGTTGTCCCGGAAAGGATGTTTAACGTTGCTGGCCGTGTTGCAGGAGGCGGGGCTGCGCTGGAAAGACATGTGCAGAGCAGCAGCATTTCCCACTGCTGTCATAAAGCCAGAGGAATGTGAGGATTCAGTTTCAGGCTTTTCATGCTGTGCACATTGTGAGGGTCAAACTCTGACCAGCAGGAACTCTTTCTCTCTACGTTCTCCTCTCGCTCCCTCTGCTGACTCAGCACTGTAAACTTTGTGACCTATAATACACTTTTTGCCTGCGTTAACTTGCTTTACCTTTTTCAGCAATGTATTAATTATATATCACCCATGAGCTGCAGCATTAGATCTCCCTATAGCTTTGTTCATACATTTCGGCAATAATAAAATCCTGTTTGTTTTTATTTGTAAAAATATTTACAAATATATTTAAAAAAAGCTGAGTTTTAGTTTCGTCGCGACAAATAATGTTTTCAAACAATAGTTACCTAGTTCTGTAACTATTATGTAAGTGGAATTCCAAGTGTGAGCAGTCATCAACCATACCAGGTGATCCTGTGCAGTTCTTCCGTCATTCCAACATGAAATAACTTTTTCTGTTTGCGGAATTTTTTTGTGATGCTTCATAGTTCACCGTTGGCACAGCGCCACACGGGTCTCCTCACAGGACTTGTTACCAGCACAGGCAGCCAAAGGCTTTGCTCAGTGACTATAACATGCAAAATTATATAATACAGGATACATGCATGGTTAAAGAGGTTTATTAGTCAAGATGGATTCATATATTTGCAATTTTTTGAATTGACTTTTGCCAAATTACAGGTTCTTCTTGCGCACACAGCCTTGTCAGTCTGTTCGCTTCCATTTCCATTCATGTCTCTTCTCCAGAGGTTTGAGGTTTTTGGCACCTGAAGGCGTAGACCGTCAAAACAAAACCGCCTCCTATCTCAGCTGTAGAATACAAAACAAAGGGCGCACACAAGAGATGGCTACGACAGTGAACCGAGGCTACATAAATGAGATATTAGTTTAATAACACTGTGTGTTCTGGAGCACATGATTATTGACACACACTTGCCTCTGCTTAAGAGCTGTAGTCCAAATTACAGAGCAGAGTCCTGTTTGATTTGGCAGGACTTCTTCAGTGGTCGGCGTTTACACTGAACAGGTTTGGGAACTGATAACTTTCCCATTTTGGTATTGCTCTGGATACACCTGAAATAGAACTTTAAATGGCCCTACCTGGCCTGACTGTCACCAGTGTTTCAGCAGAGGGAGAGAGAGTGCTGCTTGACTTTGCTTTTTGCTCTGTCTGGTCCAATTACATGTTCCACTGTCAGAGCAGCAGCACACTTAATCAGGTAATGCCAGGGTTTGAAGTCATCCCCCTAAATGTGCTCTGCAGATTATTAGCCTGCTCGCACATGGGTTTAGTGGAGCAGAAAAATGCTTGGGGCAAGCCTTGATATGATAGTATAGATATCTAGTCAGAATAACTAGTTTTGTTTTGTTGTCAGATTGGACTGCCACACAGCCCAGTCACATAGTCTGAGTCTGTGGCTGATAAAGCGGCATAGTTGTCAGCTGATCTATCCTTCCCCCCCTCTGAGCTCAGATTTACTCCTTATCCTGGGCCTGCCTCCACAGTAACTAATTCTTAATAAACCATGACTGACAGTAAAAGATGTACACATACACAAGCACAATTGCTACGCATATGACATGCAGAGTCACAAGATCAACTCCTAATCATCAGTCATTATATAATCAGCTGTGGACACAGATTGTTCTTTGCTGCCCCACACTCACTCAGGCATTCAGTGTTGGTAGGTACTCTACTGCTTACCACCCTTACATATGTTTTAATTATTCAACATCACATAAGACACACCATATAAATGCACCTATTGAGCACACGTCCTTACCGCAAAGCAATATAGCGTCAAAATGGATATGATACTGGTCTAATCAGCTTGTGAAAATAGTGTGTCCTGACATGGCATGTTGGAGACATGTCCATAGGTGATGTATATATTCAGTCAGTGATATTATTTGACTATTTATTGTTTTCCATTTGTTGCATTTAAATTAATGTGGTATTTATTATAATGTTACCACAAAGAAGTCATCCTTGGTCCAAACACAGAAAGTTTTGTGGTGATTCTCCTCAGGTCATGTATGAAAGAGGTTTATTGCTAATAACACAGTCTGGTTCAATGTCTGTTAACTTGTCTCTTATGTTGTGCATTTCCGTAGCTCCTTGAGCTGTGCACACACTTGCACTTGTGCCTGTGACTCACCTTGTTACAGCAGTCTCCTCACTGTCATTATGGGACACACACATTGTGTTTGTGTCCCTGAGGTCACGACTCAAGCAGCAGCCTGTTGCATAAGCAACAGATGTGTCGGCACCTGGCTCAAAAATGCATCTGGAGGACAGGAGCATTTGAAATGTGCTATAGTGTATGAAAATACTATTTTAATTTAGGCATATGTTCACTCTGCTGATGTCAGACTAGGACTTCAAATCAAGTTATTCTGGTTATTTGTGCTCTTTTGCACTAAAGTGTAGCAATAATAGAAGGTAATTTTGACTTCAAACTTATCACCAAAAAGTCTGCCTTTAACCTTTTTTTTAAATGAAAAAAAAATTATATATATATATATATATATATATATATACTAATTTATTAGTAGTAGTAGTTCAACGGCTTAACAGGAAAGACCCAGTATAACCACATTCTTGTGATGTTTGCCATTGAACTCCTTTGCTTGTGTGCATAGTATCAGTGCTTCGTTCAGTGATACCTATCACTTTTCTGAGGCTAAAAGAGTTTTAGAGCTAGTCCTTTGTGCAAAGCTGTTTATCCTGTTAATTTTGAGTCATATTTTTGGTAAAACACCTGTAGCGGCTGTTCATATGATCTAAATCTGAGAGAATGTTTTATACCTCTCGCACTGCATTGCTCCTTTCCTGCGCCTAATGGAACCAAATCTGTTGGTAAATGTTTTGGACAACGGTCTTGGTCAATCTCTGACGTCTCTGAAGCAAAGGAGCTGAGGTGTTTTCATTAGGACGCCATCAGCCTTAATTCTTATTGAGTTTGGGGCCATTTGTGGGGCCATTCAAAAGGCACCAGTAGGGGCTCCATTGGTGTTTAGCCCTTCTGTGACCTGGCCATTATGGTCAATTTTGAGTGCATGAACTATCTGCCCTTTGTCCTATGTCGACCTGATTAGACTGGTTGTAAGCATTGTTAGCACAACCTGTGTGACTGATCCTTTCACAAAGTCGTTTGTAGTAGAAATAAACTTGACTGCAGGACTAAGTTCTTTTGAGTTACACATTTGTATTTCTTACTTATACTATTCATACTCATACTATTTTACATGCATAATGTTTGTCTACAAGGCTGATATTAATACAAAGTTATGCCCTGTGTAATTAAGCTATCTATTTTTCGTTGTTAAATGTGTTTCAGTCAGTTTAAGGGGAGCTTGAACTCTTCACCTGATGCTCTTTGACCTTACACTAAATGCCAACAGATGGTATAGCAGCCAGTGTCTTGGTCAAATCAGATACTTCTGTGACCCTAGGACATAGTAGAACTGATGAGTGGGGTTTTCTAGCGTTGGCAACTCTATCTATTTCTACTCTGAGTGTAGGAAGTCTTTCCACTGTGTGCATATGTCTCCTGTTAAAGTGACTAATTTCTCTCCCATCACCAATTTTAACAGCGAGTCCCACCCCAGAAAGCACAGAAAGACACTGGCAAAGCTTTCGCTGGTGGGTGCTGTGCTATATTCCACTGCCACAATATTAGCAGCTCAGGCGATACTTTCATTAAACTTGTGATTTTTCTTTGTTTAAAAAAAATAAAATAAAAAAATTCCAATGCTACCACTCATGCTACCAACTTCACTCAGGACTGGTATTCCACTGATTTGTCTAACATTCAGTGCAGTTACTAGAAAATTGCAGACTGTTATCGACATTCAAAATGCCGCTCTTCTGTCCAGTGCATGTAAACTTGGACAAAGGCAGTTCAAGCTGTGACGCAGACCGTCTAAGCTATGCATGTAAAAGTTATGTTTGTATAGATTTGCCTTCGAAGATATTTAAATCCAGCACTCACTATTATCAGTGTAAAACTAGTTCATTAATAGTTTCTTGCAGCTCTCCACCTTATTCTGTCACTCAGTCCACAGATCAAGGGCTGGCCTGAGACTGAGCATGTGACAGCATTAAAGCTCAGGGGAAATTCCTCCGGATGATGAGAACTAAACGCCATGCGGGAAAAAAAAAGAGGAAGGAAGAGTCGAGAAATACACACACTAATGACATTTTATTAAAAAGACGTTAAAATGAATGAGAGATGAGTATTTATAGCAACTCGTGTTTTATCTTGAAGTTTTCATGCGAGTGTGTTGTGTTGCTAGTACAGTGACTCATCACAGATTTCAGCAGTTGCAGTGGCTCTGAAATAGTAAATATATCAACTTTCTTGCTTGTGGCTGTGATCTTGTGCAGAGTTCAGAAGGGAAATCGTTTTACTCCACAGTTATGACATCACGTGAGAGGAGAGCATTCCTCAGCTGGCTCACTTGGCAGGTATTTGGGAGAAATCTCCCTGGCCAAGAGAGACTGGCTGGCTCTATGTGGTACAAGCACAAAAGTTTCATTAGCACAAATAGCCTCGCAGAGACTTTTTTTGGCTTACTATTTGCATTTTCTAATTAGCCAAAAGGAAATATGGTTTAAAATTGAAACTTTTTTCTTGTCTAATTAATTGTGTGCCATGATTAAAAAGGCACATTGTACCACTCTTTAATAGGCTCGAAGGTCCCAGTGGATATGAGCGGACTCTGTAGACACTTGACTCGCGGCTTCATAATAACTCAATGCAAACAGTTATGGTATGATAAAGGAATGTGAGCTTTAGGACTTAAAAATATATATTTAAATGAGCATTAAAGTATTTTTTTAGAAAACTTTTTTAATGTTGAGAACATTTGTAATGAGGATTGTGTTGGTTCACACTGCATGGTGCACATCCCAATTTAGCTTTTATTTCATTTGTTTTAGCAGGGAGAAGTGGATGATGCTTAAACATTTCCTAACATTATCGTCCCGCAGCAATGGCCTGAGGGACTCTCTGGACTGAAACCAAGGTGAGAGTCACAACCAAGGCTTGCTCCTACAAAGGTACCCTGGTTTAAGAAAATTTTAGTGAGTTAGTTGCCATTTCAAATTTTTACTTAAAGAATGAGTTTTTGTATTTTATTCCAAACCGACCTCTAATAATTGGAATGTATCCAATGTGTAATGTTTGTCAGCATCTCGGATATAATAGACATTGAAATGCAGATTGAATGAATGCGCCACTCCGGTCGAGATGTTAGTGCACCTGCTTTGGGTGTCCCAGTCTGGAATTGAAAATGGGGAGGTTGCTTCGGGAAGGGCTTTTGGTGTTTGAAAACAATGCTAAGCTACTCATGCAAACTACATCGCTTTGGCGACCCCTGAGGGGATAAGCACGAAGGCACTTACTTACCATGAAAACATTTTCAGTTTATGTTTAATAGCATTTCTTCAGTGCTGTATTTTTTTTTTTTTTCCAGCGGATTACTAATGATGATCCATGATGTTTTTGCTAGATTAGCCTACCCTTATGTAATGAGTGCCTAAATATACATAGCATTGTTCTAATAGTACACACAAAATTAAAAATTTTACTGTAGTCATGTTCCCACAGCTGAATTTCCCTTCTGCCATAGCTCTAAACCACATCTGTGTCCAGATTGTTGTGATGAGCCACTTTTATCAATGCCTTTCATCTATGTCTCTTTGCTGCTTCTTGTTTTTTCTCCTCTCTTCTGTGTTTTTAAAAAAAAAAAAAAAAAAAATTGAGTCCAGTATTTTGTGCTGGACTCTGGCTTAGAAAGCCCTCCCCTTCCTGTCCTGCGACATCCTGGAGTGACTGCCAGTTTTAAAGATTCATGAGAGTGATCAGCTTTCAGTAAATGGGGGGGCCTGGCTTTTGGTAGCACTTTAGAGCCATTACACTGCAGTGATTCTACAGCGGACGTGCTTTTGACTTAGACTTGTAGCAGGAATGCTACATGACTCTCATGCAGAACATTATGCTTTATCTTATCGACATTTCTGTGTACAGGGTCCTCTTCTCTACAGTAGTGTCGATTTATTTTGGGTTTTTCGCCTTTTTACTTGATAGGACAGTAGATGGATAGGAAATGGCTGGAATCAAACCCAGGTCTCCCATGTACACAGTATGCGCCCCCTAGGGTAGTTTTCTGTTGGCTACAGTAAAAATAAGATCGGATCATTTGCTTATCCTTCTAAGTTCAAGAACTGCCTGTGTGTGAAAAGCCCTATTTTTGCACCATTTGACGTCCTCCATGTTTCTTTTGTGTATCTGCCACATCCCTTTTCCCCAAAGCTCACTTTTATCAATCAAGTCGTTGACTTGTTAAAAGTCACAAATTAAATTTACCTGGGTTTTAATGTAAAAGCTGTATCCTCAGTCCACTCTGCTTCTTATAATAATATTTATATAATTAATAATAGTTATTTTATATGTATATGCTATACCATTTATTTATTTATTTATTTATTTATTATATATAAAGTGCTTAACAAACAATAGAGCAACAAAATTAAAATCGGAGATAAAGAAAGACGGGCGCAGAGATGAACACGTGATTAGTGCTAGGGGTTCAGCTGTAGGAGGCAACATTATTAGAACATAAATAGATAAGTTTAACCTTTTTATAAACAATAAAATCAGATTGTAAAAAAGCCGGTCTATAAAAGTGAGTTTTAAATAGTGATTTAAAAGAAGACACTGATTCTGGGGGACCTTAACTGAAAAAGCCCTATCGCCTTTAGTCCTTAGCCTTGGAACAGCCAACTGGGATCTGCCTGAGGATCTAAAGTTGCGTGGTGGCTTGTAAGGTGTTTAGAATTCAGTTATGTATCTTTTCGCAAGGCCTAAACAAGCTTTAAAGGTGGTCAGTTAAATCTTAAACTCAATTCTAAAATGCGCGGAAAGCCAGTGGAGGGAGGCTAAAACTTGTGAGATGTGTTGACGTCTGTTTATACCGGTAAGAATCCTAGCTGCTGCGTTCTGAACCGGGTGCAGACGAGAGAGTTGTTTATTGTCCAATCCAGAGAGGAGGGAGTTACAGTAGTCAAGATGGAAGAATCTGAGGGCATTGATTACTTTTTTAAGATCTAGGGGGGTTAGGAACCATTTTATTTTGGCAATGGTGCATTAGTGGAAGAAACATGAGTGTTTTTTACAATGAATGTTTATGGAAATTTAGGTCCAAAATTCCAAATGGAAAATAACACCTAGATTTCTTGCAGATGGGATAATGTTGGTAGAGAATGGGCCAAGGTGGCTATGAATGTGGATTGTGGGGGGTGGTTGGGGGGTTGACCAGAATAACTTTAGATTTTGAACTATTAAATTGGAGAAACTTCTTTGCCATCCAGCTGTTTAAATCTCCTAGTGTCATTTGGTCACAGCGTGAGGTATCTGTGTCTTTAGCGTAGAAACGAAATGGCGAACCATAACATGTTGTAGAGGAGCATATAAATAGTAGAAAAATTGCACCTAAAATAGAACCTTGAGGTACACCACAGGGCGGCATGGTGGCAGAGTGGTCACAGCAAGAAGGTCCTGGGTTCGATTCCCATACAGAACAGGGTCTTTCTGTGTGGAGTTTGCATGTTCTCCTCGTGTCTGCGTTGGTTTCTTCTGGGTGCTCCGGTTTCTCCTACCACCAAAAATATGTACAATATAGGACTACAGATGGAAATTAGCTGTTAAGCTATAATCTGGTACAAGCATCTCTGCTCCAGCTTAATGTACCTTGTACGCTGTTCTAAATAAATAAACTAAATCTTTTAAATCCTGATGGGAGCCACAGGTTATTTATGCCTCTTCACAGAGCTTTGTATTAAAACGGTTGGTTTAAGATAACGGCAGACCAGGTTTACTGATTCCCCATCAAACTCAGTGTGTAAAAAGAAAATTATTTTACCAATATTACTGTCCGATCCACAAACGTGCATTATGCACTTTTTGGAACTACATAAACTAAAGCAAGGTTTTGCGTTTTGTTGAGCTTCTTTAGACCAAACCAGAATTCACAGAATGTAAGAGCCTACGGCAGTGTTTTGTCCCAGGACTTTCAACTATCAATATGTTTACAAGACACATAAGGTAACTGAATCATTATGTGACTGATCTTCTACAATTTCACAAAATCACAGTTTTCTCATTTCTATTAGTCAAACTAGCACATCTAGATTCCCATGAAAGAGTACACAAAAACAAGGAAACAAACATGGCCAGTCCTAGAACAAGACAAGCCGTTAAAGCAACTGGTTCTGTTTCTCTCACAGGCCCCGTTGTATCAAGGCGCCGTTCGAGGACAGATTACACAGCAGTAAGACATTGTTCCGTGCCTCTCTGTGGTTTTGCACTCTCTGGAAGATCCCTGGTTATTACAGTGCAGGTTACTTCAAACACTTCTCCAGCAGTTTTTGATGCAGTTGGATACGCAGTCAGTGTTGCTTAGTGCACCTCCTGAGCTCCACAAGCACCGGGTGTGTCTCTATAATCAAAGACCTGCTACTCACATGATTACAGGAATCAACACTGGCATATTCCCTCTCCCCCTGGCAATTAAACCCCCCTGTTTTTCATTGTCCTCCTGTACGACTGATTCACTGGTTTTTGGAAGCCCCCCCTTCAATAGTCAACTTCTCACGCTGTGGTTAAGGCGAAAATCATTGTCAACATCTGTAACTGACCCAGAACAACAGCTGAGTTTTGATACTTTTTTATTTTATTTTTGTGTATTGAAACAACACAGTTACAGAATAATATACACACAAGGATTAGCTCACTGTAAATAAAACAGTATAATGTCCTTTTGACTCTAATATTTCCTTAGGCATGTGTACTGCCTCTAGAGCAAACAGCATCATATTGCACCTAATTGGCTTAACATTGCTACACAGGATGTCTTCTTGGCATTGCAGTTGTGTGTCCTTTTTATAGCTAAAAGTTAAATGGCATGTCTTTCACATAACATTATTGCTGTGCATGGTTCAGTTACAGGTGTAACTGGTTGTGCCTTTTTGAGGTGATAACTGCAGCATGTGTCTCGTACATGTTGTACTAGCTCAGTCTGACAGAAGAAGTGGTTGTCGTCTCGGTGTTGTGGGGTAGCAGCACCAGCAGCCGCAGCACACTTGTTTTCTCCACATTCCTGCCCCGCCAGACTCGATGGCTCCAGCTCAGTCCAGGAGAGTCTGCTCCAGTGACACCAAAGATATAAGCAATGGCATGCACCTATGTCACCTTCGCTCAAATGCATGCACTCTCAAAGTCAATTTTATGTTTATGTTTTTTTTTTTTTTTTTTCATATTCTAATTTATTAAGATGGCTTGTCATGCAGTTATCAGATACATCTAGCTCATACATTGGCTATCAATATTGCTGTTGTTATAGTAGCTTAATGACCCTAATATTTTAACCTGTGCTACTCAGTCAGCGTATTAAGTTTAGTTTTTCATAGTCAGGCAGCTAACCTGTGTTTTATCTGTACAATCTTGATGTTGGATGTAAAATAGCTTTTTGTATTTTGTCCATTTGTTCTAATTTGTACATGCTGCTATGCCATGAGTTACAGTCTCAAAGCTAGATTCATAAATTTTAGAGTTTTGTTTTGCAATGTACTGTCCCCAAACGGAACAAGATAATTAACTTGGTGAACCCACCTTCATGCAGTAAGTGCTAACACCCGCCCAGCTGTTTGTAGCTGCTCGGGGAACCAGGGCATTCTCTAGGATTAAACGTCCCTCTCTAGTCTAGTCTGCCTCTGTAAATTTTAGACTTCCTAGCAACAAAAGCACTCGGCCTTCCTGCTGGACCGATGGTCTGGCTGTCTGCGTTGCTGTCATTGAGACGTGCCTAGTATTTCCTGTGTGTCTTATTTGTCTCAATGTACAATGACCCATCATTACTGCCATGTCAAGGAGACGCAGACATCCAATCATATTAGGCCCAAAGGGACAGGCACAACCAATCGGTGCCTGAATCCCCATGGTAACTTGTGCCGAAAAGCATGGGTATAACCAATGAGGAATGCCACTTAACTTGGCAAGTTTAATGGCCTGTTTCTGTTGTCATTTATAAAAGCGCACAACCTCTGTTACAAAGACATAGCGTGTCAGTACCCAGTACAGTGCTGACTGCATTAAGACATGGCTACTGGTGGCATTTAACAGGCTGTAATACAAGGACACATGCCTGATGACTGTGAATCATAATGCTAAAACTGTACAGGGCAACAATAGTATGCAAGTATTCAACTTAAGTCGGTGTGTTTTATCCTTCAGAGTCTCCTTTGCCTCACAAGCCTATCCCCACCGCCTTGATTTCATCCATGAACACCGACCCTACCATTTACTCAAAAGTAGGTCACTCCAGGCCAGGAGGGAGGCACACTCCAGTTTGACTGGTCACTGCCTTGTTTCTTTTTGTTTAGCTTGCTGCTGCTAAACTATGCTATACCACACCTCTACATTGTGCTGTGCTGTAGTCTCCTCGGACTTATGTAAGGGCGGAGAAGAATGTATCATAGCGGTTTCCATGATTAAAGTGCCTGAGAGGGGGTACCACTGCACAGCCTGCCCCAGCCTTGTTCTACGCAAAGGCTTTCTTTCCCCCAGATTGTCTTTGTTATCTTGACTGGTTTGCTTCCCTCTTTCCCCCATAACCCTATTACATGCTGCAAGAGACCACTCATCTGGCATGAACCAGAAAAAATATACTTGTTATGTATGTATTTTTAAATGTCACCGTTTGTCTTGGGAGATAATCTGAAGGTCTAACAATGTGTAAATATTTACATCTTCTATGCATCAGACATCTTTTACAGAAGTCCAACTCTGTTACCCACAGTGAAAATTTTGTTCAGATGAACTTGGTAATTATTGTGACATTACTTTGTTCAATTATTGATTGGTTTTCATTTAGTGGCATAAAGTTCTGTCCGCTCTGAACTGACCGTGGAGGTTCAGAGGACTTTGACAGAGCGTGTGTGATGACCACCAACAGCTTGCTTTCTTCTCATGACAACGTTAACTGTAAGCTAAAAACCTTATGTTATGTGAGTTATAAAAGGACTTTGGCATGCAAGTTTAACGTGCCTTTACTTGGTACATACAAGTTGTTCTCCAAGGTACTGAGTAAACAGAAGCACATGTTGTGATTGTGAAGCCACTCTGCCATCACTGTGTGCTGGCTCTATTTGGTGCTGTGCAGCCAATGAGTTTTTCTTCGTACATGGTTGAGCGCACAGTCTGGTGCTGTGGGCCGAGCGCCATGCTCTCATTTCAGTCTCTCTGGGGAGAGCTGCACCATCAGAGAAAAATGATTGAATTGCTTTCTCCGCTCCATTTTCACTCATTTCTCCTGGAGTGGATCAACTTGTGCCCTCCGCATAGCACATGTGTTTGTTATCACGTCATGACACATGTTCTCATTTCAATGAATAAATAGTTTAAGATTACTGCATGCAGCCATGCACCACTGACAGGTTTTGAAGCAGTAGGTGGGGTATTATATAGTTTAAGAAAATACTAGTTACACATTTGCTTCTGTGTGCCTTACTTTATATATAATGCTCTTCTCAATAAAGAAATTTAATGTAAAAAAAAAATGCTTGTCACACCACCAACTGTGCACTTAATATGTCATTCCACTTTCAATTAAGTACAACATGCCCCACATGATATTAAAGTCTGTGTTTCCATTGATTGTGTGTTTTCCAGACGCTGATATGCATTGAGGATGAGTGGAGTCAGTGAAAACTCATCTGACCCTGCCAGGGCAGAGTCACGAAAACGCAAAGAATGTTCAATCGAACTTTTAGGACCTAGGTAAGACGTTATGCCAGTGAAACACAAATGCACATATTTGTTAAACTTCCTTTTTAAATGTTGTACTTAGTTTTATTGTCTCTTTTTGAAATTAATGAGCATATACAGATGCAACATGTAATGCAATCAGTGGCATAATTGAAATACAAGCTGACTGTTGCGTAAGTGTAGAGATATATGTAATGACAGAACTGAATGTCAGCCATTTCTCATTGCTGAATTCTAATTGGCCTGTTGTAGTTTGGCATTCTTCCGACCTTTTTTGTTTTAGATTTATTTCGAGTTGCCCCTTTTACACATCTCGCATGAAACTCACACATGATTAATTCTTTCCTCTTTAAAAAATGTGTCATCCCACCAGCTGTTAGCACTGTTGTGTCTGCATTTTCTCACATTCTTGTCTTTGTCGTTGTAGTCCCAAGAGGAGCAATGAGAAGCGCAACCGTGAGCACGAGAACAAATATATCGAAGAGCTTGCCGAGCTGATCTTTGCCAACTTTAACGACATCGACAACTTCAATGTCAAGCCCGACAAATGTGCAATCCTGAAGGAAACTGTGAAACAGATCAGACAAATAAAGGAGCAAGGTACAAATTGGAATCTTCGTTTGCTTTATTTAAAATCATATTATGTGTATCTAGGATATTTTAAAAGGATTGGATTTTAAGTTGTGAAGTGTAGTGGCTCAATACTGGCACAGGCATCTGCTTCAATAGCGTTAACTTAAATTCAGATTTGAATCAATGCCACACACAAGAATTAATGTTGTTAGCAGCCAACAGAACAATTGATGTAATGTTCCCTCCATCATATAACATTTATGAACCAGTGTTGTTTTTGCTGCTGCTGATCTCCCCCACCTCCATTACGAGCCAGAACATCAGGTAAATGCATCAGAGCGGGCTTAGCTGTGCTTGTTTCTAGTACCATTAAACAATTATATTAGGCCTTGTTTAACTATTTCTTGTTCTTTTTACCAAACTAATATTATTACAAGACTTTTTTTTTTTTGCTCTTTCTTTTTTTACGTTGAGATTGTTAAAGCCAATAAAATACTGTGAGTAATCCTTCTATACCTTCTACGCAAGGCAAAGTAGATGACAAAGAGTAGTCTAGGTATACATGAATCACCCTGCCTGATGACGTCATTCTGTTTTATGTGACTCACAGGGCCAAGCGTTATGTAATGCTAAGCAATGTAATGCAAAAATCACACACAAACTGTGGCTACCGTCTGTCCATCCCCCACTCACTCTGCCATATAACTTTATATTCCCCTTCCTTTCCTCATTCTCATTTTCTTTGACATGAGCCCACTGTGCCATTCCCTGCTGCCTCTGAAAGCATAGTTGTATTTGTACAATAGTCTCTATATAGGGCACGTCTTTCTTTCATTCATATTATAGTCTGCACATTATGTATACCTGATATACCTATGTGCTTATGAGGTTTGGATATTAAAATCAAAGGAAATGCATATTTCACAATGTGCTTTACAGCCTTCTGTGATCCTTTGGTTCAGTTTGTCTCTGCAGCTGGACAGAGCACTAGTGAGTGCTGTCCTGACACTGAGTGATGGGTCTGTACCCAGGGCAGCTGTGCTGGTGTGCTGGGCCCCGCTGGGCCTGTAGATGTCCTGCTGATGCACACATCATTAATGCTGAAAGAGATAGATGTGGGTGTGTGTGGTACGGCACTGGTCCTCAGAGCGGAGGGAAACCTGCAATTGTGTCAGCTCCTGCATATCTGCACTCTTTTAAAAAGAACATTTTTGTTTGCTTTTTGACACATTTTCTCACCATATGGTCAGTCCGCTTCTTGGCATGGCATGTGAGTTAAATGTCCCCCCAAAAGCCCACTCATATTCTGCTTCTTCTCTCCAAAAGTAGGGCAGCCTACGCTTGTAACATAAGGCTTCTCTGCATGGTTATTAACCCAATCCTTCACAAGGACTAATGCTCAGCACCAAAGTATAGGTACATGGCTGAGCTTACTCTATGCTATATTCAACATTTTTCCCCATGACTATTGCTAAACTTGTTTTTTGTTAACCTGTTTACTTTTGAGTTTTGAGTTTCTTTTAGCTATTGTGATTTCACAGCGGACACCCAGTTTAGTATTAGTATTGTGTAATGTGTAACAAGAGTGTCTGCTGTCTGGCCTCATCTCTTCTGCTTATGACATTTACTAAAAGATAACTACCATCAAGTCATTTGTGTGAAGCTGATTGATTTGAACTTGATATGGTAACGGTTGTAAGAATAAAACTGTGTTAGGATTTGATTGTAGCTGTTAGGGAATAATGATTATTGTATGTTTCTTCATTATCATTTTAGAAGACCTCATTTACAGTTTAATATAGATGGAAGAGATGAGCTTTCCAACATAAAAAATGAGATTTTGCCACATACAAAAAACTGGCTTGTTTGTTTTTTTTAACACAAACACTGCAATCCATCCAGCGACTGATAGCAGTGTGGCAGCTGCGTGCTTTGACTCTTGCGATTACAACAACCTTTCACTCTGAACTCAGGTCAGTGCTTGGGTTTGAGCCACTGTTAAACAAAAAGACGGGACTTTAAATGGTATGACTTGTCTTTTTAAAAGTCGACCTTAATTTCAGAAAGAAAAATCTGTAACATTGTCCTATTTTTTTTCCCATTTACCTTTTTGTTAAACAGGTATGTTTGTGGAAGTGGAGTGAGTCAACATGTTCCTTTTATCTTCACAGAGAAGGCTGCAGCTGCAAATGAGGAGGAGGTGCAGAAGGCTGACGTCTCATCAACAGGTCAAAGTGTGATCGACAAAGATGCCTTGGGACCAATGATGCTGGAGGTACTGTTCACTGCTGTGCCATTTCAGAAAAGACAGTATAAAGCAAAAATGGGATCTCTCCCATAATCCATAGTCATTACGGCCAAGTCAACTTCAAAATCAAAATCAACTTGCTTATGTTGTTGGATTAAATACAGTAACTTTGTATTTTTTTATATTTAAACAACAATAGATATAAGAGTAACGATAGATATAAAAGTATTTTATCTAACTAACAGTTAACAGTTTTCAGAAATACTAAGCACCGAAGCCTTAATGATCATCCTCTCACAAATATGCTGGTACTTGGTACAATTACTATCTAAACTATCTAATGAAGAGTATGGTCTTAAATGGGCCACTGGTGGTTGTTTGCGTCAGTGTAGCTGATTGGAGTAGAAGCTGCCAGCATCTTGTATATGTCCCGGATTGGCTGTAAATCACAGACGGAGCAATGGCCTCGTTGTCCCACGGAGGGCCACTGAAGTGCTTACGTATAATGGGAGGGAAGGCAACAGCCTGCTGAATGAATCAGTCCATTGAGCCCGTTCTCTCCCGCTTCCTCCCTCCCTTTCTCCTTCTTCTTCACTTTTTTCCTATCTCCCTCCTCCATCGTCTCTTCACTCGCCTCTAGATCTGTCCTGTCATTGAATATTTATAGCTCCCCCAGTCCAGCGTCACTGAATCGACACACTACTTGCTGCTAAATATAGTTAGGTGCAGCCTGCATGCTTTCCCATCTGTCAGCAGCCCCCAAAACACAGCAGCGGGTTATTCACACCCACTCGGCTCTAGCCATGTCCTCTGTCCGCCGGCCCGCCTCTTTTCAGGATGCTCTGAGTGGATTGGCTGTTGGCAGAAAATGTACTCACGTAGCCTATGACCCTTCTCTGAGGCCCGCTGCTGCCCACTGTCATGCAGGCACAGGGAGACGGGGAAGACGGTTACAGTTTGCATTCCTCTCAGACTGCTCTTGAAATGGTGCTTGTGTGGCCTGGTGACATCACAGGGCACCCTCACACTTGATTTTCAGAATGGAGACTCATTCTAACTATTGCTGCCACCATATATTTGCTTTTTAGTTTTAGAATTTTTAGTTTCTATTTCTAATCTATTTGATTACATTGATATGAGGTATTTCTTGATTGTCTTTGTTACCTACAACATTTAGGTAGGCCCTGTGAGTAAATCGCTATAAGGGATTTTTACTTACTGAGTTTGGTCATATCGGAAAGACATTCTGGGAGGCATGAGATAAATGTTTGGAGTAACTGTCCCTTCTCTTGGGCTACACACATTGGACACATTAATGTTGGTTCAGGCTCCGGCAGACTGTTTGTCATCCTCATTTATGCTTTGTGGAGAAACATTTACCTGCCGTGGATAAGTGACAGCCCCCCCCTCCCACTACAACAAACTGGCACAGACTTGTCCTGGAGCTGTTCCCGATAGAGTACCTGACCTTCATTTTACACTACAGAGGGGGACAGTTCCTGGAATCAGGGGCCCCATACCTTTGCTTCGCTGGCTCTGATATAGCCTCAGTGCTAAGCAGCGCTGTAGTGGACTAGCTGTGGTCATTTTCTTTCACTTAATTTTCTTTTGCTCCTTTGGATTGTACTGGGCTGTGTACACCTGTGAGATCACTTGAGCTTAAATAGCTCCAAAAGAATAAAGCAAAAGCCTGAACATTTAACTTTATCTGGAAGTCCTGGTTCTTTAAAGTTGAATACATAAGAGCACAATGTTACGTTTAAAAAAATAAATAAAAAGGAATTAAACTGGCCACATGGCATTGTACAAGCATAAATAGCTATCACAACCCTGAGAGAATGCGGTGTAACACTACAAATATAGCATGTTTAGTTATAATTTATGTGCAGTGAGACCTTGCGTGTAATGCAACATTATAAAACCACCTAAAGAGATGTTCTTCTGCTCGCTTTATTAATATAAAACATGTGGTGCATTATATTTGGAGCTAAAACAATATAATCTTTCTTGGTGATGGTATGTGGACCATATTCATTTGTAATGTTGTTCTCCTAGGTGTATATTTAATTAGGGCATTATAAAGAATGTGCATTGTCGCTTTTATTTGTAGTTGCATAATTGATGTATCCATAGTCTGTTTATTCAGATTCTCACGTTGGCTTTAAGGAGTTGAGATCTTGTCATCAGTTTATTAACATTAGCATTTACAGTTTTAATATCTACCAGAATCCCCCCTAACTGACACAATCCTGTCTAAAATAGGTGACCTGTTCTTTCAATTAAGCCCTGCTCCTGTCTTCAAGATCTGATGGAGTGATAGATGTACCGAGCACAAAACATACTAATCACCTCTTTTAAGACACAATGAATCCTGATATACACTTGATAATAGGCTAAGTCAGTACTGTATGTTCAAGCTACAGATACACAGTAGCTACCATGAGGAACAACAAAGACAAAGAAGTAACATGTTACACTACTGATGCTGTCAAAGTATTCTGAAATGAATTAATACAATTTTGTAGTTTCGGTTAACTTCTTTTATTCCTGACTTGTCTCTTTTTATTTTCTTACAGGCCCTGGATGGCTTCTTCTTCGTGGTAAACATGGAGGGTAACATTGTGTTTGTGTCGGAGAATGTGACCCAGTACCTTCGCTACAACCAGGAGGAGCTGATGAACACCAGTGTCTACAGTGTGCTGCACGTCGGGGATCATGCAGAGTTCATCAAGAACCTGCTGCCCAAATCTCTCGGTCAGCCTTGAGCTTATTTCCTATGTCAGCATTTACTTTGCATTCTGTCTGTCTTCTATCACAAGTCCCTCTTTCTCTCTTAATTTGTTTGTCCTGACTCTGCATAGAAACCCTCTTTTCTTATTGCTTTTAGTTTAAACCATGATTTGCTTTACTCTGGTCCCAACATCACATTTTACAGAGAAATGTTTGTGTTTATGGTTGTTTGATAGTGGTGACATTTAATTATTGCGCCGAAATGTTGTGAGTGTTAATACAAAGTGTTATGTAAGCTTATATATATCGTGGAGAAAACCCATAGGTTCTTAAGTTTCTTTTTTGCTTATGCTCTAGTCCAGGCATTTTCTCTCAGTCCTCCTTTCCTCCCCCCTTTTCAGCTAATTAACTTCCCTTTTCGGCTCCTCTCCCCTGTCAGCAGCATCGCTCCCTTCCTATATTCTCTCTAGTTCCCTTCTCTTCAGTTTGTGTGCTCTCTCAACTTACATGCTTGCCAGGTTCCCATTTTTGTTTTTCACATTCCCTTTTTCCTCATTGTTAAACGGCAATATTTATCACTTTAGCAAAAAACAGAACATTTGCCTTTATTCCTGTTGTAGTTCCCCATTTTCCTTTTGTGCTTTCTTTCTTTCTTTGAGCAAGAGCTGATTGTGATTTATGTCAGTACGATCCATCCAAAGCCTTGTTTAAGTTCCTTCTCTCCTTCGTATCCTCTCCTGGTGCTTCAGATTGAGGTCTGAGTGCCCAGCCATCTGGTTAAGAGAGCAGCACAGAGCGAAGTACCCTGAAACGATCAGTGGGCTGTGTCCCAGATACTGGGAGATTATCAATGCACTGAATGAGATCACAAACCAGATGGAGTGTGATGAGAGTTTGCTAGGGTGAAAAGAGTTGTGTGTGTGTGTATTCGGCTGTACATGTCTGTTGTCTCTGTGTGTTTGTAATAGTTCTACTTGCGTGTTCACTTGCGCCTTGTGGAAGTGTTGGGAGAGGAGAAAGATTGGCAATGATGTTTTAGAGGACATGCATATGGAGGCCTGGCTGTGATGCATGGCTGTGGATGGATGGCAGAGGGCTCAGGGTTCCAACTGCTCATTATGACTGATCTTTACCCAGCAACTGCGCTCTCCTTTTTACTCTTTCCGCCTTCATTCTCTCTCATTGCTCTCATTATGTCTTTCACTTGTTGTCTGGTAGCCTCCCTTGGCTTGCTTCTCACAGCTCCCAATATCCCTGTTTTGTTGTGCAGTTTTGGCTGCAAAAAATTTGTCAAATAATATCCACAGGAGGCCACATGGTATATGAGGAAAAAAAAGAGTCTATTGTCTCTTTTTGTTGTCTTACAGTGAATGGTGTCCCGTGGTCCAGCGAGAGTCCGAGAAGAAACAGTCATACATTCAACTGCAGAATGCTGGTCAATCCTCACAGTGAGAGCCAAGATGAGACGCATGAGCATGAGCCTCAGCAGCAGAAATATGAGACCATGCAGTGTTTTGCCGTTTCTGAACCCAAATCCATCAAGGAGGAAGGAGATGGTATGAAAACGGAGATGAAATGAAGGGGGGAGGGACATTGAAAATAACCTGTGTGGATTTTTCTTCTTGACTCTAAAACAAGACACTTCTTATATAACATTAATTCTTAACCATTATGTTCATAAACATGTTAAACTCATATGACATAAGGCCAAAGGTGAGAGTGTCTGCACATATGGACGTGTGTCATTGTGAGGCGATGCTAGAACAGTGGTTACAGCTGCAGGAGTTAGTCTAACAATGAATAGTCAAAGGGACAGGGAAAACAAGACAATTTCAGGAGCTCTGTAGATCTAAGACTCAGACCACCCAAGAAGAGGCCCTGTTTACAAATCCAAATGGGGAATGTGTGTCCGTGTGTCAGGGCTGGCATGCATTTCTTTTCCCCGAGACATATGCAACTTTTTGTATAACTGGCACAAAAACTTAGATGGCAAGCGTTTTTGGGGTCACCTCGTGCGTGTGCGCGTGTGCGTGTGTGTGTGTGTGTCAACTGTCATGATTGAGCCATGACAATCTTAAACAGTAGTATAGGTGAGATGGCTCCATCCAGAGATATGTGCACGTGAGAGCAAATTTACTCAGTCACACTCATGCACACACCTTTTCAAAGGTCACACTTCATCATTTCCCTTGCCAGTGATTGCTGCTCCTCTTTATGAAGGGAGCGGAGCCCTGTTCCCTCTGCTCATTAATAACTGTATTAATCATGCTGCCTGGGAATAACATAAATTTCATTTTCTTTCCCTCCCTCTTGTCACTGTCATTTATACTTCCCACTTTGCTCTCTCCTTCCCTCTTCCTACTTTATTTTCTTATTTGTATGCCTTAAACCCCTCTGTCCCTTTTTATTTCTCTGGCAGACTTTCAGTCGTGCCTAATCTGTGTGGCTCGCAGGGTGCCCATGAAGGAAAGACCCATGCCCACACACGAGAGCTTTACCACGCGGCAGGACTTGCAAGGTATACAACCCGTCACAGCTTTTGCCCTCAGGCTCATTGTGTTTGGTTAAAAATAATTAGTGACTCCTTGGAAAGATTTGAACATATACAGCTTGTCTTTTTGCTGTTGCATTTAAACACTGATGTGTAAAATGATGACGGATTCATAATGAATGGTTTCCTTGTAGTGTTTTACCCTGAAGTCCAGACAGTTGTCACCAGCCTGTAATAATTGAAGTCAACATTATAGCACTGTAAAGGTTCTTAGGATAGATTGTGGCACCTGAAGCCCAGGTGAAACGGAGAAGCTAACCCTAGTTCACACAATTTCACAATGCTACACTGTGATACACCTTCCAGACTTCTTCTGTTATGTCAGTGAAATAATACAAACTGCTTTTATAATGTTTAATATGTAAAATACTAACCAATGCTTTATATTTACGCTCTTCAGCATATATCAAATGTATTAAAATATATATATAGATATATATCAAAACCTCATTCAAATCCTTATAGCTAAGTATACAGTTTCATATTTTACTTAATTCATAGTTTAATTCTTATTAGAAATTCTAACCTTAACCAGAAAGGTCCCACCCAGAGTATAAATCTCATATCCAGAGGAGTCATGGCTCCATAGGCGACCTATTGTACATGTTTTTATATTTTATTTAAGAGTTATTATTAAGAGTAAACCCATAAGTTGTTTTTTGCTTTGTGTTGTCATCACTACAGCCTCCTAAGTAAGACCTCCCTAATCCATTTGCCTGTGTCTTGCGTTTAGGGAAAATAACATCCTTGGATACCAGTCTATTGCGAGCATCTATGAAGCCAGGCTGGGAGGATCTAGTGAGGCGCTGTATTCAGAGGTTCCATTTGCAGAACGATGGCGAGATGTCTTTTGCAAAGAGACACCAGCAGGAAGGTAAATTAATTTAAAGCTATAGAAGACGGCTGTCAATCTGTAAACATCTTATTTTCATCAGAGTTGAACCAAAGGGCTGAACGGTTTATCTAATGTTGGCACGCATATTATATATGAAACCACTGACATCTTGGTGCTTATGTCTACAGTGCTCCGTCATGGCCATGCATACAGTCCTATCTATCGCTTCTCCCTCTCTGATGGAACAATTGTATCAGCCCACACCAAGAGCAAACTGTTGCGATCACCTGCCACTAATGAACCTCAGCTCTACATGTCTCTGCACATTCTCCAGAGGTATGTGTCACTACCTACACGTGTGTGAAAAAGAGACCAATCTGCAGTGCACACTTGCACGTTTAGCATTTTACATGTTTAGGCTTGTTTGGGTCCTACAGCACAACTGATATCTTTTATACTGTGTGGATGGCATAAGATACAAGACTACTATCATAACTCCCTTGTGTATATCATGTAATTAAAAAGCAGGTATACAAATTGTTTGAACAAAGAAAAAAGGGTCATTTTAGTTCATAAAAATGAGCAAAAAAAATAATAACTTGAAAATTCAATTATGCTAACAGTTTGTTCTCTGTGTGTTTTAACCTGAAGGGAACAGACAGTGTGTGGAATGGGCCCAGACATGGGCCCTGGTAATCAGGCCACTGGCATGGCCCCCAAACCAATGAACTCATCCACTCCCTCCATGACTCCTCCAACCCCAGGCAGTCTGCCTGGTTTGGGGCCTCAGGGCCAAGACATTACCATCAGCAGTAACAGCACGCCTTTTTCCCCCCCTGGACCAAGAGAACCGGCTGCCTTGGGGGGTCACATGCAGGGCTACCGCTTCGGATGCCCCCCGCCACACAACCACACAGGAGGCATGCAACCACCACAGCAGGGCACCAACTGGAGGATGAACAGCCCCTCTCGGGCCAGCCCCAGCCCTGCAGGAGGACCCCACCCTCCTCAACAGAACTCAATGCTGTCACCCAGGCACCGTGGCAGTCCAGGGGGCGCAGGCAGCCCCCGTGTGGCTGGGGGACTGCACTCGCCTTCACCTGTGGGCATGTGTGGCGGAGGGCCTGGAAGTGCAGGTAGTAGTAGCACGACTAGCAGCCACGTTAACAGCTATACAAGCAGCTCACTTTCAGCTCTGCAGGCCCTCAGTGAGTGCCATGGAGTAGGACATGGGACCTCTCATGGTCACACACTGGGATCCCCAGACAGAAAGATAAGCTCGCCAGCTGGGGTCACGCCTGGGTCAGGGGGAAACACTTTAATGCCTAAACTCGGAGGAGGTAGTGGTACTCCCTCAGGCCCCGGAGAATCATTTGGCCTTCACACAGAGGTTGGTCCAGGTCACACTCAGAGCCACACGGACAGCAGTCTAACTGACCCTAAAGAGGAACGGGATGTGACCCCTGAGGGCCACGATGCTCACAGCCGTCTTCATGACAACAAGGGCCACACAAAGCTACTGCAGCTCCTAACCACAAAGCCAGAGCCTCTGGAGACTCCCCTGTCTCCAGGAGAAGGCAAGGACTCATCCGGGGTCAGGGGTACCCACACAGGAGGCAACACTCATGCCACTTCACTCAAAGAAAAACATAAGATACTTCACCAGCTGCTTCAGAACAGTACATCTCCTGTAGACCTAGCCAAAATCACCGCAGAGGCCACGGGGAAGGACCTGGGTCCCGACCAACCCCAGGGCACTGGTAGTACAGCAGCTGGAGGAGAAATCACTCCCAAGCAAGAGCCCTTGAGCCCAAAGAAGAAGGACAATGCCCTGCTTCGCTACCTGCTGGATAAGGATGACAATGTACTGAAGGATAAGATTCCTAAGCTGGAGCCTGAGGAGATAAAGATTGAAGGAGGCAAACACGCTCATGTAAAAACAGAGAAACAAGACGCAGGATACGACAGAGCTGAACAGGTGAGTTTTTATTTTTTACCATTTGCGAGCCCTTTTAAAATGTGGTCATCATTATAAATGATCTCGTGATCTGGTTCAGATTCATGCTGTTTATTGCCTTTTGCTAATGATAAATTAACTCAAGCTGCTCCACGAACTGGTTTTGTAACCTCGTTCGCTTCAGTCTGTTGCTAGACCAAACTTTATTGCCCTGTTCTGCTCCACTTGCCTTCTTACTCTGTGCAATCTGGGTTGCGTAGCAGATGTTGCTTCATCTCAAGTCCAAAAGGGCTCTGCAGCTAAACGCACAAAGGGACAAGCTCTGTTCGTCTCCTAAGACATTTGTTCAATACACAAATATGTATATCCGACTTTGGTTAATTTACGTCACATCTTTTAACTACCTACATGTTGGCAGCCCACACCCGGAGAAGCTGTCCTTCAGCTTCAAACCCCTGTGGTCATTTGATCCTGATCACAATTGGCAGAATCTTTAGGCTTGGCACTGCACTGAGGTCAGGGGTTGCACAGAAAGAAAAAAAGCACAAGAAAGTTGCAAGTTTGAATTTGTCTCGAGCAAACAGTGGTTTGCCATGCCAGTGCTCTGAGCTGAACCTCCAATGCAATAAAGAAAACCAGTGTTTGGTGTGGACCCATAAGTCTTTTACACCGGAAATCTGCGTTTAAGAATGGAGTCTGCAAATGTAGTTGTATTCCACATTGCTGCCATTACACAGATTTACAAGTGCACATACTCGCACACCTTGCTTTGGAGCTGTCTTGCGATTAAGGTGATCTAATTGTTCTTCAAAACGTCAAAGATCATTCAACCACATTCGGTCTGAAGTGGTTGGAACCATGCTCACCATGCATTGATTGAACCCTAACTCTTTGAAAGTCACTGTTAATTTATCCATCCTTAAAAGTACTATAATAACTCACCTAGGTGGGTTTAGAAAAAAACATTCTCCCACATCGAGAGAGGGCAGGACTATTGAACAACTGCTTGTCATGCATGTAGAGTGTGTATGTGCAAAAAGCTTGTCCACTTGAGCACATAGGAGGAAGAGGAAAAGGTGATTGGATGGATAATAAGAGCTGCTGTTGAAGTGAACAAAGAAAGGAGAGATGAGGGAGGCGTAGATACCCCCAGGAGAGCACAGCCTCGGCAGGCAGAGTGAAAATGATGAGCCATATGCTCCTGCATGTCCTCCCTGCTACCATGGAGATAAAAGAGAGAGGGAGTGGTGCGTCTGTAGCACAAGCAACGCACTAGAAACAATGGAGTGTAATAAAAACGTGAATATTTTCAAATGTTGGATATCATTCTTTCATTATTGTTGTGTAATTAAACTACATGAAAGTAGTATATTTGAGTTAATATAATCACACTCGTAAGATGGCGAGGGCTCACTCCAGTCTCAAAGATGCAGTGAGCCCACAACATGGCTATGTGTCATCACAGACTAAGCCAGAACTTCATTAAAACCATTAGTGGGTGGGTGTCTGTTCCTCACTGGCATATCGCTGCTCAGCCATGTGTGACTGGCTGCACTGGTGAAAGTCCACTCATACTTTTCTCCACCGACGTCACCCGCAGCTTTCTGTCCTTCCGCAGCCCTCTCTTCATGATTGTTTCATGGCTGTTTTATTAATGATTGGAGCAGTGCAGAGTGATCAATTGGAAGAAGGTTTTGATTAAAGTATCTGGATAATCCATTTGTTTATATCGGCTCTGAAGGAAATTGCTCCAAAAGTAAACCGTGGTAATGTTTATTATGGCTTGTTTTCCGTTCCCCTTGTCTGTCAAAGTAAACAATTAGTAAACTATCAGATGTATTCTAAATTATTTGTGATGTGCTTCTCTTAACTAAAGTTTTACTTAGGATTATGGGTTTGACAAAATTGTATGTTAATTGAAAGAAGAAAAATACTAGTTGCTGTAATTCAGTTTGTTATGGTCTATGATAGTCGCGTGGGTCGGTGAAGTAAATAAAATAAAAATAGAAGTTTGTTGGTAAGGTAATGCGGAAGTTTCAAAGCCCTACGTGTGAAGAAGTATTGATTATTTCACTGGCAGTGGAGAATGACTCTGTAAACTTTCTGCATGGCAATTATTCTTGCCTTACATAAGGGCTCCAATTAAAGTGGCATTTATCCTTGTCAGTTCAGAGCCTGCTATTTCAGCGTTGTCAGGGGGGTAAGATTTTGCTGAGTTGCTTTTGTCAACAAATGCCTTGGACAATTGTGTAAAGGGCATTTTGTGTTTTTGCTTTCCCTCATGACAACGCTTCTGCTTCACCCACACTGCTCTCAGTTCCCTTTAATGCCATGGGTGTTACTGGGTCAACATGGCATCACGGTGCCACTGCCCTAGTCTACCCTGACATGAGACACACAATTCACAAAATATAATACGTAGTCTGATACATGAACAAAAGCATAGTGGTGTTGCATTTTTCTTTTTTAATCACATTAATAATAATAGCTCATTAGAGTTATTGCTCAATAAAGCCAAAGTAGTAAAGCAGAGGCTAAATAAATAAATATACAAGTTTTTATAAAAATGTATTTCCCTTCTGTTCTGCACGTGAAAAATGAACTAAAGTACAGTAGGTTAGCCTAAGACAGTAGCAACAAGGACCTGGATTATGTTACATCCACTGACATGCAGCGTACGAAGAGCGTAACGTGAAATGATGGGAACAGGAGACATTAAGTGTAAAAGCACTGAGAGAAGTGAACAGAACAGAAAGTGGGAGGGGAGAATGGGAAGAGGAAGAGCGCAAACTGAGAGCGAACAGGAGCATTACATCATTCCTGACCTCATTAGGGCTTTTCTCTGTCTCCCACCGCCGCCCCCCACCCACTCTGCTCCTCTGTAGCTCTCCCACATATCCTGTGTGCTGCTCGGTTGTGTGGAATGTTCTGAGCATTGCGTGTGGCAGGGTGAAGGGAGATGCGTAATAACAGAAAAGCAAAAGGTCGTTAAATGTCTGTGGGCACGAGTTTAATCATAGGTGATTGAGAAAACAAGTGTCGGCTATGTGACTTTTGCTTGGACAACACATGCCATGGTGGTACAACACTGTAACTGTTAAAGAATGTTTGCCTTGTTGTGCTGCGTCGCTCAGTAGTGTGTGGTTCAGTGTGCTGCACTCTGGTGGCCATAATGGTTATTGCAGTTTATTTTCTCAGGCTAGGACATATTCAAAGGAGCATTGTTTATTATGTTTTAATTTACCTTTTAACATATTAGGTACGGTTTTCAACACAAGAATCTATATTAAGTGTAGATTATAAGACAGCTAAAAGGCTATTGGGGGCTGGAGTTTTCGTCTGCACTGTTCTTTACAGAAAAAACACCAGTCTTTATTAACTGTTTTAAAAGGCAGGTAATTGTCTGTACCAGCAGTTCAACCCAGCTTAGCCTTGTCTTTGTTTAAGATAACGGTGTAAAAAACTTGTCAGATAGTCCGGGAAAGCCCGAGGCTTCATGTACAGCTGGGCTTTGGGATCACTTAGAGTAAGGGAGCACAGCCATTCTGACTGTTCAGCCAACACATTGTAACCCAACATACTTTATATTGAGAAACATTGTTGTCTCTGCTGTAAAAACTTTGACCATGAACTTTTCTTAGCCATAAGACAAAAGAGCATGGCCATGAATAATGTTAACCCTTTCATTTATGTAATGCAGTACATTGAAATGCCTGGAGCTCATAAATCACATCAAATATGATCTATATTTTCCGTCAGTTACTGCAACATTATATTAGACCAATGCCTGTTGTTCATATTTCCCAGATGGAAAGAGTTCTCATGGTTAGTGTTGTTGGGTTACTTTTTACTTGCATTTTTATTTGTGCACCTCAGGGTGAATTTTAAAATGGAGCTCATGGGATGAATGTATTTCTTGTCTTGTCTCTGCAGACGTCAGAGCTGGACGACATCCTGAACGACTTGCAGAATGCACAGCCCCAGCTCTTTGGTGAACCGCGGCCCGTTTCGTTGCCCAGTCCCATGGACAAACAGAACATCATCAATGATATCCTGCAGATGTCTGAGACTAACGCTTCTGTGGTGGTGGCGCAGCAGCAACAACAACACAGAGGGATGGGGGCTGGCATGGGCCCAGCAAGTAAGTGCACTCTTACACATTTACCTGCATACCAGAAAACATTGTGTTGTAGAAATTTCCATAGTTATGATGACGGTTTGTTACTGCTTAGACTAAATTCCAGTTCTTTGTGTGTCCAGACTTTGGGGCTGTGAGACCGAATCAGCCAGGACGAGCTCTGCCTGTAAGGAGTATGTCTTTGGACATGAATGCATCCCCACAGCAGCCTTCATTACAATATCCTTTAAGAACCACAAGCCCCTACACACTCATGCAGCAGCAGCAAGGCATGATGGGAGGTCACAACATGATCCCTAACCAAGCTGGAATGGTTGGAACAGGTCAGTGATTCTTCTTTGAATGTGTTTGCTATTAGTTATTAGTATACTTTTTTGAGTACTATTATAACACAATTATTAGATCTCATTACATACCATGTTTTGAATACATTTCCAAGGTAAAGATCAAAAAGGTAGATTTTTCCTAATAACAAGCATGACACCGAAGTTCATTTGAATATGTGGGAAGACCTCCATCTCTCACCCTTCAACAGGACGAGTCAGCCACACAGGCACTCCTATAAGTACTCCTCCACTTGGACTCAAAAGTTTCTTTCTTTTCTGTTTTTAGGGCTCACTGGTGGCCCACGTGCAGGTATGCAGCACCAAGAGGGCTGGGTGGGCTCTGCCTCAGCTCCACCTCTTGGAGCAGCTGGTCCTGGGCAACAAGGACCCATGCAGGGCCGAATGGGACCCAGTGGTGCTCCTATGAGGCCCAACAGTCAGCCAGGGCCTAGGCAAATGCTTCAACCCTCCATGATGACAAATGGTGAGAAAAAGTATAATTCATTCACCAGGACTTTCAAACACAAGTTTAAAATATTCATGTGTAAAACCTAACTACATTGTTTCTCAATATGCAAAAGAAATGCAGTAAACTCAATAAAACAAATGCTTTTAATCCAATTTCTTTGTTTTCTTGCATAGCCCAACCTGAATTGGACATGGCTATGGTTGGCCACCATTTCTCGCAGCAGCAGGCTCCTCCCAATCAGACAGCTCCCTGGCCTGACAGCATGATGCCCATCGACCAGACATCCTTTGTCAGCCAGAACAGGTATCATTATATTAGGGCAAAGAATAATTTTAAATGAAGGAAGTAGCTATATCATTATACAAAATGTGTGTGCTCTGTGCCCAGGTCGGTACATGCTACCCCTCAGGATGACCTACTGTGTAGTACTGGTGATAGCAGTGCAGTGGATGAGGGCGCCCTCATGTCCCAGTTGTATACAGCACTTAAAGATTTTGACGGCTTGGAGGAGATTGATCGTGCCCTCGGGATTCCTGCGCTGGTGGAACAGGTCTCATCTCTTCTACCTTTTATTGCTACTTTCATGTGTATGAGTTGCACTCACTTCTTGTTTGAATATTTTCTGTGGATTTCTGTTTCAGAGCTCTATTGAGCCGGATCAGTTCTCACAAGATGCTCCCATGATTATGGAGCAAAAGCCTCCCATGTACACACAACAGTTTGGTCCTCCACCATCCCACATGGCCCAGAGGGGCTATCCTGGTACCCCCATACAGGAGCAAAGCTTCCACCCCATGCAGGGCCAGATGGGTCCACGGCCTGGATATCCCATGATGAGAATGCAGCCTCGGCCTACGCTCAGGCCCACAGGCGTCCCCAACCAGCCGAACGCGCTACGCCTTCAGCTCCAGCATCGGCTGCAGTCACAGCAGGTATCCCAAGAGTGAGCACACTGCTGTTATATGTGGCTCAGTGTCTGATCCTCAGTGGTGTGATTGTACACACATCACACACATTATGTTATGTAATCATCCTTGAGGCTGACATTTAGACAGGTTATTGCAGAATGAGTAAAATGGATCTTTGTGCTGTTGCCAGCTGCTTTAGCTCTGTTTAATACCATTTGCTGTGGAATCATTTAACACTAGTTCAATAGACGTTTTTAATTAAATTAACATAAGCATTAATGTATAAATAAATCTCTCTTGTTCCATCAGAACCGTCAGCCAATGATGTCTCAGATGAGCGGTGTGTCCAATGTGAACCTACCTCTTAGAGCCAGCGCTCCAAACCAGGTAAGCAGTCCCAGTCAGGTATTAAGTTTGTGATCTAATCTTTAAGGCTTGTCATTTTGAGTGTTAATGATCATCTCTGTGTCTCTGCAGGGGACCATCAATGCTCAGATGCTGGCACAGCGCCAGAGGGAACTGCTCAGTAATCACCTGCGACAGAGACAGCAGCAGGTGCAGCAGGCCCAGCAGGTCCAGCAGCAGAGAAGCCTGGCCATGAGGGCTCAGGGACTCAACCTGCCCCCCAACATGGCCGCTGGAGGCATGAGTAACCCCCGGATACCCCAGGCCAACCCCCAGCAGTTCCCCTACCCACCCAGCTACGGTACCAGTACAGGCCTGGCATCGCCACCTCCCCCCACCAGCCCCTTCTCCTCCCCTCTGTCCCCCAGTCTGCCCTCTCTGCCCCCCAACCCGCAACTTCACCTGCATGGCACCTCCTCCTCTTCCTCCACCAATTCCTCCCCACAGATGTTGATGGGAAACACAAACATGATGGGCGGACAGTACGGGGTCCTACACAGCCCCCAAATGCAGCACAGTGCCTTTCAGTTTCCCAACTCAGGTACTGCTCCCAAACCCAGTCGACACACACCTCACCCTACAGCTTGTGTGTGAGCGCCAGTGTGTCTAAGATGTGACTCTAGTTGCACAGCGTTGCCGGCTTTTAGTAGCAGCTTTCATTAGATTTTTTTTCACAGAGGTCTCTATAAATCAACAGAGCTTACTTATATGTGTGATTTAAGCAACTTATAAATGTTGTTAATTTGCACTGACCAAAACCGTGTCTGGAATATTCAGTTTCTCCACCAGGGGGCTCACAAAGATCAATGATCAAAGCCCAAAAGGGACTGGTGACGCAGCACACAAAATATGATTCTGTAATAATATTAAGTTGTTCTAATTTGTTGGATAAATAATTAAAGATAATAAATTTATATCCACATTTCTTCTTCCCATACATAACACTCCCTTCTGCCAATAACACTTTTTGCCCGTTAGTTTTTGTTTTGTTTTGCTGTGTTCTTGCTTGTTTATAATTTCTGTGCATGTATGTAGCATCAGTTGTCTGCCTGAACTGACCAATCCTCAGTTAAACTTATCATTCCACTAACATGCCTGTGCCTATAGAGTATTTGTATTTACGTTCAACACAAAACAGCTGACTGTGCCTTAGTTTACAGATCAGTTTCTGTATGTTCAACTAGCTCTGGTTGACATGTTTTGATTCATCTTCCCCAGGTATGAGCCAACAGGCAGATGGAGGATTTGGGGGTCCGGGCACACCACAGAGCCCTCTGCTCTCTCCTCGTCTGGCCCACACCCAGTCTCCAATGATGCAGCAAGGCCAAGGAAACGCTGCCTTTCAGGGTTCCCCTGACATTAACGGCTGGCCACAGGGAAATATGGCAGGAAATAGGTAAAGGAGACTTTATACTATGGTTTAGTTATTGTGGCTGTCTTTTCAATTTTCTAATGTTACAATTAAATTCAAAATGACTTCATTAAGGTCCAAGACCTGTGTGAAGTTGGCCCCCCCACGCAACGCAAAATGAAAGCAAAAGGAAATTAAAGTGTTGGGTCTCTAATTAGTTGATTCAGTTATAAAGTCTTCATCTGCCATTCACAAACTGATTGTAGAGTCTTATGGCAGTCAACAAATGGTCCTAAAATGATCATCATCCCATCCTACTTTAAACACCCTTGATTTGGATCACACAGCAGTTTGTTGAATAGGTGACGAAGAATCTTCACTTGAGCAAAAAGCTTGTTTCTCTCTGGTGACAAACAGTCCCAAATTAACTGTAATGTACTAAACATATTCAGGGTTTTTGGGTAATAGAAAAGCAAAGACCTAAAATAAAGAAAATCTGTCTGCTGTCTGCTGGGAAAATGTCTTCAACATATCTTATAGCTCCAGCCTTTCTACTAAAAATGTATTTATATTTTATGAAAAAACGTAAACTCTCCACACTGCTTGGTTCAAAAAAAAAAAAAAAAAAAAAGTGGGATTCAATCATTCTTCATATAGTTTGGCCTAATTGTTTGTTCCCCTCTCCCCAGTATGTTTTCACAGCAGCAGGCATCGCCGCAGTTTACACAGCAAAACCCCAGTAACATGTACAACGGCAATGGCATGAACCTCAACAATGCTTCTATGGCCAACAACATGGCATCGAGCAGCATGAGCAACATGGGCCAGATGGCCGGACAGATGAGTGTCCCGTCTATGGCCCCTGGGCCCTCACCCAGCTTACCCACCATGGGCCAGGAGCAGGTAAACATGCACAGACATGCACCAGTGTCTGAAAAGTTTTCCATATCCAGATGAAGTCAGTTTTTGTTATGGACTGTCTTAAGATGTGTTAGTCACTTTTAAAGTTGGAGGGATTACTCCCATGTAGTTTTATACAGTAAGCCAGGGAGTGAGAAAAAAATACTAAAAGGTTTCTCCTACCTTCTCCAAGTTGTGTGCATATATCTGAAACTCTTAAGTGTTTGGGTACATTTATTGAACAGCCGTGCTTGTAAATAATTTACTCAACAGCCAGCATTCTGGTTCTTGCCTTGAACTTAGAGGACAATGATGTAATTAGCAGCGGGCACTTTAGAGCCAGACCATTTAGACCGTATAGACTTTACCGTATGATGCTCCAAGACTGATATGTCTGGTCAGTGAAGTCATCGGCTAGTTCTCTTGAACTCTGACTAACTCAGGACTTGCTTCTGTCAAACCTGGACGACAAAAGTTTGCGCAGGTTACACTGACACAAAGTTTAGTCAAACAGAAAAGTCTTCATCTATCTTTTCTTTTTTTTATGCATTTTCAGTTATTGACAACTGTTAATTGTCTCACTGGTGTTATCACTTACATTTAGAATCCACTACTGTTATCCCTGAGGCTTTTAAGCCCAATAAAAGGCCATGAATTTTTAACCAAGGTACTGTTGTGTGATTGTCTGCACTTCAAACTGTTGTAACACACCAGTTTATCTGACATTTGATTTATTCCCTTTGCAGGTTTATAGAAATATATTGGCACTTAGATTATTTCAATTATTTACTGTTTGGCCATTAGTGCCCGCTTAAATGTTTACTCGCTTGTTTTAGGGCGGCCGGTGTGTTCCAAGATTCTTATTGTTTATCGTCAGAACTTGCACTGAACGAGCCACTTCACTTAAAGCCATGTACGTAATGTACTGTTGTTGCACTTTGTTTTTTGGCAGAAATACTGTTGACCCTCATGGAGTTCCCAACCTGGACCTCAGTTATCAGCTGGTGCAAGGAGCCCTTTAAAATGATACAAATATGACCTGTAACCAACCAATGGCCCCTTGGACCAGCCAGGCTGTGCCCTGACCATTCCCCTGGCCCAGGTTTGTCCTAAGTCTATCCCGACTGAAAGGGCCTGGTCCCGAACGTGTGGCGTGCCAGGGGAGGATGGTGGATCTCTGTCTGACATGCCTCGTCCCCCCGGAGGAGGGCCTTGCAATGAGCCAGTCTGTCTGCCTGTCCAGCTGCATTCACCGTAGAGTGACTTACTGTAGGCCTCCTGGTGGGGGACTCTGACTTTAGGGGCAGCAGTGGCTGGGATCCCTCGTTCTGATGAATGTATTCCTCTCAGTGGACAGCGGCCATTTACAATCTCATCTCAAAACGATGTACACTGATCTTTTCTTTTTTTCTTTCTCACATATTTGTTTGACATAGATCCAAAATGGCAGCAAAGACTTCAAGTTCAATTCTGAAAAATGAACGGAGCTCAAACACGTAGCCGGTTTTGCCTTTTTTGCTGTTCATTATTTTATTTTGTTTTTTTTTTTCCCTGTGAGAATTCAAATGTAGAATGAAGACATGGTTGAAAAAACTGATCTTGAAAAACACTGCAGAATGGTTGGAGTGGAATGGTGATTTGTATGATTAGATTAATTTAGTGAAGAGGTTTATATAGTGTATTAAATTAAGTTTTATTTTTCTGTATAGATTCATTTTAATTATTTTAGATTCTTTATCCTAGTAGCAACAAGAAAACTATTTCTAAAAGTGTGAACGAGGCACTTTGTATAATTTTAACAGTTATAATGGTTGTATTCTTTCTGAGAAGATTTGCCTATTAACCTGATCAATGGATTATACTTTGGTCCTGTAGTTTCAGAAGAAGATGTCAAAATCAAATATGGTTTTATTGAATTACAGAGATTGTACATATAATGAGTAAAGCTTTTTCTATTTATTTTATTCTTTAGGGTGTGTGTCCCCTGTCTGGTCACATCTGCCCTCAAAGCAGAGCTTTTTTTTTTTTTTTTTTTTCTCGGTATTATTCTTGGGAAGTAGAAGCAGGACCCTGTGTGTTCTGATGTTCTGGTACGATGCGGACAGGGGTAGGGTGGGGCGGGTGGTAGGGATGGGTTGTCAGGGGTGTGCTGTGTATACAGTGTACAGATTATCGCTTGCTTCTCTGCCTTTAGCATAGAGCACCACAAAAAGTTTAAAAATAGAAAAAAAAGGACAAATTCAACACAGCCATACAAATAGTAAAAAACAGAAGTGTGCTTTCTATGTTGTCTGGAGTGAAAAATGCTTCATACAAGCTGCTAGGTGATAACTGTTCTGGTGTGATGTAAACAAGCAATAAGGATTACTTATGAATCTCTTGGGGTTTTGTGTTTTTCTTTTTGTAATTTTTGTACAGATTCCTGAATAAAAGGACACTTTTTTTTTGCTCCACGTTTGGATGCAGTATTAAACACAATTTTTTTTTTTTATTGCAGTTTGTACCAAGAAAGACTACATCCACACATGCGTTCCTATTCTAATATGCAGCGCTGGCTGAGGGCCGGAGAGGGAAGTAGTTTGAAGTTTCGGGGCTGTGTTCCCTTGTCGACACGTCCTCCCTGCCCTCCAGCCTTTCTTCTATCGCAGAGGTCAGAGTTAAGACTGCACGCTTCACCAGGCCTGCTCTGACACACACTTAGCCATATTTTATGACCTCAGGCAGTAAGTTCAACTAAAAAGTGTTCGGTAAAGACGTGTTACTCTTGTGCCCCAGTTGGGGTTTGGTTTTGACCTTCACAAGATAAAAAAAAAGCAAGTCACTTTCTCTAACCTCAAAAGTACATTTTCCTCAAAAAGCGAACTTTTTATATGAGCTACTTTAACCCAGGATAGACGTGGAGCAAGCCAAATAAACTTCACCTTTTAATTGGATTTGACACCTTTTTATTTTGAAACATGCTTGGAGGCCCATACAAACAAGAAATGTATGATGTCATTTAACAGGGTCTGACAGCTGCAGATGCATTAAGCTGGATGAGAATCATTTTGAATGTATTGTCATTTAAAAGGCCTATGAATTCAACTGAGGGTGTACACTTTCCAGCATTTACACGCAAAGTCGACCATTGTTTTTCAACTGTATTCCACTAATTAGCTGTAGCAGTCGACTTTGCGGCACAGAAAAGTGTGTGGTCATATTTTTTCCCCCGCCCTCACAGCGGCGGGGACGCAACACATTTTTGATAAATTTGATTGTAAGATACAGTCGTGCAGCGCTAGCCTTTTGAGCCATTTTAAAGAGTGATTCACAGCCCTTTGCAAATTTCCAAAGATTGTCAAGATTTTGAAAAGCCATGTGGTAGCAGTGCATTTTTTAGCATTTATAATGAGGACAGGTGCAAATACTGGACTTTGCTCCTACTGATATTTCTTTGGACCCACTAAACAAAAGTATTTTCTTCTCTCTTTTAACTTATGGTTTTCAAGAACTTTAAATGCCCTTTTGTATTGTCTGCCAATTTTCGTAGAGCTAAGACGCAACCTTGAAATGCTAAAAAAAAAAAAAAAATCTAGCATATTGCCTTAGATTGTCAGTTCTTGTTCTTGTACATTACACCACTTGTCTGTATAAATTTGTATAATGACTTGTGTACAATATTGAATGGCTACATCTTTGCTGGAGAGGGTCACACACAATCAGTCTCTGTTGTTGCTCTCTTGTTGTGTGTTGGCTTGGAGAGTCTGATATTTTTTCCATTTCCTCTTTGTTGGGTGGAACGGCTCATCTGTAAACTGAAGGGATACTGAAGCAATATGTAAAATACTTTATGGACTTTCTAATGAAAGCATAATGTTGTGTTCTCCCCACATATTTTCTTTCTTTTTGCATTGTTCACAGGAATCACACTGTACACCAACATCGACCTTTGTACCTTTAGTGTGTGTGTGTGTGTGTGTGTGTTTTATGCAAAATTAGACCTATAAGAAGTAAAACCCACAGTTATGCAAGTTGTGAACTAATATGGCTTCGCTGACGCTATTTGCCTTGTAAATAAAGAATTCTGTTATTGCAATACTTAAATGTCTAACTCATTTGTGTGTAATATAACTGGGAAATCATCCGGCAAGAATAGTTGAATATTTTTTTATTTGGATCAAAGAAAATGGAGTAGTTTGTCACTAGACTCCAAAATAATTTTATTTATTTACAAAAACTTGTATATGAGACACTACATAGTTTTTATTATTATTATTATTATTAAGAAACGCAAAGTACTTTAAACAGTTTTTTTTTTTTTGTGGTTTGAATTCTTGGCACAGGCCTAGTTTTCAGTTGGTCAGGCCACTTAAAATGTCAAAATGGCGATTTAAAGATAGCCCTGTTATTTATTTTAAATGACATGAAACTGTTGCTTTGTCTGGCGCATAATTAGCACATCAAACTCTGTTAAGTCGTGAATAATAATACGTTTCCATTTCATTAACTCCATCAAGATATCGCATCCACTATTGTGCGTCTTCCTATTCACCGCATCTGAAGAGGTCCGTCCGATACGATCTCCTCTCCCCCTTCTTTGTGTGTGTGTGTGTGTGTGTGTGTGTGTGTGTGTGTGAGAGAGATTTGGAGTGAGGGGTCGTATGTGGAAATGCACGAGGGAGAAGGCAGAGAAGTAAGTGGTGGTGGGTTGTTCCGTGGATGAAACTATTCTACTGGGTCATTGAGATGCATGAGGCTGTGGGGGTTCTCTGGCCAATGAGGAGCGAGGCCGGGGACTGTATACAGTAGACGTGCCCTCAGATGACCACAGAGCAGACCCAGAGAAGCAAAGAGGACGCACGAGAAGAGATTTCTGACGCTGCATTGATTGGAGGCAGTGGATATGACACACACGCCGCCATCTCTGTAAATCTCATTTCAAAACAAGGTAAGCACTTTGAACGAATCACTCGCGTAAAATCAGCCTCAAATTTTGATTCCACTTTGTTTTGAGACACTTGCTTAAAAGTTACGTGTGATTACGTCAATCTTTAATTTTTTTATTTACTTTTTCAGTTCCATGTTCATTTCTGTCTGACATATTTGACCCTAAATGCTGCTCTAACGATTGCATCTTGATGCCTTTTTAAATACGACGGGGTCATTGTAAAGTCTATAGCGCGCTTCATTAATGTTGACCTCTGCTCTGGCCGGCTGTTGACCCTGATTTGTCTCGCTATTTACCGGCTGATTGGTAAAAGAAAAAGAAAAACTCAAAGGGCGTGTTGCTTATGTGTTTTAAAGCGCCTTAATGAACATTTGTGCGCGCAGTGAGCTGGAAATATTGCAAAATAGGCTTAGAAAAAGAACGCACATTTGACCAATATTGCTAGGGTGGTTTTCTCTTGAGTGTAAAATATACGCCTTTAAATATTGGGTCAATAGGTCAAGCTGGTGCACAAAAATGCCAAATATAGAGTCATTGATTTATTTGTGGTAAGCCTCTTGTTTCCTCTTTTAGTTTTCTTGCATTAAACTTTTATACCTCCCCCTTCTCTTCTCCTTTTCTGCTCAAGGACACACTTTGAAGCTGTCCCTTTCCTCGTCTTCGCGATGTCCGTGTCCCTGTCCACGATGCCCCACAAGAACTTTCACCCTGGCGCGCTCAAAGCCAGTCCTGCCCGGGGTCTGTACCCGGCTCCCTTGCCCCCTCACCCCTTCATGGACTTCTTCCCTCGCCCTCACAACCTCCTCCATCCGCTCAAGTCCCTGGGTCGCCTCGTATCCGACGCTTCATTGCATTTCAACGCGCAAAATGCAAACGGGAATCCTGCATTCTTGAATCAAAGCCACGCGTCTCTGCTCCACGAGCACATGCTGAACCCGTACGTCGCCCAGATGTTGCCGGGACACACGCTCTACCCAAAACCGGAGGAGATGGCCGCAGTGGTGACAGAACACGCTGCCGGACCTCTCTCATCGCCAGGCTTCAGTGGCAGTCCGTCCAGCGAGAGGTCCTCCTCAGCGGCGTCTTCAGCCACTGCGTCGCCGCCCAAAGACGCGCTCCTACGACTCAGGAGCGGCGCGGAGAGGACCCCGGAGAGAACCACGTACAACTTTAGTGAAGACGACCTGTTCATGGTGCTGTACGGATACTCGGGCAGGAAGGAGCGCAGCGTGGGCCACGCCATTTCTGGAGTGTCTCTGCTGGAAAAGTCAGGTGGGTGTGAAGATGAAAACAGAGAATAGTCTACAACGGTGGGCTTTCAAAAGTATGCTGTTTTTACTTTTTATTTTTAGGCATTACAATAACGTTTCCTTTTGCTTTCAATTCTAGTTTCTGAAAGCCAGATTCCCCTCTTGGACAAAGACTCACTTGAACTCCCAGGAGGTAAGTTTAATCTTTTCAGCTTTTAATTTGTCAATTTTATTTTTAAGAATAGGATGTAACCTGTAATGTAATTTTATTGTATTTTTTACAGGATTGTGTATCCTACAAGCAGCCTGGGGAAACGCGTCGCAGTGTGGAGTGTTCGCAGAGAAAGGCAGCATCCCCAAAGGCACACGCTTCGGCCCTTTCCAAGGCAAAGTGGTTAACACCAGCGAGATTAAAACCTACGACGACAACACGTTGATGTGGGAGGTAACGCACTCACATTACAATTCTGATTTAGGCTCTTTATGTTTTTTAGTTGTTTTTTTATGTAATGTGTAAAACATTTTCACAGGTGTTTGAGAATGGTCGCCTGAGTCACTTTGTGGACGGCCGCGGAGGCTCCGGAAACTGGATGTCTTTGGTGAAGTGTGCGCGGTTCCCAGAAGAACAGAACCTCACTGCGGTCCAGGTCCAGGGACAAATCTTCTATGAGGCCTGTAAGGAGATCAAACCGGGCCAGGAGCTGCTAGTCTGGTATGGAGACTGTTACATGCAGTTTCTTGGCATCCCACTCACCCTGAAAGAGCCCAAGGATGAAAACAACTCAGTCCCTCCATCTGAAGGTGATAGTCTAATATAGCCTACTGTTATGGGAGTTCACAGTTAGACTTTATTGCATTATATTAAATATCCTTTATTATCTATAGATTCTGATGAGGGTTTCAAATGCGACAGATGTGGAAAAGTGTTTGCCTACAAATACTACAGAGACAAGCACCTGAAGTACACACGCTGCGTGGACCAAGGAGACAGGAAGTTCCCCTGCCATCTCTGTAACAGATCCTTCGAGAAGAGGGACCGGCTGCGCATCCATATCCTTCACGTTCACGAAAAACACAGGCCCCACAAGGTAAGCCATTCATGTGTGTGTGTCTAATGTTAAAAAAAAAAAAAAAAATCTGGTGCTGAAGGGACAGCTCCCTAAACGTAACATGGGACCGGCAGTCTCTGATTTTCAATTTAAAAATATTTAATTTAATTTTAATGTTTGATGCATTTACAGGCTATGCGTTAAAAAAAAGGGTAATAAATGTCCTTTTGTTGCAGTGTTCAGTTTGTGGAAAGAGTTTCTCGCAGTCCTCCAGTCTCAACAAACACATGCGAGTGCACTCCGGAGAGCGGCCCTACAAATGTGTCTACTGCAATAAGGTACGAGATTTTATTTAGGCTATTATATATACATATTATTTTTTTATTTTTTGATAGCTTGCCCACTTAAAACTATTATGTTTCTACTTTTCTACTTCCTTTAACCTTAACTGAACACACTTCGCATTAGCCTACTTTTTTGCTAGCATGGTTTAATTTCGCTAACTTAGCTACACCCAGTTTTAGCCTGCTGTTAAAGTCCGGTGTTTCAACTGCCCTTTATTAAAATGTATTTAGCCTACTTATATTTGACTCGGAGTAGGCCTAAAAGAGAGAGGCCTGCAGGGCCACTTATCTTCTTTTGAAGCCGTGTCATTTCGGACCCATTTAGCGCTTCCTTGTTTCATGGCGTATTTGGCAGGAGCGCCGGGTATTGTGTCCCTCCTCGGGCACGTTCCGCGGACACACTCAGAGGCTAATTATCGCCAGATGTACACCCACCCTTTTGTGTGCCGCGGCCGCTTTGAATTTACGGCGTTGGAACGAGCGGAAGTTTTTTTGTTCTGTCTTCTCCCGAATTCCTCCTTTTTTTATAAACACAAACCTGGTTTTGTTAAGCTCATTATTTTTCTGTTTGGCCAGACAGTTTAACACAAAGGCCTACTCTTGACAGCAGTGGTTTCGTTTATGCTAAGGTAGAAAATTTCCCCTGTAAATTTATTTCCCGGCCTTAGGCAACAGGAACATGGGCCTATTAGCGCGCCCTACTTTTTGTAGCCTAAACAAAAATGGAGGTAGGCCTACGGGGGGAAATAAAATATAATCTATTATCCCAATTATTTCAGAAAAGAAAGTAATATGGAATATTAAAAATAACCTAGTCTACAATTTGAATGTTTCTGTGGTTTCTTTTTTTCAGGCCTTTACTGCCTCCAGTATCCTGCGCACACACATCCGCCAGCACTCCGGAGAACGACCCTTCAAGTGTAAGCACTGCGGGAAGGCCTTCGCTTCTCACGCCGCCCACGACAGCCACGTCCGCCGCACACACGCCCGGGACAAGCCCTTTCCCTGCGACATGTGCGGGGCTTCTTTCCAGGAAGAGCTGGAACTCAAAAATCACATGCAAACTCACAAAAGTAAGTGACTGCCTCCTGGACCTGAATTAGATATGCTATTCTGTCTCATTTATTTGTGTTACCCACTGTATATATTTTTTCTTTAGGCCTGATATTACCTTCTGTGTTTTTATGTTTATTTTAATCACACCTCCTTTTAGGTATTTTCTAAAATATTAAGTGCCCAGAAGTGAACAGGATTAGAATGTAAATAAAGGAGACTATTTCTTTTTATATATATATATATATATATATATATATATATATATTTATTTATTTTCATTTATTTTTTGACAGAAAGACAACCCATGGAGCAGACAGTAGTCCTTCCGGCTCCACTGCAGCAGGACAGTCCGAAAAACAGCAAAGCACCAGTCCTGGCTTTTCCTACACGGGTCTAACAGTTTTAAACCCAGAATATCGGCCCTGGAACTAAATGGACTGTAAAAGTGACGCAGCTCCTTTCCTCTTATTTAACGCTCAATGAGGAGAACATAAAAGGAGACACAACAACACAGAAAAACTGTACAAATGCCACAAGATTTAATTTATAATTTATGAATTTTACGCAGAAGCTTTAGTCATAATTTAAAAATGTTGCGCCTATTTAAATAGGTCCAGAAAACATACAACTATGTTTAATGCTTGTGTTTAAAATGTGTAAATCTATTTATATTTATAGTTGTTTTGTGGGTGCAATGTAACAACTTTTTTTTTATTATTATAATCTAAATTATTATTTACAGTTTTATGGCAAAGGCTTTAAAAGCAGTGTTTGTGAAAATATTTAAATTAATGCTGCTTTAAATTATTATATATTTCCATGTGATGTAAAGCTGTTAATGAAAGTGTGTTTATCCTTTGTCTAAAAGCTTTTTTGTGATTAAAAATTAGCGCATGATCATTCAGTTGGTGAATAATTTTTTGATATGTTAATTTAAAAGAGACTGTGTTCTTGTAGCGGTGCATCTCTGTCGGTGTGACTTTCCAAGACACCGAGTGATGAATGAAGGCTGCATGTTTACACTGAAAATGAACAAGCCCCACTGGACCCAATGAATGACAATGGAGTGCTGCCGTGAGGTGGTCTATTGCCTCACGCACAAAGCAGCTCACTGTGGCTGACATCTGCCCTCACACTGTCACCAACTGGCCCACATGTGTTCAATCCTGCCATTTAGATTCTTATCACAGATACACACTTTTAGTATAACACATACTCTTATATGTTTAGATACATAGAGAAGTATACAGTGCATATTTTGGTTACACAGATGCATAAGGGTCTGGGTCAGAGAATGATTTGTGGAAAAAGCCTCAATTGGTGTTGTTGGTATCAATGTGGGGTCTGAGGGACAACACAAATATAAATTGAATTGAATTGAATGTTTTACACAAACTATTAGAAAAGTCTGCTAACTTTTACCGTTCCATTCCTGTGTTATGTCACAATGTAAAGCCAAGAAGTGCATTTTCAGATTGACTAAAGTTTCCCCTGTGCAGAGAGAAGAGCAGTCGGGTTACTGTCTGCCTCTCTTCTTCAACCTCATTGTTTGTTTTCTAAAAAAGGATGGACGGCAGACTTGCAGGTCGGGGGTCACCTCCTCACTGAATGTTTGACTGCCTCCCCATCCCTTCAAATGGCCTAAATATGGATGCTTGAACAAGTGTAGATCAACCTTCATTGGCCCTGCTCCTCCCACTTATACAAGCCCTCAGCAAGGACTAGCTTTGAAAAGGACAAAAACTCCCCTCGGTGGTTTTCCAGTAGCGGAGGGGTGGATCAGAAGGACGGCACAAGAACAAAGAAGGATAGACAGAAGGAAAAGAAGAAGGAGAATGGGCTGCCACAAATGAATTACTGAGATTGTTAGCGAGCTGTGCTAAAAGACTGGTTTTAGTAGCACCTTTCTGATTGGTAGATTTAGGACTTGGGATGAATTTCTTTTTTTATCTCGGTCGTTTATACAGATTGATTTCTCACTTAACCTCTTGGCAAGTTTTCTCTAAAGAGCTATTTGTGGTGATGAAGTTCTACATTCATTTGATATTAATAAAAGCATCCCATCGTGGAGCACTCAAGTTTTATGGTTTGAGGTTATGTAACTCCCTTTGAGATTAGAAGAAGAAGCCATAATAATACCTGACAACTCATTTTGGACAAGTAAATGTGACTCAGATTGATGACGTAAGTGTTACATTACATAATTATACTTAAAATTTAACAGAGAGTTTCTGATTACTTCTTTACTGAATAAGGATCAGCCTTATTTGAAAACAGGAATATTGCAATAGATGCTTCTTTTTACATTTATTTTTATTTACGAGTATAGGATAAAGACAGCACTCCTTCCTCCACTTCTCATCTGCTAAGCCAGTGGAGCTGAGTGGTCGAACGCTCTGATGTATTAGCCCGTATTGATCGCCTAATAGCTGTCAATGCAGTGTGTGTGCTGGTGAGCTCTGTCGTTCGGCTGATGTCGAGGCTGGCTTCTGTTCCATGCAGACAGGCCTCTGTCTCTCTGCTGAGTGAGTGTGTGGACTCATAAACTAACCGCAGCGGCTCTCAGCCCATCTGTGCTTCAGTCTGCCATCAGAGCTCAGCACAACTTCACAGACCGCATGAAGAGTCAGGCATGATGATGAAGACGGAGGACGGGTCAGAAACTTGGTAGACATAGTTGGAGTTTACTTTTAAGTGCAAGTGACAATTGTCTTTGCAGTAAAAATACTTTGCAGTACATAGTTATTACACATTAAAGTCACTAAAATCGTCAGAGTTTGCAGTTCTTTCCCATAAAACCTTACTTTAAGGCATGTCCTCACTGGCCATCAATGAAATGGTAAATATTCATACTTTTTGTGTCAGGGAACCATCAAATCATTAAGTGTAAGTATTTTATATTTTAATGATCATGCAACTGTGTATTTTGTGGTAAAAAGTTACACAGTGTTGCTTTAATTTGCAGTGCTAGTCTGGGAATTCCTTTTATGCATTTGTCCATGCATTCAATTCCATGTCAAAGAAAACTGTTTACAATTGAATCAACACACAATATAAGGTGTCCCCATTGGCCCTTTTTTGCTGCATGACCTGTGCCTTTAACATTGCTGCGGTCGGGATTTGTTGTTTGAATGGCTGTGTTCTTTGGTGAGTCCTGACAGAGGCAGGTTGGATCTGTTGTCTTCAGGTTTGAGGGGAGAGTGACACAGAGGAGGCTCAGAGCTGATCAAACGTTGTCTGCAAAGCTCCTCCATATTGCTCCCCAGCGCTCAGTCAGTGTGTGGATGTGTGTGTGTGTCCTCTAGGTCGGACTGATGCATGAAATGGGCAGATGGCCTTGTCCTTTTCTGTGGGGGCTGGTGCGAGGTTCTAATGTTGTCCCATGAGAGCACATATTTGGGCTGCCCCCTCTACATCCTGCTGTACTTTACTCTACTGTACTTATCATTTACTCACATTAGAAATACTTAACCTCGACTGGTTCTTACCTTAGACTATTTCAAATGCGCTTCATCTGAGAAGGACTGAGTCTCACTTGTTGGTTGACATTTCTCATTGTTATTCGTTATGTTAGAAAGTGTTGAAGGGTTCCACTCCCCATGTGCTACGCTTTACAATAGTTCATGGTGTGCTGTTTGTGTGTCCTTATGCGCAAGACCGTTGAGGAACTGTTATTCCTGTGGGTGATGAAGTTAACAGTAGGACAGTAAGAAGAGGGGCTACCGTTACAGTACTCCTGTCCTCAAACACACTTTGAAACTTTTAACACACTTAACAATAGCCCCTTTTTCTGCAAAAAATGAAAAACATCCACAGTTCCTACTTCTTAAATGTAGCCACTTATGAGAGTTGGTGATAAATCACGAGCGTGCAAATTCCATGTGGCAGTTGCCTCGTGGTGTGAGCAGCTCCATGTTGTGCCGAGGGCCATTCTTAGGCGAATGTAGCTCACAGCAGGGTAGTGAGTTTTAAAAGACCCCAGTCTAATGTGGTAACCTTAGGACAGTCAACCACATGCAGCTACAACACTATAAGCAACAGAAAAGACACACACTGTCACATGCCGAGATAAACTCATGTGAAAGTGAGGAGAGGGTTGTGGAAGTATTTCAAATTTGGTAGCAGGTAATAGACTAAAACATACGTATAAACATGTAACATATATTTTGCACACTTATTCTGGCATCAGTGGACATTATATACATTAGACCAGGGCCGCTGACAGAACTGATGGGGCCCTGGACAAACCCTATGGCCAGAGGCCCCCTATATAATTTTGTCCATATTACTAAATCATAGAGTTCTTCTTGCCAGTCCACACTTATCCAGTAGAAGAGGGACTGCAGTGGAGTGTTGTCCTGAGGGGAGGATTTACAACATATGGACATTGTACTCTGACCACATGCGCATCCATGCACAGATAAGGTGACTTCTCTGCCTCTAAAGGTCTGTGCTGTTGGTTCAGCTAATCCTAACTAAGCTGTCCATTTATCCAGACACTCAGAGGCCAACACTCATATATTGTAGACATCGACTCTGTGCTTGCACGTCAAATAGGCTTGTGTTTACTTAAGCTCTGTCATTTTTGGGGAGGGGGACACAAAGATAATGTTACTGTTAAGCAGCAGGCATGTGCCCTTTAATTTTTTTCTGTGCTCTTAAGAGTAACAAGAAGATAAGAAAATAAAGAAATCAAACATATCTAGTGGATTAGGTGATTAGTACTCTTGGCTCTCGAGTCATGGTGGAGAGTGCAGAGTCACTAGCCACAGGACAGATGATTGATTTCCCTGTGAACCCACATGAGAGCACAGCAATGGGCCATACAGTGGGCTTTTAACGCTGGACCAACACTCACCAAATCCTGGACATGCACATTAATGCTTTACATGCATAATACACCTTACAGAGGCATACAGTACTCAGTGATGGACGGAGCAGGGCTGGGTTAGGTCCATAACCATCAATATCTGTCACATTTAACAACACGATGAACACAGAGAACAGACAGGACAACTACTTTATCAACCAAGAATTTACAATAAACAACCATTATTGTCCAAATGGGAGGGTCATACAATCTTGTGTTACAAAGGCTTTAATTTGGTGTGTAACTTAAAAAATATGTGCTTCTGGAAGTCAAGTAAAGGTTCACAGAGCATACTTTGTTCTTTACTCAGTTGTGTCCTAAACATTGGTTGGGCTAGTTATCCACTGTCTGCCAATCTTCACTTGTTCACAGGACACTTGAACGTGACCCAACGCAGCTCAAAGAGGGTCAAAGGAGAGAATCTCCCAGAGGGCCCTTGGAATGCTTCTATACCTTTGAACTGAAATCGACTGTTTAAGCACCTGATGTGATTAGATACATATCTCAAAGCTGCTTACTCCATTTGAAATGACAGTAAAATCCGGGAGCGCTGAGTGCATTAGTTCTGAAACAGCATGACTAAGATGTGTCACATTATGTCCTTTAGAACACTATGGATCTTTTGCTCTGGAGAGTGAAGCCGCAGACCACCCTCCCGCTGTTTCCCTGAGCCATGATGACTTTTTGACAGTCGAGCTGGAAGATGAATGCCCCCCATTCACCACCTACTATCCTGTTGAAACATTCATGAAGCCTTATGACCCTCTCCTTCACCTAATGTACCCTAACAGGCCTTTATGACTCAACCCTAGCCTAGCGCCACCTTAGTGCTCCTTCCCGGCATCTAACTTCTTAACGCCCCGCCACCCAGTGCTCTTTAAGCCCTTTCAGCTTTTCTTCTTTTAGTCTAGTGTCCTGACCAGACTAAAGATGGCTGCACCACTCAGCCGGATTACCCATCCTTCTGGTGTGGCTGCAGGTAGTGTGACTTTGCAATGTGTTGCCAGTTGGGACCTCTTTCCCTTCACGTGTGGTCACTGACGGTCCTTGTAATCGGACTCCGAGCCAGACCATTGATCTGTTAAGATTGTCACTTTAAAGAAGAGCCCCCATTAGGGTTGAAGGTTTGACAGTTGATATCAACATCAGTCGGTGTTGTGACAGGTTTGAAAATGAAGAAGGGATAGGGTTTACTAAAGGGGTGTCCAAACTTTTTCAAAAAGGACCATATTTTTACATGAAGGGTAGGAAAAATGTAAAAATGTATAACACTATTCTTTTTTGGGGCGGAAATATTGAATTCCACTTTCCTCAAAATAGCAACTACAACTGTGAACTTGCTGATGTGAAAAGAGAAATGACATTGTGAACATGTTTGGTCTTTTTATAATCCTTTACTGACAGAAAGAGGGGTAGACAGGAAACATACGTAGAAAGAATGACATGGAGCAAACAAACCCAAGTCAGGAAGTGAACCCAGGTGCCTCGTGGCCTGATTAATAAAATGGGTCAGACTTTAGACATGACTGGTTAATAACAAAAAAATACCTTATACAAATGAGTAAAAGAATTACAATCTGAGGTATTTCAGAAACATCAGGTGAGTGTGATCCCATATGAAGGGCCTTCATGTCTTTTGAGCAGGGTGACCTTAGCTTGTCATTGGCCCCTCTGTGTGTGTCCACTTGGTGTGAGTCCACAGGGAGATGTGGTCTAAGCAGTGTGTTTTACTACACTCCTGGCCTCCCCACTGTGTTTACCTCTCCCTGGTAGAAAAAAAGCCATATGCTAAATGTTCTTGTGTTACAGCTTTGATTACCAGGCACACCGTTGGCCCCACACACACCGGCACAAGAAGCCAGACCCTCAGCTCTATAATGTGAGGGTGCCATTGATCTGTTTGTGCTTTTTTAACAATCTCAAACACATGAGATTCATCAGAGCTGCAGACAATCTTCTGATGGCTATTGATTCATCTGCAAACACAAGAGCAATTAATTAGGAGTGGTGATCAGAGTGGCTTTTTGAAGTCAGTCTTTATCAAAGATGATCAACTGCATTATGGAATTATATGCATTATTGACTCTCTTGCAACTGTCTGAAATGAATCCCTTGTTAAACTCTTCTGTGAAGCATTATACCACAAACCAAACTTCCGACATCATTATTGACTGTGTATGTATTGACTGAGTTAACACATACCTAAAGATACGGTAAGACGCACTCCATATTTCTGATAATGTCCATTCATCAGGGAACTTATCAAAAAGTGCACAGCTCTGCAACTATTTCCCACACTTTATGATTTATATTTTCAGCTGAGATGTGCTGAATGCTGCGTTTTCCCTTATGGATTTGGTAAGATAGATGGTTCTAGATCAAGGGTAAATGCATTTACTAATGTCTGTCTAACATGGCATACATTTCCCTTTATTTGGCCGAAAGAAATTTGAGGTAACATGGGGCAGGATTTGAACCCATGAGCCACTCCTATTACAGCTCATACGCCACTCTTCCCCAAAAGCTACCTAGGGACCTCCCCTGCTTCACTTTAATAAAAAAAAATATATATATAAAAATATATTTTTATAGATAAAATTCTACAATAAAAGTAATTTTATTTTTTCAGAAAATACTAATACATTACAAAAAACTTTAATGCTTAACTCTAACTCAAGCGTTAGCACAGCAATTATCTCCAACTTGCTAAACACTACCTGATTGAATTGACAATATTTATCATCATTTCTCTGTTCATGTTTTACCTTTTTTGAGCTTTTTCTCTGAGTTAAAAGACATTCAGTGCTGAAAATACACTTTATCATCATCAATTAAATTTCCTGGAACATGACAAGCCAGTGTAGACCAATGGAAGCACTCCTTTTTTGAGCATGTGATTGGCCAATGTTTTCCGTTCCTGAGTAACAGGTTCTCATCTATTAAAATCTTCTATAATAAACAGTAGATGGCCCATCATACTATAGACTAGAAGAAAAAAACATCAACTACAGTCTGTTTAACTTGACATATAATGTTTACACTGCTGCCCTACTGTAGCTCAAGCTGCAGATCAATGTGTCTACATCAACTTAAAAGGCTCTTCCCAGAAGACCGTGCTCACACTCTCACACACAACTGCAGCTGGTGAAAAAGGGGGAGACAGAGGCCAATATGAATCTTGTTGGGCCTAGCTCACTCCTGTTTATTAAAGACAGTGACAAAACCAGCCAGACACAGGGCGACATGGGAAAGCTGAAACTTAAATCTCCAACAAAATGAATAATTACTTTCAAAAGGTCTTTTATGTGCGAATACTTGTTGGCATGTCATTGACCAAATACGTCAATAAGGGCATCTTTTTAATATGATAGCAGGACACTACACGGCACCTCCATCCGCATCCTTCACTTAATATCTCCTCTGCCGTGCCGCCACATGCTGACTGCCTCCATTGGAGCTCAAATTAGCTTCAATGATGAGACTGTTATTTGTAAAGGCCCAGGTGGAGCTGAGAGGCGTCCCCAGGGGGGATTAGGGTTTTACATGTGACCCTTGTTCATGCTGTGTCTCCTGGAGGACCTCCTGTGTGCGGACCAGCGCAGGCACACACAGAGCTGGCTAGTGTTTATAAGCTGTCCGCTGTGGCATGAAAACCAATGAGCTGAGCAATGCATTGTGAGCGACTTCACTGCTCAGTAACAGAGGGCATCAGTGAAAATAAGTATTATATCAGTGAGAAATAGAAACAATTTTGAGGGCTGCGTCTTTAAGGCTTTGTGTCCCACTGTTTATGTTACCTCACAATGTAAGGGGAAGCAAGAATGTCCTTTATATAAGCTGTTTCTTAACTTAGGCCAGACCCAATGTCAATAAACACTTCAGTTTGAGAGAACAACATTCTGACAGTCACACAAGATAATGTATGTTATGTATTTGACAACACAAAGCATCTCACTTACTCCAAGCTTTCATTGTACTGGTAATAAAAGTAAGCATTAACCTAGCTAGCAGGGCAATAATAATGGCAAAATACAATTGTAATGTTATGGCTCAGAGAAATACAATCTTCCTAAGGATACATACTGTCGGTTTCTGTTTAGCACTTTATAATGAGATTTTAATGAGGCCCAACTAAATAAATAAATCATATAAGAAAGATTATGTGACAGATATCTGGTTAGACAGCCATCCACCTTGAGCCTGGGTCTGCCAACTTTCTGCTTTTAAATGGTTTGTGGTCATGTAGCCCTCAAATCCCTGGCCACTCTGTCCGGATTTTAATGCCGAGTCTGAAGGGGGCTGGTATATTCACCCAATAACTCCCTTGATGTACAATTCTCTACAATTCTAAAACAAGCTCTAACATTTCAACTAGCAAAGCACCTGAGGACTTTCAGAACAAACCAAAGCAGTCCATCATGTAGCTGTCTGATTGGGCTCCTGTGCCTTGTGGGCTGGTTCTGTGACTCTGTAGTCCTTGTCGGATCAGAGATGTGCAGTGCAGTTTCCCTTCTTCTACCCTTGCTGTGTTCGGGCCCAACGCATTATTGATCCCAATGAGTAAGTTAATAAGCTTTAGCCTCATTCATCAGCAGGGTAGAGACTGGAACTGCACACGGCAGGCTTAATCAAGTCATCAGCAGCCGTCAAGCATGAACACAGTAATTAAAGGAAAGAGGGAACACGAGGGTGAGGAGGGGACGGGAGACACGAGGAGGACCACGGCTCGGAAAGAGATAGAGAACGTCCATTTATAAAGCGCTGATTTATAAAAGCAGAGGCAGGGGGAACGACACATTTCGAGCCATCAGTCTTTTAATGCCATAAATAGTGCTGACATTAATCTGGGCTTAGTTAATCAGCAGCTGAAATACAATCAAGCAGGTGATCCAAACAGTGACCCCATGACAGACTATCCATCCTAGCTACAAACGCAAACAACATCAAGCTTTCTTCCCATAATGGCACAGACACAGTCAAGGAAATTACCAATAATCATCATTGCCCCCCCTACTCCCACATCAGTATTTTACCGCTGCGGAAAGACAGACAGAGGCCAAAAAGAAGATCTCATTTGCCGAAAGGCTGAGGCCAGATTTACAGCAGAAGTGAGTGATGGGGTTCCTCGGCAAACAAAAGCCATCGCTCGTGTCTAAACGGAGAAGAGAAAGGCTGGGAAACTCTAATAAGCTTGATTTAGAGGCCGGTACTATTCAGAGATGGTAGATATGAGCAATAACGAAGAAGAAAGGTCAGGCTCACACGTTTAGGAATGATGTCTGACACTACATTTGAATAATTGGGTAAGCAGTTGTTAATGGAGTATATTTGTTGACCTCACATTTTATTGTCCCTTTACATAACCTTGCTTTAAAATCCAATGTATATGAGCACTTTTACATTTAACAGCGCATGTGTTATATATAAATAGTTATGTACATGAAGTATCACTTTTTATACTCAACAAGTAAAGAAATTTTAGCCTTATTTCCACATTCAAACGCAGTAAAAATACAGTTTGATATTTTTGGTTGTACTGCTAAGAAGTTGACACCAAATTACAAAAGTTTGACTGTTGCACATGTTATCTTTGTGTCACCCTGCCATCGTCCTTGTCGTCCTCAGGTGCTTCTATCCCCTCGTGTCCCATTAGCCCTGCACCTGACCATTACACTGTCCCTTCAACTCGACACAAGTCCTAATGAAGGCAGCTCCCACGCCCAGTGTCCATTAGACATCTCCTGCCGGACCCACAAAGGGTCAGCTTGTTTGGTTGGTTGTGGTGAAGGAGAATGACAGGTAAGATTAGCGTCATGGCTGATCAGGGAAACATGGTAACAGCCGCAGAAGCCAAATCACAAAGCCCTTACAATCAAAGGAACACCACACTGCACTTTATACCAACTATAATTCAGCTTTACAGACAGATTATCTAAAGAGTGGACAGGTTCAACTGGTTATATCCTCAGACACAAATATAACCTAATATCATTTCATCCACAAAAATGTATATCAGTATCATAATTACAGTTATAATACTTACTATACTATGTATCACATATCTTTGATGATTTTATTTGTGTAATGTTTAGTATTGTTTTAGAGGGAAAATTTCTGTACGAGATTTGTCTAAACTAAATTAGGGAGACTTCTCAAACACATACAAAGTGACATTGTTACCATTGCTTTGGAGCAGCATTAATTGGCTCTGAGTCTCAATCCAAACAGTCGGAGTAATCACACAGCAGAGGAGCAGTCTCCTGAACACTGATCCACCTCTGGGACTCAAACCAGCAACCACAATCCCAGCCTGCTTCACAACTCATAATTAGCACAGGGAGCACTCCCATCCCCCATTAGGCATCAAAAGCAACACTGTGTGGCTAAAGGCTGCTCATAATTTGCTTTGAGCATACCTCGGACAGATACACACTCCCTCTGCGCAACTCAATTACAGCACTGCCCCCCCCCCTCGCATAGATCTGTTTGCTCATTTAATCGAAAAGATCAGCTGATCAATGGGGGACAACCACAAAGGGGTTTGTCGAAGGTGGACAATCATTAATCTGGGTGCTGCAGTCCCAAGAACTTGTTGAAGAGTCAAGAGCCGTCAATTAGTCAACTGTTTCTGGAAATGTACATTGTGGCAAACCCATGTTTTCTCTTAAAGGGACATGTTGTTTTTGTTGTGGGGTTACGTGTGGCATTTATAGATAGTGGTTGGGGTAATATCTAGTTGATATCTGTCAATGGTCAGGTTCAGGTTGGGAAAAGCAGACAGGAGCACCTGCTAATAAAAATAAAGGGATGCACATGTGGGGTTGACATGGTTAGTAATATTCAAACAGCAAGACACCACACTGTACTCTTAAGGTGTCACATTCCCATAATGGTGTATCGTAAAACCGGCCCGTCTCTGCCTTGTCCACAGGGGGTTGTGATTGGCTGCAAAGATGGCAACAAAACCCTAGATACAACTTCCTTGTATCTTGGAAGTTGTATCTTCCAGAAGATACAACTCTTGGAAGTGTACATATAACCAATATTTACATTTTTGTGGTGATCCAAAATGTTCATATTGGATCACCACAATATGTACATTTCCCCATGAGTAGTTCAGGAACATTGATTGGCTCACAATGGTGAAATGACAAAACAAAATACAATTAAGTCCAGTTAGCTTATTTATTTGTTTTTCATTTGCCTCTTAATGTCACATAAATGTTGTTATCTCTTAATACACATCTGTTAGAGTTGAGTGAGGTGTCCCTTGCTTTACACCACTGCACCGTCTAATCTCCTATACATTGCCTGTATTGATTACTAAATAATCATTGACATAGCAATGAGTGGAATGGATTCAATTAAAGGCTCAGTCCGGTGACGATTGTTTTTTTTTTTTCCATCCACCAACAGCAAATCAGTGGCTCCCCCAATTAATGGCTAACTAGTAAATGAAATAAATGGCCAGTTGTTTCTTGTACACAAAGGGTTTAGCACTGCGGCACAAGGCAGCACACTTTGCTGTTTGCATTAAGGTGTTGTATAAAAGTTGGGCCCATTGTTTACTGGCTAATTGTGCCCCCCACCCCTCCCTTTTCACAGGCTTTGTGGCACAGCACACTTCTCTTGTGTGTGAGGAGGAGCCCGGTGAATGACACAGACTTTTTTCGGAGGGGTTTTCTGAAAGTGAGGAGGGGGAGGAGTGGTGGTGAATTGAAGAAGCAGACATGTATGACCAACAATGGATCTGTTGGATTATAGTTCAAACAAAGACAGTGTAGAAGTAATTACAGTGAAAGGCACCTCTGTGTTGTGAGTGTGTGTGTGTGTGTGTTGTGTGTGCGCTCTGAGGGGCAGAAGGCATTGGCAGCTGTGGCTCACTGTCCCAGTACTGTAAGAGGAGGATGTATGTGGGGTCACTGTCCTTCATCTTGTCCAATTTAGAAGTCTAATGTTAATCTGTGCTTTTGCAATCTCTCATATGAGTCAGTCAGACACTTCCAACAAGTATGTTTCCTCTCTCCATTGTTACTCAACGTGGAGTTTGTTTTGATGACCTTTGATCCAAACTACACACGTTTAGATTAGAATTGAATTACATTTCTTACAATAGGAAGCTTTTTTTCCATATGTTCCTATTTGCCTATGATCTTATAGAAGATAAAATAAATAAGAAAATTCTGGCATCAAAAGATCCCAGTTGTCTTTTTGAGATTCTAGATTTAGGAATGTCTTTGTGGTGGGGTCTTGAGGAAATCTTTAAACAGCTCTATCTCATTACATCCTGTAGTTATACGTAGAAGCCTGTATCTGTCTCCCTGTCAGCGCTTGTATCTCCCTCCCTGGCTTTTCAAGCTGATAATCACAAGTGGTCCATTTACAGTATGGCCAGGAGGTAATTAGTGGGATGAGGATCCTCTTGAGGGGTCAAGAGGGCCCACATGTGTGCACCTCTGTAGGAAACAGGGGAGCTGTAGACCGGGGTGCTGCCGTAACAATGAGGAAGGGATTTGTCTTTAGAAACCTGCTGAGGCTGGACCCGCCCTGCAGTGAGCATGAGAAGTGTGAGTGGGCTTAATGATTGTCAATGGGCTGCTCAGAACAACAGCAGCTGGCCCAATACTCTACTTTGAGGTTTCCATGTCTTAATTCCATGTCTTAAAGATAAATAATCTACAATTTGTCATGTAACTTCGAGTCTTTATTACTTTATCCAATGTTAATCTTTCAGAACTTTCAAAGCTTTCTGAAATTTTACTACATAAGATTAGATATTCTTTTCTGCTAATGTAAGATCATATCAACTCTTTCTACGGACAATGGGACAAAATGATTGGTGGACAGGGTGCTCTCCTGTTACTGGAGCTGCTGCTGATTATCTTAGCCCAAGGGCCCGAAAAATGCACACATACTTGAATTATCTTAAGCCTTTAAAGAGCAATTATTCTATTTATATGGAGGTAATTGTGTGCCATGAATATGAAATGTTAGGCAGTGCCTTCTTTAACATATAGGCCATGTGGATGCTTTAGGAGGAGGAGAATAAAGCCCCGCAGCTATTGGTCATTTCCATATGCGCTGGGGTCGCTGTGGAGGTCTTAAAATGCCCTTGTGTTTAATGTAAACTGTAAATGCAGTTGAAAGGTCTCTTCCAACTATACCAGCCACCAAATAAACTACACAATGGGAAGATTTCCTTGCAGGAGTTTTAATTTATTTTCACTAAATACTGTATTAAAGAGGTGACTGGTTGTTTGTTAATGGTTTCTGGATTGGCAGAGGAATCTGAATAAAATAATGATGCATTTGACAGTGTTTTTGTTTTTTTTGTCCAAAAGTTGTGTAAGTGGTTGTATGTACTGTATATGCAATATATTACTGGAAGTTGATAGCCCTCAACTGAGGTTGTTTTAAACATGCTATGTTAATACGTTTTGAAATGACAATGTTAATGTTAATGTTCAGCCCTACAAAAATGATTTTAAGAAGTAACACATCTTATCTGCAGCACAGTTCATCTTCAGACTCTGGATATTAGGTCAGTAATGGGAAACGTTTTTTAGAGTGTTTCCAATTTCATTCATAACTTTTATCATTAATAAACAAGCTAGCCTGTTATTGGATTAGAAAACTGAAGCCAGTTAGAAGACTCTGATGCTCTTCTCTGTGGGCGGTGATTTCTCACTGAGTTGTTTCTTTGCTAATGAATGCTGTGTGTTCTCAGCTTAACACCTCCCCGCTGAGGACGCAGTTGTTCCCTTTCAAGCACAAGCCACATATTTGATAATGTCCTCGTGATTTATTAGGAAAGGCACATTGACCATGCTTTTGTCATGGAAGCTGCGCTCTCTGGGTGTCCTGTCCTACACCAGCCAGGCCTCTGCAGTTGGAGCAATGTAGTGTTAAAGCAGGGGCAAGGGGGGGGGTGAGTGCTTTAGCATACGCATATAGATGCCCTGCTGAGATTGGTCAGCATAGTAAAGGGAAGAAGGGGATGTTTAGGGTAGGCTTATACTGCGGGTTTTATTTTCAAGCCCAAGCCCTTTTTTTTTAACAAAACTACTACACCAACATTGTGCCTTCCTCATTCATATGCAGGACTGCAGAAGTTTCACTCCCTTTAGAAACCTCCACAAAGGGTAGTGGGGGGTTAGAGTAGCCAAATTCTGTACTCAAGCCCAAACTACAGTAGGAAAACTAAAAAACAAAAATAACCAGAAAATCCCTTAAGGCCTGTCTCATTTGAAAAAAGGCCTATTATGTTTAAATAAATTACATTTTTGTCACACATACATCCAATACATCCATAAATGCCATAAGTTTAAGAGTTGCTTCAGTGGCTGACCCGGTAGCATGTGTGCCACATGGAGGAACAAAAGTTAAATTCTTGCCATTCTCTCTTTTTTTTTTTTATTCAAGCTACTGTCTATCCTGTCCACTCAAACCCATAAAAGTCCTAGACCATATCTTTAAAAAGAAAGAAAAGAATGCTTCACAAATCCGCTCTTACATGTGTTTATGACCCGCCTCTGACAAAGAGCATGGCTAATTTGAGAGGATTACTTTCTCGGGAGCATAGTGTAATAAAAACAGTACCACAGAGGGTTATAGTTCAAACACAGAGCCCTGCTTTATGTTTGAGTGCTGCGGTAAAGCCATTAGCTGATCAGACCCTTCGAGCAGAAAACAGGGGTACATTATTTGCACGCCACGCTATGCAAAAGTGTACGGGCTTGAAAAGTTTGGACAAACATGACCCCCAGATTAGCTTAAAGACTTCCAGTTACACATAAAGACACCAAGAGTAAATAACACTTTCCCGGACAGGTTGGATGTGTTGGCCAGGAAAACCTATAGTGTCGAGGGCTTGTGTGGGGGATGGAATGGCACATTTATGAACATGTGTCTGATATGGCGCTGCATGCAGACAGGGTTTCATTAGTGATTCCTGTAATGTCAATACGGGCGGGATGGTTAACAGGAAGAGTGTGGGAGCAGAGGAGGAGGGCGCACACCCCAAGGCCGTGTGACGTGTCAGCTTTGAGGGCGACGATGATGATGAAGGTAAAAGTGATGACCTCATTTGTCTTAGGTTGACAGGGGGTTGATTTCACCAGCTTCGTGACAAGGACAAACGTGTTGATGAAGAGAGAAGAGGAAAAAGTCAAATCAAAGATTGAGAAGAAATGTGCCATACTTTAGTGGCGTTTGTATTGAACCATCCAAATCCCACACACCTATTTATTTCACTTAAATGTAAAAAATAAAACATAGCATAACCATTGTTTATTTATATATTTTTTTGTTCATGCCAATACAACAATAACACAACTTTAGCCACAAAACATTATAATAAACAAAAACTAACAGCAAACAAAGCAGCCACCATCTCAATTATCATAAACGAAAAAGGAACATAAGATCAGTCTTACATGACTTGCCCCGTTTTTAACCACATCGTCTGAAAACAATCAAGAATCAACGAATCATGAGCTCAGACCGTTTTCCTTTTACAGTTTGTACAGCCTCATACAGTCTCCTTTCTTACATAAACTCCTTTTTAATTCTCTTCATTTTTTTGCATAACAAAACAATGAAGAAAATGTTAAAACAAAGGCATCTGGACAAGGTTTTTAAGGTAAAGACGTTTTGTCTCTTCTCCAAGAAACTGTCAGTTCTGAAGTCGACTTGTAAGATAGCTTTATCTCTAGAGGGAGGGGTTTGATCTGAAACTAACTCTGATTGGACCCGGCTGTTCTGGTCTCATAGTTGTTAGCTCAGCGTTAACTTTTACTCCCTACTTTTGAACCATTGCTCGTTAATAAAAAGTTTTGAACACAAATATCGATGACGATATGACGTAAAAGACGTAACTAACACGAGAGGGAAAGTTAAGTGCCAAAAATAAGAGCGTCTGACCAGCGTGGGGTTTTCAGCAGCAATATGTATTAAAAAAGAAGGAAAATAGCCATTCATGGTCGTGTTTTAGAGAACTGTTCGAGGTCGTTGGTTGCAAAAATGATTTATGGCGTTATTTTGCATTTCTTTAAGCCATTTTTACAACGTGAGCAATAGATGTGAGAACATGGTTTTGAAAGCTATTGCTAAAGCTCTAGCTTTTTTTTTTTTATTAAGTAATAGTTCTCCATCAATTTAACACGGAGACCACATTAACAGGGTATTTCCATGGTCTTAAAAGTATTAAAAATGTATAAACCTTTATGGTGTCAAAATCAGGGCCATGTATTAATAAATAAATAAATATTAATTGCATTATAAACTAGGAATTTGCGGAGTTATCACAAATGTATTGTGTATCATTGACAGCAAAATCTTTTTTTTTTACTTACCTAAGGAACTACATTTCAGATACTGTACTTTTTACTTGAATATAGAAGTTGAATCAGAAATTCTACCTTTACTAGAGTCGTTTTTAACACAGGTATCTGTACTTCTGCTAGGGTTAGGTCTTCATACAGAATACTTTTGCCACCTCTGGAGACAGTGTAAAAATCCCGGAATGGTCAGAATAAAAGGACAGGGCTCCCTCTGTTGGTTCTTTTCAGTACTGCTGACGACGTTGTAGTCTCACTATAAAAGACTCAACACTAGAGGGCACTGTTGTTTATTTTTTGCTATCTTTGCACTCGTTGCACTCTGTTGCCATACTTCTTATCACATGACACGCAAATGCCGTGTCTCGCTGAGAAGTTCCTTGCAAACCTACTGCACAGTTCATTTGAGGAAACGTCAACACGTAGTTATCACTGTCTGCCTCACTGCCTGCCCTTCAATGGGGCAGCAGTATGGATATTCTAACTGGATGTGATATCTGAGTCCTCTGAGCACAAATACGTTATTCTAAGAGGGAACAGTGGGCATTTTATTGAGTCGTTTATGAGAAATGCACCACAGCAGTAACTGTTGGCAGTGTTTGGGGGAGGCACTCAGATGTGAAGGAGAGCTTTGTAGTGACACTTTTTTTTGGCAAATTTACTTGTTCACATGGGAAGCTTGTAACATTTGAAAAAGCACCAACTTTAGTTATTAATAAATTTTGAAATAGCCTTTAGGAAACTCTATTATTACTCCATACTGCCATATTACCTCTATACCATGTCAAACTCAAGGCGTGTGGGCCAAATAGGGGGCCTTTGCAGTGTTTTATGTGGCCCTCTAATACATTTAGTAGTTTTTTTTGGCACTAGGTTTCAGACAAATTTGCTTGAAAAGGATTTGACTTTTATTTTCAAAACCAAGTTTCAAAAAAGTAGGAAATTAATTTTAAAGATATTATATACAACTTATGTAAGACTCAAATAAAGTTGAAACCTCACATTCAAAATTTTATAAAAGCTTCCAAATGTCACAATGTTCAGCCCCTGGAAGGATTCTTATTTACTATTGCTGCTCCTCACCACTTTGAGTTTGTCACCACTGCTCTGTTCTATTGTTCCCCTTATACCTTAATCTGATTGTGCTTTCATGGTGGTTGCGGTATTGATTTAGCTGCTGCATGTTGATAACCACTGAGATAAAAATCCCTCGGGTGACAAGGCCCTTTATGAAGGACCATGATGTTCCCATAATTCCTCTGAATGATCATTGTCACTTTCCGTCAGACACCACAAACCACTGGACTGCATTAGCTTAAGAGTTAGAAAGTGAAGGCTGCTATATGGGAAGATAGAGTGTCCGTAACCTTAGGAGCTGTTATAAAAATACCTTGGCACATATCGGGTTCAGGTGGTGAAGCAAAAATGTGACATTCAGGTCTAAATACAAACTCCTTCTTGGTAGTTCCCCACAGAGGGACTGTAGAGAATCAGAATACAGAGTAGAGGAAGCACATGATTGATCAGCGAGTCTACTTTGTCCAGGAGATAAATTAATGACCTTGGGGAAAGTCATCCATCCACACGACAAGGCTAGAAGTCGTCGTTTCACAAAGAGATACATCTTATTCAATAAAGCCACAGATAGTTCATTCAATCTCTGTTCAATAGAATGTAGTCTGCAGGGGAAATAACTCCACATTTAGAAATACCAATACACTCACAGCAGAAGAGTGTTTAGACATATATTCCTATTTGTCCATTTTTTTTTTTTTATCTCCGTAGCTTGTTAAAAGCTCCTTAAATTAGTTAGTAATACGTTTTAATTAAAGTTGTGGTAAGAATCATATATTTTTGTTCCCAGTGTCCCTCTGATGACACCAATACATTCCATTAACATTTGTTTGTTAACAAACAGGCCCTGTCTGTCATCGTCTCCTCTAGCTCTAGTAAAAGTCAAAACATATTTATTCTGGGTTTTGATAGTCATCACTCGTATGGTTTTGCTATATTTGTAAACCGTGACGCCAAATAGTAAAATACAGACAGTGGGTTTACATATTGCTTCACCTCCACATTGTTCTCGATGGTCAGATGTGTGCAGTGAAAACAAGAAAGAAATGTCAGTACAGCATATTACACCTTTAATTAGCTTCAACAACCATTCATTTAGACTATATTTTTTTAATTAAATTTGACTTACCTATTGTCAACAATGCTATAATGTAATGAAAAATAGATAATGATAATAGGCCTATTAAAATATACATTTTCTACATACATGTATTATATGCAAATATAGATTTTTTTTATGTAGAAATGTTTATGTGCATTAATTGGCACACATTTATGAACTTATCCCTAAATCAAGTTATCGTTCATGTTTCTAAACTTGTAAACTACAATTGGCGCCTCACCAGTTGCATATCCCGCTCTAAAGCTCTATTGTCTGCGTCTGAGCTTGTGACGAGTCAATCACTGCTGGGCCAGCAGAGTCCCAGCTGTCCAAATGACGTATACTACGATATAAACCAACGCATTATGGTCTATGAAGTCCAAGTAGTCAGTTAAAGTAGAGGCTATGCAATACGATTACAAGAAACAATATACAGACGTATTTCAAAAAGCCTTATATTAAAGATATGCGCATAATTGGACATTTGCAGATATCATTAAAAATGCACGGTGAGGTAAGGCACAACAGACCCACTGCGGAACTACAAATCCCAGTGTTCCACTTGGAAAAAAAAAAACAAATTCCACCACGAATTGACCGGTTTGCGTCAACAGCAATTTTGGGTTTTATTCTCAACAACACAAGTTATCCTCATTGCTAATTGTTGCCTTTTCGTTTATCTGCTAAAATATTAGGCTACATGATATTATATTGATATATATATAAGTTTTTATAACCAAGAAGTAAAATTTACAACATATTTTCGAGTAAGCTAATATTGGTCAATTAGCGAAAGGTTACTATTTGTTATTAGAAAAACCGTTATTGTTTGATTGAAGCATTTTTGCCTTATGTGTGTTATTTACGTCAATCTGAAGAGTTGTATTCAAACTCTTTTAGATTTTTAAATTGTAAAAGAAACTCTGTGTCCTGGGTCTCCGTGAACGCAGCATTATCTGCAGCGACAAGCATCATCAACGGTTTCATTCAGTGAGTGGCCGCTGCGAAGACAACAACAGGCTACCTCCCTCTGTCCTGTGTAAGTACTTTCCACTCACATCTACGCTTTTGTTCTTTCTCAAACTTTGACTTAATTGAAACTGTCATTGTTTTTTCGAAGCTAATTCGTGTCGTTGTTAAATTTTTAGACGTGTCGCCGTGTTTTATTTCTTTTGAAAGTCACCACTGAGACGTTTGTAAACGGCGTGCTCTTTTGTTCTCCAGGTTTATTTCTCGTTTGACAAAGGAGAGCTAGGTGATGTTTAGCTTTGGCAGCTGCAACACCTGACAATTGACACCGGTGTCATTTGGTTGCTCTTGTAAGCTAGGTTATTTTTCTTTAATGGTGCATTTTTTTTACAATGAATCTTATTTTTCTTACTATACTACTGTATTGATTAACGTTACTTGATTAACGTTACTTGATTGAACATGTTTGACGATAACAAACGCGTCTACTTTTGAAAGAAACATTCATTTCAAAGCTCAGCTAATATTTTTTTTTATGTTTATGTCTGTTTCTTATAGGATGCTGCAAAGCTATGGGACAAAGGAAACAAAACACATCCAGGCTGCTTTATAACAAAGAGCCATAAAGAAAACAGATAGTGGTAAAGTCAAATCTCTCGCAGTACAGAGTGGCAAATTTGATAAGATTCTAGTTATGCTTTTTACTCAGAAGTTGAGATACCATTGTTGTCATTGTTTAGCGAAGGGTATTTCGAGCTGATATTGTGCAGTAAGATCAGCTCTTGTAGTACGAGATGAATAGGAGATGCACATAGCCAAAGGGGTCTAGTGCACCCCTGTTCTATTGGCAGGGCACAGTTTAAGCTCCTGCATCTCCACTGTGTCCTTATGTGGCTCTGATTTGTCAGCTCAGTAAGGACGCCCCATCACCAGCTGCACAATGTCGGTCCACAAAGAGACGGGAAGCGACTTGTCCGAGTCTTTAGAGATCCCTGAGCTCCAAGACCAATATGTGGACCCTGAGAATAGCTTCAAATCTAAAAGTTTACCAATTCTAAATGGACCCTGTGAGCAGGATAGAAAGGCAGGGGAGCCCAGTTTGGTAGTGACTCATGTGGACCAGAGTAGCCAACTCCAAATCAAATCCACAGACTCTAGCCAGGCTGAGTCCCCCTCCTCAAGGACGGACTTTTCGCCATCTGTGTCCAGCATAGTGGGTCTCAGCAGCTCCCTACCTGTGGAAGGACATAGAAGCACAGGTGGGAAAAAACTGGGCTTTTCTCTCACTCACCTTATCCGTATTCCAGCCAGGAGGTATGTGCGGATCATCCTGAGGGACTCCCGCTGCTTCTTGTTCTGCATGTGCTACCTGACTTTCATCCAGTCCCTGATGGTCTCTGGATACCTGAGCAGCGTCATCACCACCATCGAGAAGCGCTACAGCCTGCGAAGCTCCGAGTCCGGCCTGCTGGTCAGCTGCTTTGACATCGGCAGCTTAGTGGTGGTTGTTTTTATCTCCTATTTTGGTGGCAGAGGTCAGAGGCCGCGCTGGTTAGCCGTAGGTGGCGTGTTCATTGCCATCGGGGCAGCGTTGTTCTCGCTGCCGCATTTTATCTCGCCACCGTACCAGATCCAGGAGATGAACTCGTCAGCGGGTCACGAAGGCCTGTGCCTCAGCAGCAACGGCAGCGGACGAGACCTCGATGTATCCTCCTGCCCTCGCGATCAAGAGGGCAACGAGCACAACCTGTACGTGGCTTTGTTCATCTGTGCCCAGATACTAGTGGGCATGGGCTCGACACCAATATACACACTGGGGCCCACTTACCTGGACGACAATGTAAAGAAAGAAAATGCATCGCTCTACCTAGGTAAGATCATCTAAATAACAGCACCAAGGCACTGAGCCATAAAGAGGAAATCACTTACAGTGTGTAATCGCCTTGGCTGTAACTGACATTTACAAAATGTTTTGAATTAGGTTAGAACACAAGCAATAAGGTGGGGACAATACAGATTTCTGCTTTCATTCAAAATATTCAGTTTTTAGGGCTGGCGCTTAAATCAATTTCCCAATTAATTAAATGTTTTACATTGATGACACATTATTTTATCCACCCTTATAGTTTATAAAGCTCTAGTTTAAGCAGTGACATTTTTGAGATGAGGATCATTTATTATTTTGTTATTTTCAAATCACACAAGCTCATTGTTTTCTTTTACTATACTACTTTTGAAATCTCAAAGCCTGCATGTGACCAGCCGAGGAGACATGTGCGTCTGTGTACCTAAACCCTGAGAGTTCAAGAATGCAATCATCCCGCCGCGTTCTGTCCCTTTTGATTTTAATCTCCGCGGCATGCAACCTCTGCACCACACTGAGGTAAATACAGAGACGGCAATGTGAAGCCTGGACCCAAAGCACCTGAGAGAGTGAGCAGCATGGATCCAAGCAGAACTGGGTTGCTGATGATTAATGTGCGAGCACTGCATGTGTGTAGATGCAATATACCTACAGTGTCCTCAAGCTTGTATCAAAGCAACCTGCTCCTATAGACAGTGTTTGAGTCTGAGCAGATTGTCAGCTTCAGACATTTTAATTGAGATATTTTATTATATAGTTCATGTGCTCGGGCTTTACTCGTATTAATTGTTTATAGGCCACCCGCCAGACACATTCTGCATACTCTCCATAGCTCAGAGAGACCATAATCGTAGAAATAATCCTTGCACTTTGAAGTGGGGTTATTGGGACATGGGGCGCCCCTCAATCTGCTGCTGTATCTCACTGACCTGTATTTAGTCTAGAGCAACACGGCATTATTGTCACTACCATAAACAAATGTCAGAAAATGTAAGATGTCAAATAGCTTGAACGGGGAATAGTTTCACATTATTAGCCAGACAGCAGCCCTTCGCCACCACATTTTACAGCCTATGGATCATATTTGCTATTGAAGGCTCTCGCTGACTGCTCGGCTGCCCTCAAGACCCTGTATTGATCAGTTTTCTGCATCACGGGGAGCCAGTACTGCATAGAGTTTATCTGTGGGAGACGGCAAGAAAACAAGACAACCATCCCTAGGAAGCGGCTTGCTTTGCCATTACATGAAAAGAAGGGTCTTCGAGTCAAGAGTCTAGATGTGCCATTATACAGATGCCTATCAAGAGCAGTGAAAATGTAGCTAAAAGCACATGGCACTTAGTGATCTTAGTGGTGGCATTTTTCTTCATCCACGCAGGCATACTCTGTTCCTGTGTTTTGACAAAGAACAGACTTGTTCCTGCATGTCACATCAGAGGTATTACATGTAAGAAGTCCTTGATTTGCTTTTGAGATAAATTACTGTGGCGCCTCAGCTGTAGGTTGAGTTTTCAGGTGTTTTGACAACATTTGTTTGACATTCTTCAAGGGCGTGTGGTGGTATCTGGTGCACAATTCAGCCACAGGTGAGAGCACTGCTGGCTCATCATGTTTGCTCTTGCTTCACCTTGTAAATGAAACCCATGGGTTATGATATTTAAAAGGACATATTTTAACAGATGTCTTCAAAGGCAAAAACTACCAGTCTAATATTTTTGGAAAGTCACGCTACCAAATCCACATTAAAATTAGTCAACAAATATAGGCCACCTGTATCTATAGGAGGCTTCCCCATTTTTTTTTTTTTTACTTTAACCTAGAGGTTTTTTTTTTTCCCCCCCAAACTCATTAATGGAAACCCCAGCCCAATTTGAACCGGAGGTGCGCATTCTCTCTGAGCCCTGTTTCCCAGCTCCGGCCCCATGTCACGATGTTATTTGTAACAATAGTGGCATCTATAATATAATTTTCCGTGCTTTTACAGTAGCTATCTTATATTAAATGGAAATGGTGGTTCTAGTCTCAGGGCAACCACTCGGTGCCCACTTCCATGTCTTTATTAACTCTTTCCCTCTCATGCTGTTGGGACCAATTTACAGCAAGGCATTCTCAATGTTATGGTGAACAATACTCTGTACCCTTCTCTCTGAAAAGCCACTCCATTTTGTGTGAAGGTGGTTGGTTGCTACATATTAAGATTTCTGTGTGTTTGAGGTCATTGAAAAAGCAATAACAATGTGCTCTAGGCCAGCCCACAGATATGAATGATAAGTGGGAAGCCTATTTTTTTTATTCCCATCTGCGGTCTTTAATTTATAAACCAGAGACGCAGAGAAGCTACCATTGCTTTTTTGTAAATGAAGGGTCATTTTCTTGCGAATTGTGGTCAATATTGGCATCTTGATTATTATAAAAGATTTTAATTTTGCTTATCTACTTTTCAGATGAACTGGTAGTTATCCTGCAAAATATCAACACTGTTTACTCATTCCTCAAGGAACAGTTTTGTTAGACATTTTAATTTTTATTTAACCTTTATTTAACCAGGAAAGTCCCACAGAGATTATAAATCTCTTTTGCAGGGGAGTCCTGGCCCCATGTGTGTTTGGGGGGGACTGTTGTACATGTCTTTGGTGGTAGGGGAAACCGGAGTACCCGGAGGAAACCTACGCAGACACAGGGAGAACATGCAAACTCCACACAGAAAGGCCCTGTCCTGGATGGGATACGAACCCAGGACCTTCTTGCTGTGAGGCAGGCGTGCTAACCACTTTGCCACTTTGCCACTGTGCCGCCCTAGAAGGAGTTGTTTTATTGGTTGTAACTGCGCTTTTTTTATAAGACACATCCACAGTCTAAACTAACTTATCCTAACATCTTTATCTTCTACCTCTTTGTGCGCACAAGGATAAGGTTAATTGATTCATCCGAGCTGACACTGGCTCTCTCTGTCTGTGCATTAACTAGTTTTCTCTGGAGTAACATACCAGCTCGTGCATTATTAATGTTTCATTAGATGCTTGTGAATAAAAGCCAAGACGTCTTGACATAGATTCTGGCTGACACAGCGGGTCTGTAGAAGAGACTGTTTGTTTGTTTACAGAGGAGGTGGGGAAGGGGTGGTGTCGGCATATACACAGACGCACAGTCGCATAAGCGCCAGGGGTGTGTTTCAAGCTCTTCCTCTCTGACAAATTTAGAATGAACAGTTGCTCTCTGTCCCTCTTGTGAAGTGCTTTAATTGTGTGCGAGGGTGAAAAAAAAATAAACTAGACTAAAAGCTTCACAGTTGAACATTACTCTATCATTTTTATCAGTTTGGGTGCTGTCCGTGGAGTCACTTTGATTAAACAGCATGTCCTGTTTTGCTTTATGGCAGCCAAAGCAAATGCAGATTTTGCACACACAACCAAACAAACACACAAATCCCCAGAGATGGTTGCTGCACATTCTGCCCCTTCATTCTGACAGATCAAATTTCAGGACCGGTACACGTTGGCCTCCCTCACAGACTGTCACACTTGCATAAAGATATAACCTCTTCCTAACCTCCACACACACACACACACACACACACACACACACACACACACACCAGTCTCCCGAATCATTCACGAGGAAAAGAAATGATGGAATGAAGTTGGAAAGTAAAAAGCGTGGGAGTTTATTTTTCTTTCCAAAGGCAGCGGCTCTAATGTAGCAACTGTACTGGAGTCATTGCTTAACCTTATTTGCCAGACTACTGTCTGTTTTTCAGTGTTGTGGCTAGGTTGTTTTGACAATGTGGGAAGGTTCCTGGGGAAATGCCACAAGAGCTTTCTGCGATAGCAGGAACACTTTAACCACGTTGAGCGGTAAAATTTATGTTTGTCCTTTTGTTCTTTGTAGCGCTTTTGGTTTCCTTAATCCACCTTGATCCTTAACTTTTGGTGGCTAAAATGAAATGTCCCAAAATAGAAATGAGGTATTGGCTCTCATTAGTGATTGGTTTCACATCTATTGGGTGCTTAAGTTTTAGATTGTAGCTAAGCAGCGTTGAGTAAATTGTAAATGATCAGATTGCTTAACTATACTGTGATCCGAACATTAATTTGCAGCAATCACAGTGCCTCATTTACTGATATAATACTTTTTAATCTTGAAAATGTCACATATTTTGTTTACTTATCTTTTTTTTATTCCTTGCTACAGTAAAAAACAAAGTGGTCACTTTAGTTTCCATTCATTGTGACCAAGTTCTTTGTTACTGCTTTGCATTGGCTGCATGTCTTAAACACTCAGCAGCCCACAGTCTCTGATTAGGCTAATCAGTGTTGGAGAGAGAAATATGCTGTCCACGGCCAGTTATGAGCACTCAGGAAATAAATTGGTCAATTATTATCTGGCATTTATCAGGCTTTACTAAGACAACCAGTCAGCGATGTGGTACTGTGTGTTCTATCAGGAACATGGGATTCCCAGAACACAAGACAGACATTTATCGCGAGGTACATTCAGCTCATATTTTTCACAAAATGTTCTTATGATGGTGCGTACATTCACGTTAGTTTGCTTATTTTCACCCACACAGTCTTTCAATGTCACTCTTCATGTTTATTTAGCCTCAGAGTTTTTAAAGTGTTGTTTTGCCTTAGAGATGAGAGAAAAAAATCCCCTTGTTTTACCCTCTGAGCGGGTGACTGGCTATTGTTCTCCCTGACCCCTGCATGGCCAAGATTGAGAGGGAGGGAGGAATGTCCTCTAGGGAAAAAGTGTTAATGGAATTTAAATCAATGTACTGTTTAAGTAAATATCTAAAAACAATTAAGCTTTTTTGGTGGGGAAATGTATCTTCTTTACATAAATGTCCACTAAGCTTCCCTTAACAATGCTTTGTTTTAGCTCTGTCTTTAAGCTCCGCCCTCTAAGCACTGTTTCTGGGCAGAGTCTTCCAACCTCACCAATTTGATTGTATGATTGCCTTTGTGTTATAGTACGTATAATTGCAGGTGCTGAATTTTTAGACTTTATCCCCTCCATGAAAAACCGTTATGTCACTTAATTACATCGATTGTAACAAATTGCCACGCTGAAAATCCAACATGGCATTTCACGGAACATGGCAAAAAATGCACGAGTAGAATTTTTGTAACTTTGGTGACCTTTTTTCTGACCAAAAAGCGCCTAACCTACTAAAAAAAAAGAGTCCGACTCAAAGAGCTTAAGGTTTTTTTTATTGCAATATGGTAAAACAGTGTGTCCTGTTTACATATACTTTCTGTGTGCCCCCTTCTGACCTTCAGCTGTTGCCCTACTGTGCTGGCTGCACATAGCATACCCATCTGTGTGGTGCTTCCTGGAGGGACAGCAGCCCACTCAGAGGGAGATGGATGATTGTGACCTCAGCCTGTGTGTCCGCTCCCACACACGCTAACACACTCCAAACACATGCCGGCAGTGCTGAGGAATCACGCTGTTGGAACACAACATGTAGCCTGACAGGCACACAGAACAGCGCATGTTCATGTGTCTGTCACAGCGGCTCTGCCAGTCTCTTTTATGCCACTAAATGTAGCGTTAAGCTGGTTGTGCATAATATAAGGCAGGCTAATAGGCTAACTAATGAGATGCAGCTCATTGGGAAGATGTTGTTTTGACTAGAGTTGTCTGCACAGATTAGCTAAGTATGCTCAAGAAAGGCTGTGGGAAGTTAGGTTGTTGCTAAGCTCACTGCCATGATGCTGATTTCCCTTTGTTCTTGTTGCTGTCTGTTTAACATTTTGAGAGGCCTAGTTGTTGGTCTACCATTGGGCTGTGAATGCAGGAGAGCAGCTGTTAAGAGCTGGCAGGGCACAAGGGTTTTGTGTGCGCCTGTATGTGCACCTGCAGCGGGGGTGGTTGAGGTTTTTAAAGCTTTTGGGGTCGACATGTTGAGCACGAGGGTTGCTTTGTTTTCCCTGTGAGCGTGCACTGGAATTTGAACATCTGTGGCTGTTTGTAGACACCACAGAGAATTGTAACCCACCAGTGGCAACACAGGCGCTATATGCTACTGTCACAATGTGTAGGGAGTACTTCTGCAGTGAACATCACGCTTAAACCTTTTCTGAATCCAGCAGACAATGGCAAAGACGAAGAGATGAAGAGAGAACATAATAAATAAAACATAATCTTTTTGTGTTATTGGTTCTGGCTTTATCCATCATGATACTATTATAATCCAATCTTGTCTTTGTTTTACAGTTTTATATACAGAACAGACAGTAGGTAATTCCCTTTTATGATTGTGCCATTTTCAAACAGCTGAGCTAAACAAGGAATTTATCTCATAGTAACATTTTGTTGCAGCAACCGTTCCTAGTATTGTACATAATAACATTCATGGTACACGCAGCATATTGTTTAAGCATGTTAAAAGGATTGTAAAATTCCTTTTAACATCCCTGAATACCTCTTTTTTTCTAAGTTATACCACCAACAAATTGCAGAACTAGCTTGTGTTAGCTGAGCAAACCATTTCCAACCAGTGCTAGCAGCGGCAGTTAACACACCACAGCTCTACAGTACATCCTCTCTTCTTTATTTGCCTGTTTAGGAGTTGTAGCAGAGTAAGATGCCAGATGATTGGCCCCATTCTTGGCTTTTGCCCCATGGACCATAATGCTGTCCAATTTCAGTCAATGAATGAAATGAAAAGCTGCAGGTGCACACTCCTAGTCCGCAATGCCACACTTACTGCTTGAGTGCCGCTTCTTTATAATGTAAGCTTATACTGACAAAGAGCTAGGATAATGTAGTTCCATGCAGGAGCTTCATCCATGTGAAGATAAACAGATTCTACTATTTCTACTTAAAGACTGGGCGTTTTAAACGCCTTTTGTGTGTTGGCAAGAAGCTTTTATGAAAAAGCAATAATGCTCGTTCTAGATTGGCTGCAGACTTATTGTAATGACTTTTAAGACTATAACTGTCTAGACCTCCACAATATAATAACTCTTATGAGTTTTCATGGCACAGTTTGGGAGCTTTTTTATTTTGAAAAGTGTGATCCCTGCTAACTTGCAATGACTAATTCTGTTCAAGAATAGAATAAAGCTGGATAACGGTAAGGTAAGAACTGACAGGCTAAATGGATTCCAAAAATGGATAGGAAAAGAGGAAAGTAGAAGGTCATCTTGATGTTTGAGTTTGTAAAAGATGCCAAAAAAGTGAAATAATTAGAAGGAAAGTCTGCACAAAGGAATTGAATGGGGTTCCGTCACTGTAGAGAGATGTGGGCCTTTGATTGGCTTGTCAAAAGGTGAGATTGTGAAGCAGAGAAAGTGGAAAAAGATTTGTAACTGTCAAATAAAGAATGCCATTAACCCCTCCCCTCATCCTCTGGCAAAGCCTTGACTGACACTAAAGTGAAATTGCTTTGTGCACTTCCTTCATTCAGAAGAATAACTCCCCCCGGTGCTGATGGAAGCAAGGACCAAGATGACAAAGTTTGTGGTGCGTCAGTGCCTGCTCATATCAGCAATCTTAGTTTATGGTATTACTCTGCAAGGGTAGCTTTTGGCAAAAAAACAGCAAACTTAACTTTATCGGACTTCTGAATTCCCTTTACTCTGACTTTAAACCTTTTATTAAGCTGACAGTGATGGATTAGGGGCCCAGTCAGTCACATGTTATAACAGATGAAAAAGCTTCTGACTGACCTTGTATGCATCACTGGCCGGACAATGCTTTCATCACCAAGTTACTTACTATTTTTGCGACTTTGCCTTTTTGGATTTCTTTGCTTGCAGTCGTACCTGTCCAGTCCTTTGCCCCCATCGATTGCGTACTTGTACACATCAGCAGCAGCAGCAGATCTGTGGGCTTTTACTGTCAGCTCAGTACCAGAAGTCCTAGGCTAGCATCAAAATCAGCAGAAAACGGTTATGTGGTGGAGCTAGGATTGGTGACCCCTTTCAGAAAGTTGCACGTCATAAGGAGTGGATGGGAATCCCACAGGAAACACCTCAGTAATAAAAAGTGCTGTGTGTTAACATTGAATACCTGCCGCATTACATCTTCATCAACAGACAATTGCACATTGTTATATTTGATATTGTACAACTTTTTCTCCATAATTTGGATGTCTTGGCTATAGCCTCATTAATTTTTCAGAGGACACCCTAGAATTAATGGCTACAGGGCATATTGCTACTTGTTTTTTCTTGCCAGTCTTATCACTGTAAACCAATGAAGCATGCAAAAAGTTATGTTATGTTTTGCTATTTTTCATATATTAATAATGCTGACTGGATGCTCTCACACTTTGGTTGACTACTGAACCGTAGGAGCACCTCTAACTGCAGCTGGGGAAAAACTAAAAATACCCCACCATTCTTTTTTTTTTTTTTTTCTAAATATTTGATTTAGTGAAGTGAGCTTAGGGAACCCCTGCTTGGAAAGTAAAGCAGCTTGCATAAAAAATGTATTGTAGAGTACTGTTTGGGGCTTCCTGAGCGGTGACAAAGACGTAGGATTACAGCACTGCAGTGATCAGATTTTAGAGATAATCCCACACCACAAGTGTTTCTGATGTTTGAATGTTTAAATTGAGCTGCCGTCTCTTTTGTGTATAGATTTATGGACCACATCTTCACCTGTCATTGCCGTCTGTCTTTATTGCTGGTTTCATCACTCATGTGCTGCCTGACCTGCATCTAAATTAGAAGAGTTCACAAGGTCACAGACTGGCATATGGAAGAGTATGTAAGGAAGGTTAAACAAGAAAGAGCCGACCTTAAAAAAGGCCTCTGGTTTTGCCCTTGTGACTAGTCATGTTTTGCTTAAAGGGCTTATCAGCGTATTACCCTGAGGTAAAGTAATACAAAGGCCAATGGGTGTCCTGAATGTTGATTCCTGACTTGCATTACTTTGGTGTTTCTGTTTTATGAGCCAAAGGAGTCACGTCTTCTTAAGATAAAGTCTTGGCTGTACCAATGTGTGCCGACTTCCCAGCAGGATCAAGGTTCTTAACTGTTCTTTAATCCATTAAAATATTCAACACACTGACTGTACTTAGCCCCATTTTAAAAGGCAGGATCTGTACAAGCAATAGGACTTATCTTAAGCTTTGACCACCCACTGTTTCATTACTTTGTAAAGTCTTACCACTGCGCAATTGAATCTATGTAGTTTGAAGCACTTCATCAGGTTTGAGTGTGGAACCGGGGATTTGTGCACCTGCTGGGAATGTTTTCTGTTTGGTAACCCAAAGTGGGTTAAGCGAGTAACTGCTGTACAACTGTGAGACTTAATCTGCATGCCATTACTCCACAGTGATCATCTGCTGATTTAACACAGACGAAAATTGCTTTGACCTGTTTGTAAAGCGGCACTGCTTCAGATTGTTGCTAGTTTGCTTGTGGCTAGTGGTGGTGTTCTTGGTGGTGTTGATTTGTGTTTTTTTTATTTATTTATTTATTTATTTTTTGTTTTATTAGGATCCCCATTGGCTGCCCATTTAAATGGCCGCTTATCTTCTTGGGGGTCCTCACTAAAAGATTAGGTTACTCTTGCCAAAAGAACATAAAATGAACAATAACACACAGTTGGTACAAGTACAGTTAGAATAGCAATAGACAGATTTATGGAATTAAGCAATAAACTGACACATTAGTTTCAATTATAATAAAGAAAATTAGAATAGAAGGAAAGGGAAAAAAATGTAATGTTTGTCTGTCACGTGGTTATCCACAATAACTCTCTTGTTGGCATTCTCGAGTGTTAATTCGTTTTTTACTTTGCGTGGACTTTAGAGCATTAGTTCTGGGGGTGAGGAAGTTTTAGATCACCTCCCACTGCATTTCTTGTTGAATAACTCAAAACTAGGTTAACAATAACATTTAATTCATTTTTTTAATAAAACATTCCAAAGAAATAAAATAAGTTGTAGTTTGAATCTTTTTGTAAGCCATAAGGTGTGAGAGCATTAGAACCACACTGGTCCTTTTTGGGCACTGAAGGACAACCATGGCAGCCCTGTTCTGCACCAGATGCAGATGACCATATTACTGGAAAATAATCGAGATGAGATGGGTCCTGGGACTGTAACACCTGTTTAACTAGAGACGTAGGTACAGTTGCGCATAAGTTTAGATACAAATTTTTTCAGAGAATATGAATGGATGAGGCGCTTTATTTTTTCTGATGGTAAATTTTTGGGCTGTCTTGCATGAACTGCATGTTTGAGATCTGGATGAGTGATGCAAGGGTCTGTCAAGAGCCCAGAAACTCACTGACTTTTGATTCACACACCCTTACAAGAAAAGAGATCACAGGTGTAGATGGATACCTTTAGCAGCCATTCAAACCTGTTTGTGTCAACTTGTGCATGTTATCAGGCCAAAATTACCAGAGTATGTAAACTTTTTATCAGGGTCATTTGGGTAGTTTCTGTTGGCATTATGATTTAAAAAGAGTAAAAACAGTTGTTTTACAATAACAATAACAACTGTTTTTTACTCATATTTAGTGGTTGGCTTCACCCAACCACTAACTACGAGTGGGGTTGTATTATTATTCATATTCTCAGAAAAATGGCCACAATATGAGCTTATGAGCACAACTGTATGCAACACATTTCCTTGCCATGGCAGTGCCCCACACAGCTAAGTCAAGCTATGTCTATCTATTAGTGTAACAACCACACATACTTTGGTACAGCTTTTTGTTGTTTTCTGTGCATGTGAGTCAAACATTGGTAAGAGCTATGGCTAAATTCAAATAATTTAATAATTTGCCTTTTGGATTCCCTACCATTTTGCCCTCAACTTTGTGTGAAATGTTATTGACTACATGCAGTGGCTTTGACTGTGCTTTATAAACAAAACGTACTTCAATATGTTGACCTTTAAGTAAACTTAAAGTAAATGTGTAGTACATTTTGGAATTCTATTTGTCTTTGCTTATTTCCAGCCCCATTGAACAGCTTTTATCCCATGTCTGTCCCGGCATCTGTAAACACACTCCTGATGTTGTTTCTACCTTCACTGACATTTCTGACCCTTTTTTCATTTTTTTCATTTTTTCATATGTTCAACGCAGAGCCTTGCACATTCATGCAAAGCAACCCTCACAAGAGAACAGAGCACATGCTTTTATGCCTTGTGTGTAGTTGTGTTCAGTTTGTAAGTATCTTAACAACTGGTGCATATTAATACATTTGGTCCACTGCCCTGACTCTGTGTGCGAGGCCATGATTCCAGTGCAGACCCTGTGGCAAAAACTGTAAGGTTAGGACTTGTAAGAAGACACTGCTTTGTCAGCAAGTTGCCATGACAATGCTGTTGTTCCCCCCCATTTCATTGTGTTACTTGACGCTGTTATTTTGAATCTGTCACCTACAGCTGCACATCTCAAACATCTCACTGTGCTTGGCGCAGCAGTGGGCTCTTAAATGTGTGCTGACGTCTCACATAAAAGCATATTATTGAGTAAAACAGCTTCATTATTTTTCTCTCTCACAGATCAGTTATTACCAGGTTGCCATGGATATGTGGTGTGATGCAATTGCTGAATAAATCTGCATGCCAGAGCTCTTGGGTAATGCCATGATAACAAAATGATTGCAACTTTTAGAGAGACAGCCTCTGTGAAAAGCAGCAAATTGCGTGCTTCTAGTCATCCTTTTCCAGACTTGTTTGGAGACTGACACGACTTTGTAGGCAAATAGCCAGGAGGAGCGCTACATAATTCATTGAAACTAAGTTTCCAGTCAAAGAGCAGAGGGGGATTTACGAGGCCAGTCTCATATCTCTGCTCTGTGTAGCACGATATTCATAAAAGAAATGTGAACATAGTTGGTCAAGAATGTCATTATTTCAGTGTGTGTATTCTGACATAATTCCTCTGGTGAGAATTATAGCCTCTATCTTTAAACCTCTGACCTGGCTGTCTAAGTCGTATAGTTTAGTTTTGTCCTTAAAACTCAATCTGTTTCAGTCAAATCTTTCATTAGTTGAAATTAGTTCTGCCGTTGTAGACCTGCTTCATTGGGAGTGAGTCTGGTGGCTCTGCATTCTCCACCTTCAATCTTATACTGTGGCTCTGCTTGTGTCTCAGGGATCTGAGCAGTGCAGAGAACAGAAGGTCAGCAGAGATGATGGTTGAGGAGTGGGGAGCACCACTGATGCGATTTTATAGTTATGACTGAAATTCTATTCAGAGTTGACTTTAATGTGTATTGGGAATGTTCCATTTTACAAGTTCCCTGCAGAATGAGCAAATACCATGGTTTATCTATTAGTGATTCCAATACAACTGGGATGAAAATAAAGTATTATTATTTAATATATTTGATAAACTAAAGAAAAAGTAAAATGTTTTTTGGCCATTATAAATCTCCCAGCTGCCACCTCGGCATTGACACATTTAGTTACCGCTCCAGCCATTTTTTTCTTTGTGTTTAGCCCTCATTCATCCCTGCAAGCTCTGAATGAGTCAGTGTGTCCTGAAGCAGAGTGAGGAGGAGGCAGCAGAGTGGAGACAACAAAGCTCTGGTCCCTGAAGGTTACATATGAGAGCGACACTGCTGAGCAAGCGCTATCACTCAGTTACACTGTAGGAACAGTTGCCACAAACTGCACACTGCTCCTTTTCATCCACTTCGGATGCTTTTTATTTCTCCCATATGTCCACCACTCTCCTCGCTTGATCAGTTTTATTTCTTGTTATCAAGCAAATCCCTCTTTTCTTGGCCATCCATCACACACTGAACCTTTTTAAACACTAATACTGGGTCAATGAGTCACCTTAAAAGCCGTTCACCGGATTGGTCCCTCATTTTTAACCTTGATACTTTTGCACCTCCCTGTCACGTGCCTGTGTGCGTGTTCATGTGTGCTCAGGATGCAGAGGCAGAAGGCTGACCTTGGATGACATTGAAGCCACCCAGTTGAAAGTGATGCTGCAGTGCTTCTATAAATGGTTTACTATGTTATAAACATTTCCACACTGCAATTAATATTTAGATGCTGATAGTTTCAGGTGATGATGGTTTAGTTTATATTGGCTGCTGACTTTGTTTAAAGTCATATCTGCAATGGAGAGCCTCCTAATCCATTACCTTTTGTGTAGAAAGACACATGAGGCCAATAACATATTGTCCTTCACGTGCGGCTGGTGAAGGTCTATGGCGTAATTGGCGCACCATACGTTTTTCATTGGCATGCAGCCCTTCAGTCCAGTGACGTTGGCCACCGCAGCCTCTCAGTGTCTGAGTGTTTGTGGGTGATACAGCACTCCTGCTGTAGCCAGCCAATTCCTCAAGCCGATGGTTCTGCCCTTCAGCCCCCGAACCACAGCCTTTCCCGATGCCTTCATCCCAAACTCACTTATCCTAAACAAGTGTGGCATGGTGCCAAGCGGCCGGTGTAGGCCATGGAGTCAGGTTTATGACCCACTTCGTCCTCCAACCAGGCAGAACGCTGTTAATGTGATGGATGGAGTGGCAAGACAACGCTTACACAATCGCACGAGAAAATATGGCTGCTTGGGGGCCTGAGAAAGGGCAGAAAGAAGGGCAACCAGGGACCAGAATGACCCATTGCATCTGGTATAAATGACTGTTGGTGTGCTCAAAGGTGTTATGATTGGAGCGCAGAAGGGTCAGCACTCTGAAAGGCGAGAAGATGGGAATAAGTTGCTCACAAAGGTCCCTTTGTGTGAAAATGTTGCTGCAATTTTCTCTTTTTTCCGACCTCTCAGTTGTCTGTGTTTTTGCTCTTTGTACATGAATTCTCATCTTTCATTGCATAACAAAAGCCAACAATAAAACTTTCCTGAACCTACCATTGCACATGGTTGCTGTTGTTCTGATTTAGTTCAAGTTTTTAAACATAATGTGAGAGCGCATTCTCACTCTCAAATCTCCATACTCCATAAAGCCTCGAAACGCCTCACTCTCCATCCTTTCTCTCAAGTCACCTCTTTATATGAGACAACCCTGTGCTTTAAGGCTGGAAATAATTCTGCTGCTACACCATCTGTAAAATGCTCTGTAGGTTTTGTGAGGTATTTTTATTTCTAAGATGGAAATAATAAGATAATCTGTGTTGTCATCTTTGCCAGTTTTAATGAGTTATTTATGGAGCGGGTGGTAATATCCTGTTACATTGTGTAAGGCTTTGACTGCTGCAGCAAATCTGTCCGGATATGAGACAGAGCTGTGAAAGGAGTTAAAAAAGATGAAATGCGATTGGTGAGGGAAAAGTGAAAGAGGCAGTGAAAAGAGAAAGGACACCTGCTTTAGGTGCTTAAAGAGATTCATGTCTTCACTTTGTGGGATTTATAGGAACAGACATGGTAGCTTAAAGGTAATACAAAGATAATACATGTGTCTTTAGGTCTGTGAATGTATACAAAGCACACATTTTAAACCAGTCTTTTACATTCAGATCATTTAATAAAGAGTAGTGTTTAAACTATAGATTGTAGATGGAAGTATTAGTAATTAACATACAGTAATAAATATATTTTTATTACTAAAAATGTTGGTGTGACAAATGAATAGTATTTCTATGTTGAAACCTTTGTATTGCTTTGACCACAATCCAAGATGCGCAAGACGTCAAACTGTTAAGGATAAGATGGTTTCTGGTTATTTAGATATTGCTATGTCCATGTTGGCAGAGTAACTTCACATTTGAAGAAACAGACTGTACCATCATCTAACAAAATAAATGTAGTTGAAGTATAAATCTGCGTCCCTGTGTGAGTTATGTAATCCAACAGGGAGGTGTATTTGCTGGTGAGATTAGACACTGACGTTGGTGTGGACACCGCACACCTGCTGCCTCTGCACTGGACACGCGCACACATTTACATTTAGACATTTAGCAGACGCTTTTATCCAAAGCGACTTACATGACGCTTCCATTCAACAGTGTTACATTTACAATTTAGTTGAGACTTTCATTTAAAGCGACATACATTAAGGTTCCATTCACCAGTGTTACAGCTGGAACACCACTGGAGGCAAGGTGGGTTAAGTGTCTTGCCCAAGGACACAACGACAGAACTGTACCTCCCGGTTGAAGGACAACCGCTCTACCACTGAGCCAGTGAGCTACACATGTGAGGGTGTACAAACTGCCAGCGGGCTTTGGTGCCAGCATGTCTTCATGTATGTGACATTTGATAAAGAGAAATAGAGGAAGTGGATAACTGTTTGCGAGAGAGTACCATGTATTTTGTTAAGATGCTTGTAAAAAAAAATATAATAATAACTGAATTCTGGGAGAGGAAAATGAATTTAGTGAAACAGAATCATTTTATTACATTTCCATGCAGGCAGCCTTCATTAAAAGATTATCCCACCCATACACATGGACACACACAAACGCCTTGACGGCTGGCAGCAGTGTTCCAGGTGTAATTATGGAAAGTTTGCCCCTGATTACAACTGCTAAATGGCTTTGACTTGCGTCTCAACTTCATGTCCGCAGGAGGTTTTTCCACTTGTCCAACTGAGGTTATCTAACTTTAATGAGTTTTTTCCTTCCTGTGGCAGTGTGTGACCAAGTATGATTGGCTCACCTCCGTGGCAGCCTCCGAGCTCCCAGACTTAGCTGGAATAGGAAAGCAGCAGCCGAGTGTCCAATTCAGCGAATGACCTCGGGAGCTTTGAGGGCGGTTTTTACAGAGGTCTCAGAAGTGCAAGCACTGACCCCAGGGCAGAGTCTGTGCAGGTTGATTTGCTGGGCAATGCTCCAGGGTAATGAACAGCTCCCACAGATGTGAAGTCAAACATTCAGACAGAACGATGTCATTTGGAGAATTAATGAGGACGTGGAAAAGGTTATGGAGGTCCTTTTTCTCTTTGAAGTCGTGCCCCTGAAAGTTCTCCAACAGTCTTGGATTTAGTTTTTAGAAGTGCTAAAAGTGTGACAGTTTTTTAAAGAACTGAATCTTTGCAATTTTAGAATGCACATACATGGCAAAAGACTACTGCTCTCAATGAATCAAATGGTGTTCAGTGTGTCAGGCATTCAAGCTCTCTTTGTCAGTATCAACAATAATAACACAAAGATATTATTGTTGTTAATTCTATTTATACATCAACACGTTAATGTTTTAAATTAAAATTTTTTACGTCTTTTAGCCATCATGTATGTGATGGGAGCCCTTGGACCTGCAGCTGGCTACTTGCTGGGAGGTGTCCTCATTGGCTTCTACGTTGACCCCAAGACCGTAGTCAACATCGACCAGAGTGACCCGCGCTTTGTTGGTAACTGGTAAGTAAACGTATGTGTGGAGACGGTGTGTGTGCGCTTGCCTCTGTCATTCCCTTTGACCGCATCTTGTCATTTCCTCTTCTCACAGGTGGAGCGGTTTCCTTCTGTGCGCCATCGCTATGCTCCTCGTCATCTTCCCTATGTTTGCTTTTCCCAAGAAGTTGCCTCCACGCCACAAAAAGAGGAAGAAGAAAAAGATGGGCTCACCTGGAGACGTGTCCAGCGACGATGAAGTGATGAAGGAGAAGTCCAGCACCAAAAGCCAGAATGTGACTTCTTCAATGGGCTTTGGAAAGGACATCAAAGGTGAGAAGGCGATAACATCACTTTAGCGTGTTGTGTGGTATTGATGAACAAATGGCCCACAGTCCAGTCAATTATTAGTCATCTTATCTAATAGCGTAGAGGGCCCATTGAAAACTCCAAGATAATATTGATTGGGAATGGAGAGAATGGGAACGGTTGTCCTCACAGCAGCCTAATGAAGCAGGTAATTCATAGCCAACATAGCCCTGTTTGCTTTAAGAAATGGATAGTAAACAGGGCCAAAGGTTAAACACTATAAATAGAAACCCTACCAACTTTAAAATAAGGAGCTTGTGGTTGCATCATATTTCATTCGACATTTGCTGGTGTTTTATTATAGAATAAAGCTTTTTTCGAAAGGTCAAAAGCAAAGCTAAAAAGAAGAGAGATGAGAAAATAACGGTAGTTACAGTAAAAATGCACAAAACAGGTTATAGTGTGTGTATATATAGGAATCTTTGTTATGGATTGAGAGAGAAGGAGTTTGTTTTACTTTTTTTCTCAGGAACTATACTTGGAAAATCATAACAGGCTGGGCGTAGGGGGAGGAGCCTAGGGGAGAGGAGTTAACTAATTGTTTAAGTATGCATAATGTGACTGGCATATCATTTGAAAGGTTTTACATGTTTGTTGCTCAGGTCAACAAAAAACAGCATGTACATGAGATGCAATATAAATCTAAATGTCTGTTTTGTGAGGCACAGAATCCTCCATTTCTTAGCCTCGTAAATGACTGCGGAGTTCCATGCCCCTACAGTACATGTGTCAGCAGCACTATGATATCTTCTTTTCCCTCTAAGCCGTATTTACCAGGTATATCCCAGTTTTCCCAGGGAGACCCCTCTCTAGTTAAATTCAGTTCCGCTCTAGCATTTCCCAGTTTTCTCTCGTCTCATCCTCCCCAGTCAGACAGCTCGCTCGCTCTCCGTCTCTCTTCTTTTAAATGAGCTCTCTGGGGAACTCGGTCACGTTTCCACACACAGGAGTAGAAAGACTGCAGTGGAGATAAACAGTAGCACACACACAGCCCTTATCACACATGAATAACTGCAGTGAGCGCATAGCTAATTATCTAATGCTTCCAGACAGCATTGTGTTCTTGGAGAGCAGATAAAGTATGAAGGATATTGGGTGTTGTCATGCTGCTCCTGGCGCTCACGCTGTTTTCCTTTGTCCCAGCAGGATGTTGAGGACTGTTGTGCGAACTGACAAGTTCTGCAGACTCAGGCACTTCACTTTTGTTGGATCTGTAATGTATTTCCACTCTCCGCTTGTCCTTCTGTTGAAATGTGTGCGTTTTTGTCCATAGCACCAATTCAGCAGTTTTTGTGAAAGATCCGCTCTATTCAAGTGACGTATTATTATTTTTTGCCCTTTAGATCATGAACGAGCGCTGAAAAATGCGAACGCTTTACATTTTTAATAATGCACGACAGAGTATGGAATTTTCCAAACTGTGGTCAACTGAAAACAATTATCAGCATTTCATAGGCCTCATAGGATTTAAGTAACAATGAACTTCAGCCTTGTATTGTACTGTAAGGTGGCAGACCATTGATTCACTGTCAAGATCATAGACACAGCCTAAGGGACAGTTCTTGGGCCAGTTTAACAAATGGATTTTGACTGGTTTATATAGCGTTAATGTGAAACTAATCTCTACATTATAGTGATCAATTTATGTTATCATTTAACTAATTGCTGCCAAGTCAAGCAGTTAACATCTCATGATGAATCTGCTTCTAGTATATAATAAATCTTAAGTAATTGAGCAGCTCTGTGTTAAATGTCTCTCAAACTGTGGCTTGTTGATTGTCCCGGGCCACTGGTTTGTCTGATTCAGAGTGCAGCTGCTGAAGATGTCAATAGGACCCACACCATCTGTTCCCGTCCAGACTGAGATTACTCCCCAATGCCACAGGAATGAAATAATTAGTGTCTCCATTCAGTTGGTACGTTTGAGCCGCTGTAACACTAACAGATGCTACACATCTCCATCCCTCACCAAAATTAGCCAAATTAGTGCCAAGATTGTGAGTCCCGGCACTCAATTCTAGGATGGTTAGCTTCATAAAGGACATTAAAATCCACTTGCTTTGTGGCATTTGTGTGTGTGAGCCGTTAAAGCACTCATTGCTGTGTGACTGTAAAGACATTAAACCTATAGAACTTTTTTGCAGAGGTGGAGGAGATGCCACGGCTGTGTCACTTGGATGCTCTGTCCCCAGACAAATATTTTACGCACAGATATGTGGCCATCAGTATACAGCAAACTTTTTTTTTTTTTTTTTTTTTTTAAAATAAAGAATAGTCTTTCTGAGAGATATAAAATGTTATTCATTTCACCTGCCCTGCATCACATACCTGTCCTGGCCCCAAACTGGTTTCCAAACTTCTACTACTAATTATCATAAAGAAGCTGCAGTGTGAATGGAAGGTCCCTGTGGATTGCACAGATCCCATTCTGTCACACAGCTCTTATAGAGTGCACGGTAGCTTTTGTCAAGAATAAGATGTTACATAAGTTGTACTTTTTACACAAAGTTGTAATAGGCCACTTTGGGACTAACATGATTAATCAAAACATATCAATTTGTAGTTCATGTCCATGACTCCTGATCGGTTTGCTTGTTTACCAACCTCCCCTGTGGACTTAACAAGACGGCAAGCCAAAAACTGAAACAGAAGAATACCGTGAAAAAGGGATGATGTTGTTTGTTCTTGTTGTATTAAATTTTTTTGATCCTCAGAGACAAAGAATCAATATTGTAAAACTTATATCTGCAAGAAATGTTATGGTCATAACCGTAAGGACCCTCATCAAAGCCTCTATACTGTCTGTGGGTGTGCCTTTTAAACAGTGTAGTTGAGTGACTTATCTAATCTTCTGGCCAAGTAAAGATATAAAGGGTTTCTTCAGTTAGCCTCTCAAGTAAAGAGTAGAAAGTGGTTAAGGCATCTGTCTGGTAACACTTATATACTAGCCTGTGGCATTAGATTTGCTGCTCCGAAAGCTTTGGCCTACTCAATGATACCTGATAGACACAGTGTATAATTAAATACTTTTTCATTAATTAGATACAGTGGCAGGAGGATTCATAAAACTCAGAATTATGTTTCTTGTTGGCTCTTGCATCCGTGCGTAAAACAAGGATAGTTAGCTGAGTGTAATGAGACACTTGAGCGCATGTTTAAATGTGAGTGTGTGTTTGAGACATTTAGGAATGGTGTTAAAGACATTCAGTATGACCTAGTGTTAATGGGTGTTATAATTGTATAAGGTTAATGAGATGGAGATAAACCTTTTGTAAAGTTTCCTTAATTACACCTTTTTCTGTACACACTCTGACTCTTTTTGACTAGCTCCGTTTATGCACAAAAAAGCAAGAGTCAAATTATGTGCCGCCCAGTGGGTAGCTACCGCCTACCCACTGGGCGGCAGTAGCTCAGTGGGTAGAGCAGTCGTCCTTCAACCGGAAAGTAGGTGGTTCGATTCTCACTCTCTCCACAGTTCAGACTGTCGTCGTGTCCTTGGGCAAGACACTTAACCCACCTTGCCTCCAGTGGCTGTAACACTGGTAATTACTGTAGAACAATGTAAGTCGCTTTGGATAAAAGCGTCAGCTAAATGAATAATGTAATGTAAATATAAATCTGTGTCAGACTAATAAAAATGATGTATTGTTCTCTTGTCCTCTGTCCAGACCTTCCAAAGGCAGCACTGAGGATCCTGAGCAACATGACTTTCCTCTTCGTCAGCCTGTCCTACACTGCGGAGTGCGCCATTGTCACCGCCTTCATCACCTTTATTCCAAAGTTCATAGAGTCACAGTTTGGCATCCCTGCTTCGAATGCAAGCATATACACAGGCAAGTTGCATTTATACATCTTCAAAATTACTTCATAGTTTGCATGACAGGTCTAAAAATGTAAGAGCGAGCAGAAGCAGCTGTTGTTCACTTAACGGCTGTTGGAGTAATTAAAGATTTTAACAAAGCTCCATAGAGGGTTATAAATATTTATGTTACCCCAGGCAAATGTCGACCTACAAACGACAACAGTCAATAATATGTCATGCTTGTTTTTATGATTTTTATTTGTTTTTTGTTTTGGGTACGATAAATAATACATCACTGTGGTATGCATATATTTATTACTTTAATCATTTTAAGCTGACTTTTGCTCTCACTTCTTAATGTGAACGCTGTTGTTCAGAGTCTTGTGCAATGAGTCATGGCTTTGTGCTGACTTTCATTCAGTAATAAGCTTCCATTACATTCCCTCGCTGTAACACACTGGTCTCCTTTGACTGTGCGAGCTAAATTCATCATCAGCACAGCATTTGAGCCACACATACAGTATGTAGCGCCTATAATCCTATGATCGCGTCTGAGATGGGTCCTAATACTAATCTGCTATCAGGATTAATGCGGCGAGGGGCGATTGAAAACTCAATTATGGCCCTGGGAGTACATCTCTGCCTCTGTCCAAGTAGTCCACTTGCTAGCATATGGGGATTTCTAGACATTGTCTAAAAACACACGCACAATACCATTGCCTCATCTCATCTGCCTGTTGCCAGGATACAAGGGGTAAGGGCAAATGGGTGGTGCAGTTACCATGGCTACCCAAAGGATGCCAAGTTTCTGGGATGTGATGATGGTTGGAGAGGAGGAGAAGGAGGAGGGCGCCCCTGTTGCTGGGTGCACAGTGCTTCCCCAGGCAAGACAGATGGACTGACCAACTGTAACGTTTCCATGATGAAGATGAGGGCCTGGACCACACGTTTAATAGGGCTTTTTGTACAGTACAGGAGTTAAATTGGTTTGAAATTTCTAACCAAACTATACAAATATAACATTTTGTAACTGGCATGGGCCTTTTAAAAAGGGGCTACACAAACATTTAAATCACTAAATCATAAAAAAATGTAATCAAAATTGTTGTAGGCTGTGTATGTAGTGGCCACACACAAGCAAACCACAAAACATGTTTGAAGTCTGCTTTTACCAGTCTCCATTAATGACCACATGTTAAAATAAGATGGATTTCACAAGTTATCTTGAAGACTGCAATGTCTGGTGAGCTGTGGGCCACTGCTACATGCTTATTAACTGTCAGGAATAGCAGTGTAACATATCTCGCACACCTCCCTCTGCTGCAGATCACCCACATTACTGCTGCACATCAGGCCGGCTTCTGTTTACTTCTAATCTGAGCAATGGCCAGTTCCCAATGTTATTTTTTTATACTTCCTCCTTGTGTCTTTAACTCTACTAAACTAGCTGACCATTGCAGTAATGGTAATATATCTTTACAGATGCAGCCACTATTTAATCCCCATGTGTTATTCACCTGGAAGCGTTAATCAACAGAGCAGTGTTGCTGTGACATGATACTGTATGTGCCAAGGCTGATCTTTAATCTCATAGAAAGGTTTTGCACATGACTTTTACTGAGAGGAAAGTATGATACTTTAGTTGTTTGTTGACTCTGCTCTGAGCACACTTACTTGCATTGGCTTGCTTGTATACACACACACACACACACACACACACACACTTCCCATAAAGACCTTAAGATGCTGGACAACACTTTCCAGACTCCAGTGACTGACCCAGAGCCTTTACCCAGGCACGATGATACTTAGCCGCTGTACCCTGTACCATCCTGCCAACAGCCGGTAGTCTTTAAGCCTGCTGGACAGAGAACACGTGATCTTTTAGTGGCCAGACAGAACTTGCATGACTTACTGCAAGCCCAAAGCACAGCCTATTCTCATTGATTATCGAGTTATTTTTGAGTTTGGTTTGCAGTGGGATTGGTCTTTGTTCCAGTCCGATAAGATGCGGATAGTCAGACACATGTGACTCATGTGACTTTACCAAAATGAACGGTTTTGCCACATTGTACATTATGGTTAACGGCAATTAATTCAGTGCTAACATTTTTTCATTACTTAAATTGACACTACTGTTTGCCACCTCGTCTTTGTCACAGGTCTCATCATTGTCCCCAGCGCTGGGGTGGGCATTGTACTCGGGGGATACATCATAAAGAAGCTGAAGCTGGGAGCCAGAGAGTCGGCAAAGCTGGCCATGATCTGCAGCGGCGTGTCTCTGCTCTGCTTCTCCACGCTCTTCATTGTGGGCTGTGAGAGCATTAACCTGGGAGGCATCAACATCCCGTACACCACTGGGTAAGGACAGTTGCGCTGAAGCAACCGAAACAATACAAAACACTTGACAATGAAACACCATCCATCCATCTTCTTCTGCTTATCTGGGGCCTTATTGTGGGGCAGCAGTCTAAGTAGAGACGCCTAAGACTTCCTAAACCCTAGTCTCTTCCTCTAGCTCTTTTGGGGGTTACCGAGGCGTTCCCAGGCCAGCCAAGACATAGTCTTGACATAGTCCCTCCAGTGTGTCCTTGTTCTTCCTCCTCCCGGTGGGACACACCCGGAACATCTTCCAAGGTGGCATCCGGAACAGATGCCCCGGATGCCCGAGCCACCTCAGCTGGCTCCGCTTGATGTGTCTACTCTGAGCTTTTTCGAGTGACCGAGCTCATCACCCTATCTGTGAGAGTAGGAACGTAGATTGACCAGTAAATCTTTCCTTACCACAACAGACCGGTACATTGACTGCATCCCTGCAGAAGCTGCTCTGATCCGTTTGTTGACTTACACTCCCTCCTTCCTTGACTCTTAAACTCCTCCACTTGAGGCAGGAGCCACCCTTTTCCGACTGAGAACCATGGCCTCGGACTTGGAAGTGCTGATTCTCATCCCAGCAGCTTCACACTCAGCTGCAACCCAACCCAGTGCACGCTGAAGGTCCCGGTCTGATGAAGCCAACAGGACAACATTATCTGCAAAAAGCAGAGGCAATATCATGTGGTACCCAAACCGGACTCCCGCCGGCCCCCGACTGTACATAGAAATCCTATCCATAAAGATGATGAACAGGGCCAATGACAAAGGGCAGCCCTGCCAGATTCCAACATGCCCATACTCCACACCCCATATTCCCAGAGCACCCCCCACAGGATGCTGCGGACAGTCGAATGCCTTCTCCAGATCCACAAAACACCCCTGGAGAGGGTATAGAGCTGGTCCAGTGTTTCACAACCGGGATGAAAACCACTTTGTTCCTACTGAATCTGAGGTTCGACTATTGGCCGATTGGCCTGCGGCACCCGTCAGCTGCCTCAGGAGTCTCACAAGCCAGCCAGGCCTGATGGGACTTTTCCAGCTTGACGGCATCCGGTACATCCGGTGTCCACCACTGGGTGTCCTGGTGCCACTTGCACTGATGGTTGAATTTATGGTTGAATGAGGCCGTTCCTCCCAATCACGCCCCTCCAGGTGTCGCTGTTGCTGCCCACGCGAGAGTTGAAGTCCCCCAGAAGATCCTCATAAGGGCTTTTGATTGAATAAATATTATAATTTCTAATCATACAGCCATTGTGATCCTGTTGCGGATGGGATGTGACATCGGGCACATGCAGAGTGGGCTGGTGGCACTGTTCCCTTGATCCTCATGTGTCATAGCATTGTGATGGAGTGTGAATGATTAATTAGCAACGCTCACATCTGCTCTCGTGGCTCCGGTGAATCACTCTGCCACCTCTATTTCTGAAGCTGTGGCTCAACACCCCTTCAGCAGCCAGGCTGGAATTAACAGTCAGCCCCGCAGACACAAACGGGGTGTGCACGTCTGGCTTTCTGCACATGTGCTCATGAAAAGACAACAAGGCTGTATGTGCTATGACATTGGATCAAAGTATATATTGATGTAAGTCTTTGTTATAGTCAAAGAATATAAGCACCAGTTTTTGACTCTCGGCACCGCTTTGTTTGCTCTATGTTTCCCATTTGCTTGCCTTCACTGAGTATTTATGTAGCCAATAAAATAGTAACATGTTATGTAGTGCTCAAAATACATCTACACTAATTTGATGATGTGTTCAGTTTTGCAATACTGAAACACTTTTCCCATAAAACAAGTTAATCAATGCAATTATTTTCCAGATATTCCCTTATATCAACTGCGGGTATGTCGCTGACCAATTAATAACTGTGGCCTTTGTTGGGGCCTGTGTTTTTAAAGGGGTCAGCAGGATTGTGTAAGCCTCATTATGAGAAGTCACAGCTCACTGTTAGCACCCACATGTGGAATGTTTAGGCACAGCCCAGTATTGATGCTTGTCAGTACTCTCACAGCCGACTAGACACAGCTCCCAGCCGACTGTCTATTCTGGACACAATCCGACAAATGAAAATCTAAAAGATTTTGATATGTTCTGGAGTGAACCGTGTGCAGTTATGTAATAAGACTGCAGTAGCATTGCCGGCGTTTAGGAATGGGCAAACGGACAAGAAACTGCTGCAGTTTGGGGCTAGATTAAGGACACAGCTTCTTTCCACTGGCACAAACTCACATAATTATTGATGGTTCAACCCTGTGTTCTGATTCTGCAATAGTAAACCAGATTATGCCACATGTCCTCTTGGTGCTGTATGTGGGCTCTTAAGCAGCGACGCCTTTACACACAGCAACACAACATCTGGAGGGTTCAGCAAAGGCCACAGTATATTCGCAGAAAAGGGACATGTGTAATCAGTGCAGAAGCAGCAACTCCCAACAAGACAAATGCCTTTTTTTTTTTTTAAAACATGCACCTCATACACACTTAGTCTTTCTTTGTCACAAAGTGTGCCCAGGATGTGTGGTCTGTTTCTGCCAGAACCAACACCACGAGGAGGATCGGAAGCATCCTCCTTTAAATAATTGTAGTATGTATGTGCTGTGATGTTAGGTTCTGTCGCAGGCTTTTCCGCACAGCTCAGAGCAGAGATTTCCCAGAGAAAACCCTGGTCTCGCTCCAGTGCTCCTGCTTTAGTCCAAGCCAAAGTCCTGTTTGGTTTAGATGGCTGGTTCCCACACGCTGCCGGCCACAACATCAGAGGTGTCCTCACTCACAGCATCACGGTCTGCCGCTCGATTAGAGCCTAATTATAATGATTATGTAATGGGGGATCAACGGTGATAGCAGTCTGATACAGCAAAGGCTTCATATTAATTAGATACGTGCATATTGTTTGGAATATAAATTATTTATATACTTTAGGAGCTAAAGTAATGACAACGCTAGTTCAAAATGCCAATGCCAAATTCCAATTTACAAATGAGTTTTTCCTTAAATCTTGAAAACCTCCCGCTGAAGTCATTTTGTGAAAACTTATCTGCATTTTTTTTTATCAATTTCTACTCTTTGCCTCCAGGCCGACACTGACACTGACCCACAGGAACCTGACGGGCAGCTGCAACGTCAACTGTGGCTGTAGGATCCACGAATACGCCCCGGTGTGCGGCTCAGACGGCATCACATACTTCAACCCCTGTCTGGCAGGATGCAGCACTGTGGGCAACGACAGCACCGGGGTGAGCCCAAACACTATGTCCACTCCCTGCTCTTTGTGTGGCGCTGTCAAATAAAAAGGTGCTTCAAAAAGGGCCTTTTGTGTTCCGAGAAGAATAAAAAGTGATTAATAGAAGTAATTTGGCAAAACAGTTTACAGGCAGTAATACATGCATAAAGTCTGGACATGGATTGTTTTCTGTTTCCTCTCCGGGCTTCAGTAAAAATGCAGGAAGTGTCAGATGGGAAATCATACCAATGTAACAAAAAGAAATGTCTTGATTCTTTGTCCCCATGACGGATTGTACATCATGAGCAGTGCCACTAAGTCTGTGTGGAGACAGTCCCAGTGGTTTGTTCAGCCAGCGATGGAGTCTAACTGGATATTTGGATGTACTTTCTACAGATTAGAAACTACACGGACTGCGGCTGCGTCCAGAGCAGACAGGTCATCACGCCGTCCTCGGGAGGGCAGGTCAATCAGCTCCAGCTCGTCATCGTGAAGACGTACCTGAACGAGAACGGCTACGCAGTGTCCGGGAAGTGTGACCGCACCTGCAACACCCTCATCCCGTTCCTCATATTCCTCTTCATCGTCACGCTCATCACCGCCTGTGCCCAGCCCTCGGCCATCATCGTCACTCTCAGGTAATGACTTGAGTTTACTCCAGGAACACAGACAGTTGAGTGTTTGAGCATTGCTGAGGATCATGTTCTTCTCTTCCTAGGTCTGTTGATGAACAAGAGAGGCCTTTCGCTCTAGGGATGCAGTTTGTCTTGCTCCGAACTCTTGGTAAGTTTAAGACTAAGTCAAATATGTGGAAAAAATGGTAACAAAATATATCAATTACATTTACATTTAGTCATTTAGCAGACACTTTTATCCAAAGTGACTTACAAGTGAAGAAAACAATGGAAGCAATTTTAACAACACAAGGTAACAAAAAGCAAAAGTGCACCAAGATTGATAAACAAATGGTGGACGTCCGAAGATTGAACAACGTACAATTTGTACATTAGAAAGTTTCAGCAGTTGGACAATAGGGTTTTTATACTTATACTTTTATCATACTTTACTATTTTTTTATTTATTATTATTTTTATTACATTTACATTTATTCATTTAGCAGACACTTTTATCCAAAGCTACTTACATTGTTCTACAGTAATCGAACCACTTGCCTTTCACTTGAAGGACGACTGCTCTACCCACTGAGCTACTGCTGCAGTGGGTATTATAATTATAATTTTTTTTTCCCTCAAGCCTTCTCGACACAAAATTCTAGAGAGCAGGACAGCAGCAGAGCAGTGGACTTGTGAGTGTATATGTGTTGGTGGGGGTTAGTAGGACTGGTTCTGACATGTTTCTTTAATTGATAGATAGATCTAAACTACACTGTGTGAGTGTTGGGTGTATTATTGAACCCAAGAGGAAACGGTTTCTGTCGTAAAAGTGTGTAGCTGATCACAGCAACGTTTACTTGCCACTGCCTCTGCGCTCTCTCGTCACAACGCCAAAAACTCATTAACGAGCAAAGTTTAGAGAGGAGTGACCCAAGTCTTCACAGAAACTGATAAATGTACAGTTTTCTAAAATGTGTCCCAACGGAGGGCACAGGATGAGTACAGTAAGACTGGGGAATTCTGTTTGAGCAATATGCTCTAATTTCACAAACATTTCATCTTTTGTTTAAAACTTATCTTAAAAGCTCATCTTTACTGGATTAATGGATTAATTAATTAAAGGAGATTAAAGGAAACATTTTAGACAAAGTATTTAGAATACATATTTTTTTAAACTGCAGGTTGAGTCTCCTGCTTCCATTCCACATGTTTGTGCGACCAACTGAAAAAAGTGATAAGTTGGTCTAGAGCCCTGCTCACTGCACCTTGTAAACCTCTGGCAACACATAAGTCCACCATCTTTGGACTTTTTACTGCAATTCACCTTTTGCTGACGCTATACAAAAGATTCAATGTCACCACATGCTGTCAAATGGTGCCACCATGTGGTCGAGTCCAGGTACTAAATATATTCAGTTAAATCTCCACTGCTAAGGACTAGTCTGTAGACACAGTGACTGTTCTGTTCAGGAAAATTATAATTTCCATTTTTTTTTTTAATATGATAATTCAGTTTAAAAAAATGTATATCTTCTGTGTTATTCCTTTTATCTTCCTATTAATAGAGTATTCCACACCCATCATGATTTCCCGATTGTAATGCATTAATTCTGTCTCTTTTGTACCCAGCGTACATCCCAACACCCATCTACTTTGGGGCAGTAATCGACACAACGTGCATGCTGTGGCAGCAGGACTGTGGCGTGCACGGCTCATGCTGGGAGTACGACGTCACCTCCTTCCGCTTCGTGTACTTCGGCTTGGCTGCCAGCTTGAAGTTTGTGGGCTTTGTGTTCATCTTCCTCACATGGTACTCCATCAAGCACAAGGAGGAGCGAGCCGAGCGCTGGCGCCAGCACCTGCCTCCTCTGGGCACCGTGAGTGAACTGATCTGCCACGCAGGCGGCCAGAAGAGCCACGCGCGCACCCGCTCCTGCCCCGTGTTCATCCCGCCTCGGCCTGATCCACCAGCCGCACTGCTGCTCAACCGTGGGCACAGCAGCTTCAGTTGCCCCGGTAATGCCCTCAAAGCAATAACTCCTCCGATCCTGTTGCCACACCACCACAAAGGCTCAGCCCATGTCTGAAAGAGGACGGGCTTCATTGTGACATGTGCCTTCTGGTCTCTGTCTCTGTCGCTGCGTTGACAGGGACCAGGCACCAGGCGGCGCTCCTCCCACGCCCACATTACTACTGTATAAGGGCTGTTCCATCAGAACTGAGACTTTTACAGAGCATATTATCAGCTGCATCACACGGAAGGCCAGACCTCGGATGAGCCGGTGTTGGGAACATATTATACGGTGCTAATGTTCAAGGGCAGGGCATTACACCTCTGTACAGGCATCGTCACAACAGCGTCTAAAGCACAAATCTGTACTATGCAAGAACCTGTGTACAGCTCCTCCTTCAAAACTGTACAGCCACATGTGTACCTCTGCTCTGCTCACACATCCAAATATATACCTGGCCAGTTTGTAAGCCTTTTCAATATAGTCCCATCTACGAACAACATTCAGCATTGCTCTGTCTCGTTCTTAATATCATCACAATTAAGTTTTTATTATTCTTTTTTCGTAACAGTGCCTCTGAGGCTGTCTGGGCCAATTCAGTTCTCCGCTAGCGACCAGCGTTAAGAGTCACCTCTCAGTTGAGTGACAATTTGTTGCTTTGTCGCCCTCAGCTTTTGTTTTCTGAGTAACTTTGCCTTGACATGTATGTAGCTTAAACCCAAGTAGCCGCTGTGGTTCAGTCAGAACAGAGCTCTTAACAATACATCATAACACTACATTTAGCTAGATAGAAGAAAAGACCTGTCTCATCTCTGACCATGTGCGGAAGCTGCGGTATGTCTTTAAAATGGGATTACACTTGACACAGAAAATGCAAAAAATTTGAGAAATATGGCCCTCTTTTTAAAAAGCTTTTTGTGTTTAATCCAATTCAACAAAACCAATCTTTTGGCTTTGTATTATAATAGCGTCTTCATTCTAATGGTCATCAGATGTACATAGTAGTGTGTGGGCTTTTAAAGTGCTGCAAGTATGTACTACAAAGGCAATCCAGGGTTGCCTCGTCACTTGAGTGTTTTGGCGCCCTCTCGTGGACATGACATGATTGTGTGACGGCAGTGTGAAGGCAGGTGAATGTTGCTGTTGTCAAGCCCTATATCTATATAGTACTTGGAAACTCTTGGTTCAAATGCTAATTATTAAAGTTAATCGCTGCACTAAATTGAGCACTCCAAAGACCGACTGAACATAAGCTGATAAATTGTATTTATTTATAGGCCAGGGGACAGTTGTATTTGATTTTGCCTTAACTCTTAAGGCAGTGCAATGTTTTAATGTTATTGTTCTATTTTATACCATCTTACTAAACCCGATGCATCAATTAATTTCTGTTAAAAAAATAAGTGTTCATTAGTATTTTTTTTTTATGATGGGGTGGGTAATAAGTCTAATAAAGTGTTGTATTTTATGATTTTTGTATTTAGAGTAATCAATGCAGTGACTAAATTTGAACGTTAACAATCTAAACCAAGACTGTAATCTGCCAGTGGAAGCTTTCCAATGGCATGATTATAGTATTGTGATTCCAGTACCTCAAATGATACATCCATAAGTGATTGTGTAAATACTGACAAATGACACATATATTAGAGCTCACTTATAGGTAGAAGCATATTTATGAACTAATCCATAACAATGACCTAATCTACAAAAATAAAGAAAAAAAAGTCTCGTGCCTAAACAGTATTCACTGGAAAACAGTCAGGGGAGGGGCTTAATCACTGCAAAGTCTTTGTCAAAAGGACAAAATACATCTTTAATATTCTTTAGTTTTGAAATTACACCCTCAAAGTCTAAAGATTCCCAGTCATTCAGGTCATCTTAAAGAAAAGGTTAAAGCAAAAGAATAAACCTGAGTTCAGATTCTTTTGCTTTAACCTGTTTTTCACTTTCGAAGGAATATAAACTTAAGAACCCTTTATCTTACAAACTAGAAAATAACTAGGCCAGTTTTAAATGTATTTTACATTGGCTTGCTTCTAAAAAAAACTGTTCTATTAATTGAAGGACTGCGATGACTTAATTCAAGCACTTCAGCAAGTTTTACAGTTAAATATGTCACACTAACACAAGAGCACCGACTGGGAGGTTTAGAGAATCAGTCCATGACCTACAGCTCATGTATAAAGTGGAAATGAAAGGCATCTGCTCGTTCTGTGTTCTGTTCAAATGTCTGACTACTGACTTCCTCGGTTCCTACATGAGTTTAGTGTTTGGGACCGAACAGTGAACACCCTGGACAGAAGTATTCTGAGAGTCAAGCTTTTATTGCTTTGTGTTCTTCAGGAACAGAAACAAATTGTTTGTGAACACTTGGTTTACAAATGCCTTGAATACTTGATATTTGTCATTAAATGGAAACAACCCAAAAACTGTCAGTTTTTTTTTTAACAAAACATTGCACACAACATTAGAGGTTGCAAGGGTTTATTTCAGCTTTGTGGCTTTTTGAACTCGTAACACAAGCTTCAAGACAGCATTAAATGTTTTTGAAAAGCCAATTGGTAACCAAACAGTACATATCAAATTTATTAAAGCCATACGCATGTGGGTTATCCCAACAAATGAAAACAGTGCTGTCATAACAATAAGGTTCAAAACAGTTGCATTTGAATTGAATGGGCCCCGTGCAACAATATACTCTGGATTATCAAAGCACTACTTAACTCATACAGGGCAAGAGTTATCTGGTGGCATTTCCAAAAAGGTTAAAAAAAACAAACACTGACTGTAAGCATTCCTTTGTGATAACTAATAATCAATATCCTTACAATAAAAACTTCTGTGAATTGTGACAAATGCTGCAAAGGAGATGTGCTGCAGTGGTCTAACAAATCAGTGAATAGTGCTCTTACATGCTAAATAAAAGCTAAAGCTATGCATTTCTCCCACACCTCCTCAGTGCAGGTGGTGCATAACATGTAACCATTTATAACCTATGCTAACTGCTATGCTAATTAAAATGCCAATAACACAAAGTGAAAGGCATATTTAATTTACCTAAGAGTTTTAACAGCATTATAAATAAACAAAATGGTCCCATCAATGTTGATTCTGTAACTTTTTCAGAAATGTCTCCAGTTCTTGCTTTAGTTTAAAAAGTAGTCAGTAGACATAAAACATTTCATAAAATCTGACAAATATTTCAAAAACACAAACGGAGTTTGTGAGGAAAAGTGCATTTGGGGTCAATGTTGCCTTTATGCCACTGGTGAGTGGATCGTTCTGTGACAGAGCAGAAGGGAACAGACTGAGGACTGACTAATGCCAACTATTCATTCCGATGTTACAGGGTTTCTACCACTCACTTTTTAAACACATATTTAAACAGTGATGGTGTTATTTGTATGAGATTATTTCTCTTTAATCCCAACACTGACTTTAGCTGCATTAAGGCTCACCTTACTAAACATAACACTGTTTTACTAATGTATGTACCTGTAAAAAAATAAACAATAACTTTAATACTTAATATACAACTCTGACTGAGGTGGCGCCGCTCGCCTTTGGCAAGCTCATCTCCTAATAGCTGTCTCTGAGGGGACAAGCGGCTCATTGGCTGGCGGCTTGGCATGTGTTCCTGCCTCAGAGCGTCTGATTGGTGGGTTGAGGGGATGAGCCGCTGCCCTCGAAGTCTAAAGTGAGAATAGCCCCGACGCTGTGAGGGGCACTAGTCTGTTTCGAGGGGGGGCTTGCTTTTACTGCAGGCTTTTCAGTCTGAGGGGAAAAGGGGAGGTAGCCTTGGGCCTGGAAAATATCCTCCTCCACTTGGGGGTCCAGGCCCAGGGGGAGGGTTTCAACGACTGCACCGGCCTCAAGCTGCAGGCTGTTGTGAGTGCGCAGCAGGTGTTCGTGCCTTGTTTCCAGCTCCGTCAGTCCGTTCCCACTAAACCCATCCTCTCCCTCTCCGTCCATGTCCTCCAGCTGCGTCCACACGGCGCTACGGACACTCGCCGACATCACCAACAGAGGAGACGCCTCGGACCGCCCGCTCTCAGGTAGCTCGTTCACTAGAGTTTTCAGTGTCCCTTCCTGATTTGGGCTGGGTGTGAGAGCTGCTGGTAGTGTTGTATTCGGGGTGGGGGTCGTGATTGGAGCCTCTGTAATAAATCCCGGCCAGAGGTCTCCGCTGCCCTCATCCAGCCCTCCCCCAGCCCCGGAGCCCAGCTCTGGCAGGGTGGAGTCGTCAAGTATTTGGGTTCGGTTGCGTTTGTTCAAATCAAGTAGCAGTGCAAACATATAGTCTACATCCTGCTCAAAGTTAGCCCAGTTGTCCAGACTGGGACTGTAGTCAGGCCTACACTCATAAAGGCTTTCGTTGATGCTGTAAAGATCCTCCAGTCCCTGCCAGTTCACCTCCTCGTCCGTCAGATTTGGGAGCTTAACCTTGTCGTCCGTCCCATAATGGCTGGGCTCTGCCGAAGAGATAGAAAGGTCACTGTAAGAATCTGAATGGAGATTTTATTTCTGATTATTCAAAGCATGCAGCAGTGCCCAGCTTCTTGCTCTAACTAAACCAGCAAGCTTCATCAGAAGCGCCAGCAGAAGACCCCACGCAACACACAGATATTTACAAAGCAGCAATATGAACCCAAACCAGAAAACTGCAGCCACGACTAACCAACACATGCCGTTTAAGCAATTCATGTAAGAAAGAAGTCTGCAAAAACATTATGCTGCACAACAAACGGTTAATGGCGTAAAATAAAAAAATAAAATAAAAGGTCATGGTTGGATTGAAAAGTCACCTGTAACAGAAAAATGAATAAAACTGAAAAGTAGAGGCAACAAAAGGTGAATGATGATAAAGTAAGATGCTGAGTGATATCCCCAGACCAAAATAAAGCATATCAAGAAAGGCAGAAAAGGGGAAAATAATATTCAAAGTCAAAAGCTGCTTTAGGGTCAACAAGGTCAAAATAAAATGATAAAATAAAATGTAGCAGTGCCACATTTCCTGAGGCGAGCTGTGGTGTAATCACTGCAGCTCTAGAGGATGGAGATGCTCGAACATGAAGCTTCAGGGACTCACAGGAAGGAGAGGCTTGGTCTCCTCTTTGACCACTTTCGGTGCTGCTGTTGCCTGGTAAGCAGGTGCCAGAAACAGAGGTCAGTGAGAGGTCGGAGAGGTCACAGCAACTCTACTGTTCGCTCTATGAATGCTAAAAGCTAATGGCCATGAGAACAATTATTTGTGAAGGTGGTGGGCATGAGCATGGGGATGACATGGTGGGAATGGCTCCACATTTTGTGAAAATTACAAGCTTTATGGATCAGAATGTGAGGGAATAATGAAGCCATGTCCACACTAATACATGTATTACTATTTCAGGATCAATAATGAAAAACTGTATTAAAAAAAGTGGACTTCATTCAGTTAAAAAAACATTAGCATAGTTTTAATGTGGACAAAAATGTTTGAGTTCCATTTTGCTGTGTGTCTGATTCATTTTCCTTCTACATTGGGATTTTTTTGAAAGAATGTTTATTTTGGTCAGCTTACATTTTTACATTTTAATTAATCAACCAAAAAAGGAATAGGCTTATTATAATAAAACTATTAGTGTGGATGACGACTGAAGCCAAAATGCATTTGACCCACTATTATTCCTTTAAACTTTAAAGTGAAGGAATGATTTGATGTCATGCATTGTCGTGCACTTGACGTCTGGTTTAATTTCAAGGGGATGCATTTATTCAGCAACATCTACAGGACTTCATTATGTAATCCTTTTAGCCATGCTATTTTAGCACCAGCTTTAATATTTTAATAATGGACAAGCAAAGGCTTTAAAGGCGTCACTGTGTGTAGACTGAAGTGGAAGAGAGGAGAACAAATGAAGCTGCTTTAAATGAAACAAAAACATAATCCATGTTAGGATTTGTTAGCATGTTACCAGCATGCAGCCACAGATCAAGCAACACTCCATGGATGCATATTAGTGGAAATGAGGCAATTCAGACCATGCAGGTGTTAAAGAGAAGCCACTGAAGGAAAACAAAAATTGGTGGATACCTGTGTGGCTCATAGCTTCCTCCATCTTTACCTCCTGATCAGAAAAATAAAAGCAATGATTGTTAACCGCTTTGATTCAGACAGATGTGTGAGAGAAATAAATAGATCAACACACTTGAGATTTCCTCATGCACAGCTGCTACTCCCTAGGGAGAAATGCAATTATTGGAAAATAAGAAGAGAGACCAGAAAAGAGTGATTGGCTGGAGAAAAGATGTTTGAAGTCGAGTTGCAGAGTTCAACAGGGTAAAGTAAAACATAAGGTTATTCACTGAGGTGATAATGATGGTTAAGTCACACTCCACAAATAGATGAATGTAACTGTTAGACCCATTTCACTTTTTAATAATCGACTAATCCAATCCAAATATCATTTGATGGAACCGCAAGAGCCTTTTGATTGGTTTGCAGACCTGGCGTTGCACACATTCAAGGGCAGCCTAAAAGATTTTCGACTTCTATGTGAAGTGTGCTGGCATGTTAATGACAAGTCCAGTGTGCCAGCACTGAAACACACTCAGATTTCACAGTGCCGCTTGGCTGCTCCACGGCTCCCTTCCCCAGCTGGTAATTACATACATGAGGTTTTTAATCCCCGGGACATAATTAACGTGTCCTGTGCCACAACACTTAGGTCATCGATTCATTACTTATCAACCACCTACAACTGCAGGGATCTCTGCTCTGAGGGACACTTGGTCCACATGGTGGTCGTAAAAATACTACAGCAAATGACAGGAATGATGCAAAGGTCCAAATAAAATGACAGCCTTAACTGCAGCACTGACAACTCTCTCCAAAGAATATCTCTAACACTGTGTAGCAACAAAGAGAGAATAAGGATAATACATTCAGCCGTTTGATGGGACTGTACTAAATGATGAAATTAAAAACAAGTGTGTGGACAGATGAAGAGCAGAAAGTGCTGGTTTAAGAAAAACAAACACATTCACATTCAAACAACACATACTGTGAGCTCCACCTGAAATGGTGGATGGTCCCCATTCACATGCAACATGCAAAAAGACTGAAGAGAATGAAACACTAGTAGAAAAGGTAATGCATCTTCTTTTACAGTTTTGGCTAAAATTAACATTTCTTGTGTAAACCTTTTTCTTTTTGTGTTGATTTTGTTTTAGTCACTGTTGGCATTTCTACAACTGAACCAGTGAAACATACGCCGCAGCACCTCATTTATATAAAAAGACTATTTGCATTTTTCTACCTGTATCCAGGCCTTTTGGACGCGGGCTACACTGTTTGGACCCTTGACAGCTCCTCATCTCCATCAGTTGAGCGTGAAGCGAGTTGAGCACCTCCCTGTCCATGTTATAGACCGAATTAGTCAGCTGCAAAGAAAATAGAAATGTTTTTTTTTTATTTTTATTTTTTTTTAGGGCAAAAAAAGTGACACAGAAAATGCCTTTTAAATTACAAACTAGACATCAACTTTAATGGGGTGTGTGGGTTTTTATAGAAGAAAATACAGATGGACATGTTTAGAATGGACGAAGGCAGATGTTCACCCACCTGGTAGGGGTCACTGTTAAGGTCAAAGTACTCCAGGAAGCCTGTGGAAAACTCACAAAACAGTGTGTTGTGCGTCTCGTTGATGGTTCTCAGGCACCAGTAAGTGTTGTTGTTGGAGCTGGTGCACGCACAGAACCCTCCCACTGCATAAAGACAGACATTTATTACATACTACTAATTAAAGTTAAAACACCAAACAAAGTAGATCTGTAAACACATACTTGTCCAAAAAGGAGCAGTTTGCCAGTGGTCATTGTTATGTGTGAAGCACGTGAGGCCAGGCAGACTGCAGTCATCCCCCTTTTTCTGACGCTTCTTCTCCTTCCTCTCTTTCTTGCGTCTCCGGATTTCGTTGTACAACTGCACCCTGGCGTCTTGCTCGTGAGTGGCCTCCCTGCTGGACAAAAGAAAAAACATGACATCAGCCTGGACCTCGCTGATGCTTGGCAGCTGCTGAAGTAGAACATCAGTAAGAGGGACTTCCAGGAGACACTGATGACGCAGAGAAATGTGACAGTGCACTCATGTTCATCTTTAAGCTCTTAATACATCCAATTGTGTCTGGGATGACATTCTAGCCACTGTCCCTTCTCGTTCCGTCTCCTCCAAAAGACAGGCACTTGTTATACAGCTGCTTTTTGTGTTGCTATAATCTCTTCCTAATGTTTCCCGCTGAAAAGACCATCCCTGGGTTTAAAGGCACCGACTGTTGAGTCATAATATCTTTCCACGGGGCTCAATCACTTCCAGACAAACACGTTCAATATATAGTCATTAATGTGTCACACAAAGACACACATGCGTCTTTTAGGTCGAAACGTCACAAAACACATGCTGCATTGGTCACATGGATGGTTTTCTAATGAGTGTATGGTATGAATATTAATGATGATACAGGACAAGTTAGCATTAAAGGGGATAAGAAACTCACTTAAATGGATGGAGTTGATCTTTTCTGTTCTTCAATCTCTCTGCCTTGTTTCTGATTCCTTTGCTAAAATAGCTGGTTTTATAAACAGAAAGAGAGACGAAGGAATATTGAAGCCTATAGATTGAAGTATTTTGGGGTATGTTTGAAGACCTCACCTCTTCTTGCCACAGTCGCACTCGTCAGGCCGTGTCCTCTTCAGATGACCTCTCACTTCACGCAGGTTTTTGATCTTGTCTTGAAGTGCCTCAATCTGGGATATATACACAGGAGTTACTACTACCTCTCAAACAAAAACGAAAAAGATAACGTTTATAGCATATTTAACTGATTCTGACCTCTTGGTCCACATAGCTCTTGTGGTCCTTCCAAGCTCTGGAAGACTGGTAGATTTCCCGCTCACAGTGAACAGAGTCATTCATCAAGATGTAACACCTATACAGAATATGGAACATGTCATACACCGGTTTCATTTCTGGTATAGACGATTTTGGTGGACTTACTTGTGGGTGACTCTGACAGAGTTGGGGTATCCCACAGCATTGGTATCATCTGCCAGCATCTCCTCTGAGCCGTCGTCCGTTCCCAAGCCCGGATCATCTGGGTTGTAGTGCCGCTTTGAGATGACGCGGCGGCGGACAGCTGACTGGTCATCTGCCTGGAGGTCAATGTCATAAATCTGGCCTTCAAACTCGACTGAAAGAGACCTGGCGGGGCGGGTGTGGACAAATCGCGGACGAAAACCTGCATTTAAAAAGAAGGCGATGTCAGGTAATGCTTTAGTTGCATCTTTTAGAAGCTCCACTAGAGGGCCTCAAACCACAAATTAAACATACATAACACAAGCATTGTCAAGTTAAATAATAATCCATTACATGAAAAGCTCTTCTTCAGTAAGTGCTGCTGCCAGGCCAAACTCAGGATAAAGAAAAGAATATTAATAGAATTTGTCCGCCTCTCACTAGACACTCCTAAACCTCTGCTACAGCTCTGATTATCTCTCGCTCAGGTACTCACGCTGGCCAGAAGAGGAGGAGAATTGGCGCTGAGAGCGACGGTCAGCTCTGGGCGGTTTTAACAGAGCACTGTCACAGTCACAGCCTCGCTCTCTGTCGTCGTAGCTGCTGCGGGGCTTCAGACTGCGGGCCCTCTTCCTGGATCCCTCCTTCAAATTGCCACCCTTACACTTCTGTATCCGCCACTTGCCTGTCATCTCCTCTACGCAATGCCACTTCTGTCAACAAACCCCAACACTCGTTACAACCAGAAAAAAATAACACTCCCACATAAGTCTCTGTCCCTCTTTCTTCAACTCAATTTCTGCCCCGCAACTGAGACCCACCCAGAGATGATTGTAATCCGTTTTGTTGAATATTACTTAGATACTACCAGAGCTGAATAGATTTTCCGATTCAGCTAGTTATAGAACAAAAACAAAAAAAAAAAACATCTCTGATTTCACACAAACCTTTTGATTTGTAATGAGTTTTCCCCCAAAAATTGGACAGAATATCAAACAGAAATATCAGCAAACTTTCCGCCAGTGCAAGAGAACAGCGTCCAACAGCTTCACAGAAGATAAACCAAACTGACCACAGGAAATGATTTAGCTCTGTGTGGAAACCCCTTTGTCTCACACTGCCAGTGCGTCAGACAAACTATAAGACATTGCCACGCACTGTCCTGAATCCTCTCGTGTACGTCTTACTCAACATTTATTCCCAGCAGGCAATGAGAGTTAAGGCTAATGGACGTAAGAGAATGCCTTGGGTGATGTTTTGTATAACTGGAAGAAACACATCTGCCTGAGAGCAGTGCAGATGATCAGGGGCAAGTGTGGGAAAAAAAAACAAAAAAAACAAAAAAAGGCAGATCAGGTTTCATGTGACTCGTAGACTCGAGACATGTAGACTCGGTGATGGAGAGAAAACTGGTGCCAAACAGAGCTGTTACACAAAGAAGCACAGGAGACAGATGCCTTTTAATGTCATAAAGCTCCACTTGAATTTGAGAAAACACAGATGTAGCAGCCGAGAAGAGCAAGATGTAGTTAAAAAGAGGCATCATGCCATACAAAACAGTCCCACCATTGTTTTTAATGTCCCCTACCGCGCACAGTGACAGAGCTTGCTCTCTGTCCCTAGTGAGTAGTCACATGCCTCCAACAAACACGTTCTTTTTTATCATGTGGTCAAGATCCAAATGACCGCAGCAGCTCGGGACAGAGTGCCCTTGAAGAATGTGTCCGAACTAAAGATTTTGTGGTCATAGTAAAAAAAAAAAAAAAAAAATTCACATTTTGTATTCTCTCTCAAGTTTATTGTCATGATTAAAATATGTTTTAGAAAATGTTCTCATTCTGTGGTTCAATATGACTTTCCTCATTTTCATTTTATAAAAGAAGAGACTTGCTGCAATGGCAAAGACAGAAAGAGGAAACAATAATGGCTTAGCAGCTGCACATAGGGCCATTTTCTCCTGCTTTACTGCCTTTTAGGGTGCTTACAGGGAGGCCGTGTTAAATTATGCCAGATATGACGTATACTTTCTGTAATGCTGCATCTAATGCTGCAATTACAATATATTTCGAGACATTTGTTATTCACTTTTACAGGTGCTGGAACTTTTACATTTTCCATGAAAATATTCCAAGAGCACAGACTATTGATTAAGCTCTGATTTTCCTACCGCTGCCTTTAAAACTTACAAAAAGGCACAGTTAAAACTATAAAATGGGTCTGGATCGGATTTGTAAGCCACTCAAAAGCTCAGCGTGTGATTTAACACTACCTTAGACTTGTAGCAATTTGTATTGTTCTGGACTGTGCGCTCCAAAGGCCACGTACTGCAACACTCGGTCGCCAGAAAATTAATGGGCCTAGATTAAAGAGGAGTACAGAAAAATGCCTGAACCACAAAATAGCACTAATGGGTCCAATTATGGGCCAGCTGATGTTCTGTGCATGGCCATTTGATTTGCGGCTGAGGGAGGAAAGTTCAACAGCTGGAACACGCACAAAGGTCACATGGTAGAGCAGTAGGCATTACTTCCAGGAAGAGAAAACACTAATGAATAGAAAAGGTGGAGATCCTTTTTTGTTCGCAACAATTTGAAGATATAAATTCACTTCATGTCTATGGGTGTGTGTTTGTTTTTACCTGTCCGGGCTGCTCGCATGGCGTCTGGAACTCCGCCTGCTGGCATGTCTCTTTGACCTTCTTGTACTTAGGCAGACTGTTGGTGTGCTGAGTGTTCACTGAGTCATCCTTCTTCCTCAAAATTTTTCTGCATGAATAGAAGAGGAAGGGAATCAATCAACCGAAGACTCATTTAAGATCTATTATCTACAAAGAGAGCATAGTCTTTCCTGTTTTTAAAACTTCAAAACGCTTCATCTGTTACAGTCTGGGTCTCACACCAGCGCTCAGCTCCATGCCAAGCTGTTTGACCCCAGCTTGGCATGGCATTCAACTCTCCTGTCGCCTCCTCATGTGCCACCACCAAGGCCTGGCCAGACTGCGCTAAGCCAATGCCAAACCTCCCTAACCCTGGCTTTATCCTTAGCTCTGTGCCAACATGGCTCTTAGCTCAGAATGACGGTGACATAGTGAAAAAAAGAAAACAAGCGGTGCAATTTAATAGCAGGCCTGTTGTCTTGTCCAGTCTTGTTTACCACAGTGCTCCAACGGAAAACAGCCAATGCTCACACACGGGTTTGGCTGTAGCCTGTAGCCTTTAGCCAAAGGCGATTAAAAAGCCAACAGTGGCCGTCTATGTCACTCCCTGATGGCTGCATTATGTCGCATTTAAGCATGCTCTCATACAAAACAGTCAGTCCCAGCTGTCAATCAGAATTTTATGGGCTCAATGGGGTATTACTATAGGGTTATTTGAGGATACTGATTCATACATCATCACACAAGTAAAACATTAGCCCTGAGAAGTGCTGGGAGAAACATGACATGTCAGTGGCGGGCACAGCAAAAGGGTTTTAATAAACAGTGGGATTGCGTTGGGAGTGTGGGGTAAAGTGCGAAGCAAATGTTTTCCTGTAGTTGTACTTTTGTAATTAAAAGTCCACAGAGCAGCGAGGCCTATTGTCAGACAAAACAAAGGGGGCTGGATGGATGGCATTATTATTGGAAATGTGTCAGACACTGACGCAGTTGCTGGTATTTGAGCAGCTAGAATGCGTCAGGAAGCAATTTGGGAAAAAATATGTAAGGAAATGACAGCTGAGGGGAAACAGCAGCTGTATCCAAACGTGACATACAGTGAAAAAAAAAAATTGTAATTATCAGAACCACTGAGTATTACAGAACCACTGAGTATTACAGTTCCTTTGTTCCTTCCAGCACTGTTTTGTCACTTATCACATGAAAAGTGTGTAATCTTTAAGCTGTAAGATGTTCTAGTAACCACTGCATAAACACAGCCTAATGTCTTGAATATGCAAAGGCTTGCTGTCAAACTGGCAGATTTATATTTTACGCTACAGAATGAGGGGGGCACACAGAACTGACAGTGTTAGTGTAGTATGTATTGTAGTGCGTGGGCTACTAAAGAAAACACTCTGAGGACAGTGGGGTATTGGCTCGAGTGTGGTGGCTGCGATTCTCACTAGAGAAGCTGGCGACAAGTCCTGTGTCAGTGGACTGAGAGGGAGCCATTCCTCAGATAACATCATCCTGGGCTTGGCTAACCTTTGTTTATTTTGCATGTGTCTAGTTTTACCATGTTACTGAAATGTATCTCCCGCCTGTCTGCGCCATTCACAAACCGCTGGCCGAGTCTGGGCTAGTCTCCTATTTAATATTTAATATATGCAAGACGTACTCGTAAGATAAAAAAAATCTGCTTGTTTTTCTTGTAAAATGATCAAACACAATGGTTACACATGTGTCAACAGGGCTTTCATCAGTTTTTACATCAGCCATGTATAGCTTTACCAAAGAACAGTTTAACCTCTTCCACTCATGCAGCCTTCCAAATCTGCCATGGTTAGGAAATGTCAGATTGTGCACCGAGTCTCACACATTTTGGGTCAACTCAAATGTTTTCTTAGGTATGTTTGACACACTACACTCTAAAATGACATAGATGTGTCTGTGGTGTAGAAAAAGAATAAAGGACTCCAGTTTACCCTCTCTCCACAAGGAATGTGTCCCGCCAGACTTTGGGTTTCCGGTTGGGTTTGAATCTGGGAAAACAAAATGCACAAAGATTATACAACTTACAAGAACAGTGCTCTTACCATGAGAAATATTAGGTCAGGCACACAGCTACAGTGTTCCAACACAGAGAAACACCTCACATTCCATAATGTGATGATAAATGGTTCATTTACTTGTAAGCATTGCAGATAGATGTTTTACTTTCAATAAATACTTATTTTTACCTGTGTATCCACACCAGGAGCACCCTTTGTGCTCAGATGGAGTAAAATGAATCATTTGGGCAATGGAAATTTGGATTTGCTTAATAATTACAAATGAGCAGTGTTATGTGCCCATGTTATACATGCCATGTAGTTACTATAAATCAAGTCTACTACAAACCTATTGCCAGTCCTCTCTTGTTCCAGCAGCTTAAGGATGGACTTTCCATCCATGTCTGGAGGGGTGTCCAGGCCAGCGATGTGGAGAATCGTGGGAGCCAAGTCAATGTTCAGCACCAAATGAGGGTTCCTGATGAAGTGCATGCACAAAGTTTACTTAATGAAAGACAATTACTAAAAAATGACAAGCTGTATTTTTTCCCCAAAGGGAATCTGGAAAACACCAATATATAATTTTATTTGTGACTTTGACTTACACTGCGCCTGGCTCCACATTTGGTCCTCGAAGGTAAAATGGAACGCGGATGTCAAAATCATAAGGCATTGATTTGCCCTTGATCAGCCCAAACTGGCCGATGTGGTATCCATGATCTGCAGTATAGATGATGTAAGTGTTGTCCAGCTCTCCGGTGTCTTCTAGCATCTCAAACACCTGAGGAAAAAAATAATAATTTGGATGAGCTATATTTTAGAGTGAGAGCTGTACATTTTAAATAGGCCTTAACATCACTATTAAAAGATGTACCTTCTGTACTGAATCATCTACAGACAGCAGCGTCTGCAGCCTTTTCCGGTGAAGGAAGTTTGTGAACTCCATATGGATTGGTTTCATGGGCCCTGTGTACTGCATGATCCAGTGTTTGTCCATGTTTGGTGCATAGTTATAGCTCGGTGTTCTAGGGAACCGAAACAATTGTAAATAGATTTGTACATGTACAAAGTAACACAAATATCACACAATCTTAGCAGGTGCTCATTCAGGTGCATGTTAACGTATCTCTTTCAAGAAACACCTGTCTGCTACATTTAACAAACTACTGCGGAGTAACAGGTGCCACATTTGTCCACAACATTTTGACACGCATCAATGGCTGCTCTGTTTGTTGAAGGAAATGGCTAAATACTGAGCAGCTACTGCCTTAGCTGTTTTTCCACACCTTTCTCCTAAACATCCCTCTTCTCGCACACAGACGAGACTCTCCTCGCTGCGCTGCACTCTTGGCACAGGCAAGTCATTTGTGGGTTGGCACATGCTTAAGAAAATAATAGGCCCCGAAGTCAAGTTTGCAACAACTTCTGGACCAAAACTCAATAAGTCATGGTCATTTGAAATGGGGGAATAACGAGAGTGGATAAACAGCAACTGGGGAGAAGACAGTGGAGCCAAGACAAGCCCATCACCTGTCTGTTAAGTTAAGGCTTAAAAGACCTGCCAATACAAAATACAATAAAAATAATACTAAAATATTTTTTTAATTTAGTTTGAATCTTATTAAAAATCAAACTTTTTGGGCCTTCTAGAACAAACACAATGACTCTTAATGAAGACTTGTGTTGAGAGCAGTTTGCCCTGCTTTCTGCCCTCCCCAGGCCTGCTTTGTGAGAGGTGAACTCTTCACCCACCTAGCCAGGCGGTCTAATAAGCTCCACAAAGGGACCTGTCTCTGGGCAATAGGCCACCATGGTATGGGGCCCTGGGCAGCAGGGAACTAGGAATGCAGGGGTCAGTGGAATGAAGCAAGTCCATAGGTGAGGTCACACCTGCCACCTGTCTCATATAGGTTTGTGGTATTAGGCCCCGATAATGGCAGCCCATTGCCTGCTGTTCACCCCAGTCTACCGCATGACCTTAAAAAAACTTTTAAAAACTCATACACCATGAGGGTTACAGACGCTCCCTCAAGGCACAACTAAGGTTGTCCATCCATAGGGGGTAAGTAACTTCCAAGGATTTAATATGCAACATAAAAAAAAACTTCAGTAAGGAATGTTAATGACATTAACACTAAACGCTCCCCTGCTATTGTTGCTGTCAAAAGTACAGACTCATTTGATTTATGAGGTGACTCCTTTGCTGCCACGCTGTCTCTTCCAGATCCTGAGAATTCTGCCATCACGTCTACCCAGAAAAAGCAGTGGTGTCAGGGTAAACGTTTCTTAAACATACAAACCATGTAGAAAAACATATCTATAAAACAAATTGCTTCATGACATTAGCCTGCAAAAGTTTTCCACATATTTAAAATAACTGCATTGCCAACAAATATGAAAACATACTCCCACTCAGCAGCACAACAACCTGTGCTGCCACAGTAACCACAGACAACACACACTGCACCTACACAGTCGCTGAGGCAACCCCCTTTTAGTCACCCAAGCGATCCAGCTCGGCCTCCTTTAATCAAGTCTAGAAGGGTGTTCTCCAAAGCACACAATGCATTATTCCCAGTTCTGTTTCTGGTGCAACTACTGTTTGATATGGTAAGAAAGTCCTATGTCTACTACACAGTGAATGAGGAAGGATGAGAAAAAAAAATGACAGACTAGACAAAGAGGGAGAAAATGCAAATCAAATGAGTTGACACCAAAGTAAAGGACTGGATATTTGTGTGACAAAAAGAAATTTAAAGCAAACTTTGAGTAACTTTTCACCATATACATGCACTAAAGGACTAAAGATTGAGGTATATGTTCTTTATGGTAGCACATCCTGATACTCCAGGTTATATAAACATTTTAACCAAATCTTAGTTTGCAATGGTTTCCTATGCAGTGGACTAGTGCATCCTGGGAAAATATTGTAGGTCCCACTAAGCACTGGCAGGGCATATTACCATGGAGCGTCCCAGACTACTTCTGCACAGTCACATGGTGAGAGTCAGGGTAAGCCAACTTGGCAAATTTATAAAAAAAAAAAAAAAAAAATTAAAATAAAAAAAAATCTCTGATCATCTCCCTGGTATTTTTCCCAGCTATTCCTGGGACAATAAATCATTCTGATTTCACACTAGTCCTAGCAGCTTCCCAGCAGGCTGTCATCACATGGGTTGAAGAGGCATGCATGCTGTAATATCATTAGATACAGAAAAGTATTAGAGTCGAGGTGGATCTATAAAGCAGCAGCAGTGGATTACGCAGTAAGTATGGGTCTTGAGGATCCCTGCTGAGTCTGTGGTATAATATGATCTTGAGAGTAGCTTACATGTGCTGAGAGGCATTGGGGAAGTGGTCAGCATACTGTGGTGCTGAGTCCTCTGGGCCGTGAGGGGCGGCGTGACTGATAACCATCATCACAGGCCGGTGAGGGTAGATCCTTTTGGACATGCGGAAAAAGTTGATGCTGTCGTTGGTGATCAGATCTGTAAAATAGTCCTGAAAGAGAAGAAAACACTCTCGATTACATTTACTAGGTGAGACAGGGCTAAAAATGACTTAAAGTAAAAGGCTGTTTGTTGAAAATGCACAACCCTGGCATTGATAAAGTAATTTACAGCAAAACATTCAATCACTGTGACATGTTGTTTTTCTCTTCCAGTAATTTTCAAATAAATCGAGAGGGCCAGCAAGTATGAACTGGGGCCATTGAGTGCACTACAGCACCAATCTGTCGAGTCAACAGCTGGCAGGCGGCCTGTGCGTGTAAATCCAAGTGTGTGTATACAGTACATGGACTGTTGCCCCATCAGTGAATCTCTGCACTATTGAATGTGACACGGCTTGATGGTGAGAGAAGCCCGGTGCCTTCAATGGCATGTTGTTATGACGGCTCCCACCCTCTTCCCATTGTATCCATCCTCTTTCATCATTTGATTCTGTGCATTTTCCTGCAACATGGCTCCTTTTGCTTTCAACTTGATTTAAAGCACCCAGACTTTTTGAATATAATGTAACGAATTGGATACGATAAATGCTAAATATATAAAGCCTCAGGCATCACCAAAACAATGAGCAACAGTGAGTGATGCGCCGTTTACATTACAATATATTGGAAAATCACAGGGCTGCTAAAATCCACAGTGCTCTGTTCATATTTCCATGAAATTAACAATGAGAGGGCAAGACAACACTTTCAAAAGGCTCAGACACAGGAAATGGTTACATTAAACAACCCACAGACATGGTGTTTTATCAATTCTGGTGGAGTGTGATTAATACAGTACAATAGCTCACACCCTGAACTAAAATCATAATGGCATGTACGCCAAGTTTCCAGTAGATTAACCATACTACCTGTAGTTCTGGCATGCCACTGCTGCTGCCTGGCATACAACGTACGGAAGGGAGTGCCAGGTTCTGAATGAAAGGGGAAAGGGTGATTTCCCTGAAATGTCAGAAGTGGGTTTGGCTGATTCATCCTGTCTCTATTAATAGAGCTTTATAGACAGGCCAGCTTTAATGGCCTGGTGCTGCACATGGCTATGAAGGCTGCTGATTGCGTGCACATGACAAAATTGTGTCGTATTTGCTGAGGGTTGCCAACTCTCTATAATCTGAGCAACTGCTGCTAAGGGTTCTGGCAGGTCAAAAGGAAGGGACCGTGTCATGGGGAGTAGCTGGGAGCTGTAAATGCATATTAGAGGTAATCAGTATACAAGCTTTTGTAGATGATATTTGACTGGCACTTATTGATGTAGCGTTTCACATTCATTCATTTAAAATGTTGTACTTACAACCTTCATATTTTCAATGCCAATATAGAAAAGTGTGTCTGATGGAGCAGCTTGATTTCACATCACTTTGAGATGGCACCTGAGAATCCTAACTTAACACAGCGTAGCCCGACCTACGTAGCATAAATGGAACAAATCCTGAATCAAAATGTCAAATAAAATTCCTTGGTCTCTGTGAACTTATTGAACCTATCCCAGGAAACAGAAAATCTGATGGGTCCTAGAAAATGGGTCCTAGAAATTGCAGTGCTGATGCTTCTTTCTATCTTTGTGGAAGATCACCTCTTTCTCACCAGGTAGGCCTCAAGAGAAGTTTGGGTCTAGCAGCAGTAGCAGGTTCATGGTTTTTGACAGTCAATTGCAAATAGTGTCCATTTGGCCTGTGAATCATAAACTGCTGACCAAGTCCATACTCAGTAGTTTGTGAGTAGTAACTTGGCACCTCAGTCCAAGTTGGCACAGGAACAGCAGTGCTAACATTTGGGTGTGCAGTGTTTGGACAGGCCTTCTTGACATATATCCAAACTCTTCCTTGTAGATTCCCCATGTCTAAAGGAGATCTTAGCACGCCACTATGAAAATAAACTGACTGCTTATTAACTACTTGGAGAAGGCTGACGATTGATGCCATCCAGAGGCACAAACAGGACATCGTAGTCATTAATGTGGCAGATCAATGTAACATTTTTGTAAAACTGAGTTACTACCACACCAAATACGTCAAAGTGTTAATTTGAGACGAGAATGGAAAGAAATACAGGATGTTTAAATTTTACAGAAACTGAATGTTGAAGTGTATCATAATAAATAGATGCTGCATAGACACCATGTCAAGTCAGCTCCTTCCCTCTAATTCTCAGATGAAAATCCCTGCCAGCATCAATCATAATGTTGCAAGTAAACTGCACTACTCTCTGTATTTAGAAGTGCAGCAAAACCTTCAATTTTTTCCTGCAGTCTTCATATTAAGTCAAAACAAATGAATGATTGAGTTAATAGACCGCTTGAGTTAAAGAAATTATGGGAACACATACCTTGGCATAATCAGCGCCATGTTTCTCCTTGTAACCGTTTCGACAGACAGTATAATTATAGAAGCGGGAATTTTTGATCAATCCAACCCATTCACGCCACCCAGGTGGAATGTAGCTGCCATTGTACTCATTGAGGTACTTGCCAAAGAAGGCTGTGGAAATAAAGAAGAAAGTTGTAAAAGACAATCATAGGTCACATATGTCTATACCTCCAGAGTCTGCGTTTATCTAGGTGCATGTGTGGTACATGTTGCCTTTTTTCCTCTCAGACTTTACAGCACTGGATTCTCACTGGGCAAAAAGCCAGCCAGTCCCAGAGAAAACTAATTGCAGACTTGAAAAACTGCAGGCCGTGCTGCAGCTCACAGGACCCCACTGAGCTGCTCATTGCAACGCCTGCCCATCCCTTACACGGACACTGTCTGATGAGACTTGACAGCAACCTGGCACGCTCACCATGTTTGCATTTCTCACAGCCAACAGACGGGCAGGCAGAGGGGCTTACAGTGAAATGTGTATTGACCAACACCAGTGAAATGTCAGGACAATGTCTACATTCTACCTTTGTGCGCAATGACAACAAATGGCAGTGTTAATGTAGAAAGATATCACCTACCTGTTCTGTAGCCGGTGTTGTTGAGGTAGACAGCAAATGAACGCGGTTCGTGCTGAGCCTGCCAGGAAGGAGATGAGCAGTTCTCGTTGTTGGTGTAGGTGTTGTGGTTATGTACGTACTTGCCCGTCAACATGGAGGACCGTGACGGACAGCACATAGGGGTGGTGACAAAGGCGTTGGTGAAACTAGTGCCCCCATCTTCCATTATTTTACGAGTTTTATTCATCACCTGTAAAGAACCTGAAAATAAAGAGCAGTGAAACCAGTTATGAGCTCTACTATTCTTCAGTTTTTCCTGATGATAACAGTACTGTGTTGGTAAAAATGTACAGTACAAGTGTGTCATTCCATTTTGGCTTATTTATTGGATAGATTTTTTTTAAACATTATCTTAGTTTTTACAAAGAAGCCACAATGTTTTGAAGCCTCCGAGTGACAAAATAATTATAATTCACAATGTTAATAGACCAGATGGCCATTCTGCTCAGGCTTATGGCCTCTGTTTAATATTTTATGTTAGGAGGACGACCACATAACTACTTATTTCAACAACCACAAAGACAGTAATAAAGGGGAATGAACAGTGTATATTTAAGTTTATTTTTTAAAGCAAGAAAGAATTGGAGCCCAAATGAAATAAACACTAAATTGAGTTCCAGGAAGAGTAGGAAATGTGCCAGCCTTACCCAGCTCCACATCCTGGTCGTCAGTCATAATAAGGATGATGTTGGGCCGGATGTTTCTGCGGTCTCTCTGGATGCGACCCCTTAGTCCCTGGGCCCTGGTGGTGGTGAAGGCAAAGCCTCCAGGAGACCAGTCCAGAGAGAGCAGGGCCAACCAGGCCAGCCACTGCATCAGCATGGTGCCCGAGACAGCCGACAGGATGGGCAGAGCTGTGGATTACTGCAGAGTTGGAGGGAGAGAGTCAAGGTCTGGCCAGGCCACTCACTCACACTCGTGCAGGTCCCGTCGTTACGGCTGACTGTGACAGGAGGGGAAAGGACATGGAGGCATTAAAACAAGGCATTAAGACAGAGCAGAATAGAGAGAGAAAGTGGTCTGAAGAGATTGTCACGTTTTTCATATAGTATTAGTCTTTATGATATAATAAAAATGTTAAGACAACAGTAAAATACATCCAAATACCTCAGAGTAAAGTTTTTTGTTCAAAGCAAAAAATATTTTGATTTTAAACAAAAAAGACCATAATAAACAGTTTACGTTAAAAAAAAAAAAAAAAAAAAAAGGCTAAAAGATTGTATTGAAATTCATAAAAGCTGTCCCATCTCAAGTTTTTAAGTAACAGAAAAACGTATCACAGTATAAATTTATAGCATTAACTGACCAGTTCTGAATCAATCTCACCTTAAAGAATCCACCAAATCTCATCGTATTTGCTTTTTTTCTACAACCCTCTCTACTTTTCTTGTGTTTCACTCGGTCCTCTGTGTCCTATAACACTGTCTCACACGGGAAGTCTCCATCTCCAACTAAAGAGCTGTTGTTCGACCAACTGTGTCGAGAGACCACTATTGGCTGACCCCTCTCAAACACCCACAGCCACTCTGCGGCATGAGCCAATCACAGGGCGCCTTTCACCTGTCACTCAAAAGTCAACCCCTGGTGAGTCAAGCGTGACAGAGGGCTGGTGGGGAGGATGGGACCACACGGGGGGAGGGTGTAAGGGGGAACAGAGGCGGAGAGAGGGTTCCGCTACATTAACCCCAATGCCACTGTCGCCAATCACAGTTTACCACCGAGTCATCTTAGTACTTTGAAGCCTCTTGCTCCCTTCTGCAGTCACGGGGTGACCACAAACGCCTAAACATCCTGTCTAGAAGATAGAACAATGGCTCCAGTAGATTTTACTTTGGCACAAGCGACAGACAGTACAGTGCTGTTGAGAATCACATAAGCACAGTCTACAGCAAAAATGCTTTTGGGTGTGTGATGAAGCATGAAGCTGTAATAATAAATCTTCCGTCACTGTCTGTGGAAACGTGCCTTATGGACAGCAAACCCACTGAGTGGCCCCATACTGTTCTCTATTCTAACTTAATGGCCTGAAAACACACAGCAGGTTGAGGACACCTGAGCCCGGTAACACCCCACTGGGCTATGGCTCCATCTATAAATTTAGCTCAATTATATTATTAGTTCCAAATGAATAATAACCCTATCTAAAATAAATATTAATTTTCAAACATCATGAGAGCAGCTAGTGTTTTAATTAACCCCATTAATTAATCCAATGTGTGTCAAACTTGCCTTCTCTTTTTTATAGTAAGCCCTTCTGTTTCAGACCGACAGAACCAGCCATCCAAGTCATTACAAGAGCCCTGTGCAAACATTGGCGCCGTTTGGACAAACAGGCCTCCAGCGCAGGGTGGCAGAGTACACAGGACCGCACTTGAAATTATACACAACACAAACTACTGTACAAGCATCCAGTGACATACAGAATCTCATAAGACACTCAAGGTTCTCTCCCATGAAAAGAGAATACCAATGTAGAACAAATGTAGATTCTAGTCTTCACTGCTGTACACTGGTCAGAGGACTACTGTAATGTTAGCACCCATTGCAAATTCAATTTAACATGCCAGTGGCTTACAGCAATAGCATGTTGTTGCAAAAAAAAAAGAATTGAGAAAATAGACAAGAACTCAATTTCACCTTATCCACTTTCAGCCTGGGTCATCTGAAGTTCAGTTATGAGCACAAGGATTTCTAGTAATGGCACACATAAATAATTTGACAGCTGTCAATTTCAGTCAAAGAAATCCTGAGCAACAGTGATACTTTATATGGTATGTGCTAAGTGAGAATTCCACTGTGTCGAGGTAAGTGTTAGTGGGCTTTACACATCTTATCTCTAGTTTCCTGTTCAAATAGGTTTCAAACTTTTAACAGTCCGGCCTGAGTGTCATTTGATGAGTCTTTCAAAGCTGAGTTTTGTTTAAAAACTGGTTGATAACTTGAGATTTGATGATGTAGGGGCTGACAAACACAAACAATAAGGTAAACAGAAAAGTCAAGTGATAGTTCGTCAAGTTTCTCTGGTGCAGAAATATTGATTCTAGTAGCATTAAACCATAAAAGTTAGAAAATTAAAGAGTGAATTAGCTCAGTCCTTTGGGTTCTGTTGTCTAAACATGGCTGACAAAGTGTTATCCGTGCAGTGCTCAAGCGTTAGGGCATTCTTAAGGCCAAGTGCCAGTAAGAGACTGGGCCAGTACAGTTAGACATAGCTGTGTTCTAATCTGCAAAGAGGAGAAACAATAGCACAAGTGAACATTCAAAAGCAATTTTGAGTTTCACTTTGGTTACTGCCACTCTTTCTTGATTCTCTAAAAATCCTTGAATGAAAAGCATGCAGCCAATTTCATGGTTTTCTTGAGAATCCATTTTCATAAAGCCTTCTTTTTAATGAATCACTTGTTTGTGTCTTACAGGCTTCTTCTACACATCAGCTGTACACACAAGAGGCCTTTATTCCCAGACAAGGCCAAGGGACTGGGCAGCTCATTGTTTATTCATCCTCATTGTTTTGGAGGATTAGCACTAATGACCCTTTAAATGAGCCTTTGCTGTAGTCACTGTGGTTAAGCCTGGGGAGGAATATTGGGGATGGATGGAAGGAACATAAAATGCCCAGTGGCTCAAAGGCCTCAAACAAAAAGGCCACTATGGAGTTTGCAGACTCACAGCTGGCAGATACATAAAAGATGTGCAATTTTCAGATTAATGGCCATCAACACGAGGGACTTTTAGTGCACCTCAGGATTTAGTAATCTCCGCTTTCATGCTTTTTTTCCCCCAAGTTGCAGAAAAAGTCTTTCACGTCTCCTTTGGCACATGCAGCATTGCTCTGATTTGGTACGGCTGCAGAGACAGCTGTGCTTTGTGTGCGAAGTAAAGCTGAGCATAATAGAGCTGCTGCTTGTGTAACCATGCAGGGCAGCACTATTTGGCTGGTTGGCAGTTGTGCCCTTCAGTTAGAGCCTCAAACCACACACCCCGCTGCACCCTGACCCTCCCCTGACCCGAGTGGTAACATGGCTTTGATGGTGGCTTGTTTAACCTAACCTCAGCAACCTGAGGCTAGCCACACAGGGGTTAAGAGGGGAAATTCAGAGGGAAGAAGAAAATTAAGTAAAGGGGGCTCTGTAGAGGAAGTTAGAAGGTAACAGCATTCGTTACAGTGATGGGGAACATGCTGCTTCTGGCTTTAGCTATGTATCGGACGTGTGCATGTTTATCAGCTGCCCTTAAAAAACAACAGGCGTATTAAAAATTGTCTTGACCAGGTCCCTCTTGGAAAGTAAATTTTTAATCTCAATGAGTTTTTTTTACCTGGTTAAATAAAAGATCTAATAATAAAATAAAAGACACAGGAAGGGGGTGTTTAGACCACTCACAAGACACAAAGGAAGTTGTCAGTATCACCGAATGACAGCAATGAATGCAAGCATTTTATGAAGTGAAGAGGTTTTTTGGACCACTAAAATGTGTCTGCCCTTGGACTTTGTTCAAGTTAACGCAAGTTAACGCACAGCGCTTGGAGGTGAGCGGGTTCACATTCCCCAAAAACAAGATGCAAGTCAAACACAAACCAGATGCAATGCCTGGCTAAAGTACATCAGCCATTCATAAAAGCCTGTGCTATTAAGGACAATGGCCATTTCAAAACGCATCAAATCCCCTCTTATTCTCTCTCACTCCTCTGTTTGCCCAGTCCATCTTTAAGGCAGCCAAGTTACTCGGGAACAATGGTAAGGAGAGCAGAATGGCATAGTTGGAATTCTGTTGGCTGGTGACTTCATACCGCATGACGGCCATTAATGGCAAAGTTCTCCAGTAGATTTACAGACCTGTAACTGGTAAATTAAAAATGTACACAGCTAAGATTAAGAACTGTTAATGTTAGAACCAGACTTTTTACTGCATTTTTACAGAGCACACTACATTTGAGAAAGAAAGAAAAAAAAAAAGTTCCCTGATTAAATGAAGCCTTAGATTAATATTGGAGGTATGTCCAAATATTTCTGTAATCCATTAGAATTTGGCTTGTCTGCTGCCATGAAGACTGATGAGGCCCTTCCACACTAAAGAGGGCCTATGTCAGAGAGCACTGTGCCCAGCCGACCAAGGGCAGAATATTGTACCCACCAAGACCTGCCTGTCAGCCACTTTGAGCCCACTGAACGAGAGCTCTGTCCCGTTCACTCACTTGGCTGCGACTATGTTCTGGGAAAAGGCTCAAACCATGGTGTTTTCAGACTCTTAACTCCGCTGATTTGTTTGACCCAAATGCCTAAATTGGTATAGGATCTATGACAAAATTCCACTGAGAAAAACAAGCACAAGGCAGAGTGAGGAGAGATCACTGGCTCTTTGTTCCCACATGTTTATGGCCAGCTAAGTCTCTACATTGACCGGTTCAGTCAGAATCTGCTAATGGTGCCTGTTCACATGTTATAGTTTCAAATGATTCCCATCCACCGGTATGTTCTTGTGTTTGGGGAACACGCAAGGCCACTTTAATGAAGAGCAATGGCCTTATATTCAGTGTAATGTGAACCCTGAGTGACTAAAGCCTTTTTGTTTTCCTTCGCGATGGTAAGAGACTCTTTGTAGTGCCAGAGCGGCCCGGCCACACCATCAATATTATGGATGCATCTTAATGTTTAATTAAAAGAATACTGTTTGCTTGGACTTCAAAGAGGAATTATTGTAGGTGGTCTGCATACCCAGTGAGGGAAATGATTATAATGCACAAGGCCATTTCAGAAACAGAGAAAAGTGCCTCTATTTATTTGTGTCTGAGCGCATGCATACATGTGGTCCTGTTCTCAAAGTGGTATGCATTTAAGTGTTTATGTCCTGAATGAACACCTTTAAATTAGCCTGTAAACCAAAAAAAGATTCTTTTACAAGTTTTACAAGTGGAAAAGCATATTTACCCTTCAGCAAGGGTAAAGGTAATGTTGTCTGGAAGGTGTGTGTGTGCGTGAGTAGGGAAGGGGGTATGAGTGCTGGGGGGAACCACTGCTCTGATTTACAGTGTGGTGTACAAACTGGGGATCCTATAAGATAAAAAATGCAGAAAGCTGCAAGATACAACCCTAAAGCAAGCACTTAAAAAAATTTTTTTACACACATTATGTTTGTCAATGCCCTTGAATAGGATGAAGATCCGATCACATTATGAAGACAAATTTATTCAGAAAAATTAAATTCCAAAAGGTTCACATACTTGCCACTGTATTTCAGAGTTTTAAATTCTACCACACACAGAAAAATCAGTCCAACATACTGCTCACTCATGGGTGGCTTTTATGCCTTTTTGACATTTTTGAATATACCCCAGATAAATTATTCCTTTAACCACAAAAGAGGGCTTTGGCAAATTGCTTCAATGGGTTTCCACTGAGGTAATTGTCGAGAATAAAGAGAGTGACTTCTTTTCCATGAAAGCAGCACAGTGGCAGTGAGAAAAGAAGTGTGAAAGCCAAAGAGAACTGCTGACAGAAAGTGAAAGAGTGAGACATGTTAAAATGTCATGGAATTTCAATACTGACCTTTTTAATACAAACTTTCTTTAAAAACACTGAATTTGTAAAATCCCAATAATTGAATTAATAGATATATTGTTATAGAAGTGTACTGTAGTGTAAGTGATTTAGGAAAGATTTGGCTCTGGGTTTCAGAAGTGTGATCACATTCATTTTTTGGAAGTCATTGTTTTTTCAGAGAATTTGACAGGAACCCATACTATAATCTCAAGGATGATATAAAGTGTTGTCTATAATACTAATACAATACTTGACCAAAACATTTCTTTTAGTCACTAGCAAGTGCCAAGTGACCAGTAAGATGTTTCAGAAAAAGATCTTGGTATACAATCATTGGTCTAATAATTAAATACAAACCAACTCCATTCCTATTGATAACCACAACATGAAACTTCCTCAGGCTGAAATGGTATCATCTCAGTCAACAATCTCCGGTTAAGTATAGTGTTGCTTCTGCTTCTGGTGCTAAACACCCCTAAAATATGAAGCATGTGCAGGCATATTCTCTGGAAACCGTAGACTAACACAGATCATGAGAAACAGCCTGCGTGACCCCGAGTGCCATAAAATTCTCCATGACTGTGACACACCAATGCAATACCACTCGTAAAAACTCTATTTGCCCGATTGCACCTGTGCCTGTTTGGCACTCCCTCTGTCTACGCCTGTGGGCACATGTGTGTGTATTTGGGTATCAGATGCACCATGTGTCACTCACTGACACACAGCGCACAAGAGTCAGTAAGACTTGAACGCAGACAGACACATAACCTGTAATTTGTACACAAGGGAGCTCTCCTTTCAATTGCCTTTGGCACAGTGGGAGGCTTTACAAAGCATACAACAACGTCAATTTAATTAGCTTAATCCTGATTGTTTAAAAAGTGGTAAAGGTTCTGGGGATTTAAAATGAGGGCTACTGAAAGTCTAATTAACTTAAAATATAAGATGCTCACCGCTGAAATTCTTTCATTCCTCAACATTTAAGCCACAGTTGAAGGAATGCAGTCAATTCATCATCCTAACATGTTTGAGAGACAGGAGAAAACCAACTTAGCTCAAGTTGCTCAAGGCACTTTTAAAAAAACGAAGTGGAGACATTGTGTGACAAGCAAAGCTGGACCTTCTCAGTATAAACAAAGTTGCTTAAGCTTTAATGCAACTCTTCATTCTGCCATTCTTCGTCCACATGGTGATGTCAAGCTGTTCAAATAAGAGCAAACAGGACCAGAGGCTAGCAGCAGCACATGGCCAAGTCCACACATCCAGGCCCTTGTGCATACACACACTAGCTTTGCACGGTGCGCTGGCAGAGGCTGAATGTGTTTGTTCGCTCCAGGGGAGAGAGAAAGAAAAGGAGCAGAAGAGCTGAAACAAACGCATGCTGGCTTCTATTAGTCGAGCTGTGGAGCGCGATGGAGGGGTGAGGAAACGTATTCATGCGCTCTGCACCACCATCAACTCCCGCCCTCCCTTCCCTCCCATCCCATTATCTCCATTCGGGATACGCAGTGGATGAAAGGGACAACCCCCCAGTGGCAGCACTTCTACCTCTAAACTTACGCCAAAGCATTCGGACGGCTGCTTAATTGTACGTGATACAGGCAGGGCCCTTTCTCTTTTAAATCTAAAACAGATTGCTTCTCCCTGGGGAGGGGATTATTGGACAAGAAGGATGACAAAGCAGGGACAGTGCAGCTCTGGGCAGTAAATACGGAGTGGGTAAGCTTGAACACGTTTCTCTCTGTTTCTCTTTGTACATGCTGGTGTCACAAGAAGATTAGAGTGACCATGTGTTTCAGATGCTGCACGTGTGTCACAACGGGACGCGTGCTCAACATCTAACCTCTAATCAGAACACTCCAAACTTCTGTCGTCACTCTTCTCACACCTTTGTTCACACCTTTGGCAATAAGAGACGTGGGGGGTGTCCCCACGTCTCTTATTGCCGTCACGTTGGCTTCTACTTCCCTCTTTGTGCCTTTCACCCAGCTTTCCCTTTCTCTTAAAGCTATGCTGCATCTATGGGGATTGACATTTAAACAAAAGCTTCTCTGGACATCCCAGAAAAGGCATTACATGCTTCTTTTTCCTCACTTGTTCTTTAGCCACTAACAGCAACCCCACACTTTCTGTCACTCCATTCATCCTAAGTTAGGAGCTACATGGGCCTGGTCAGGGGTCATTCCTGGCTGTTGCAGAGCTAAACCATCTACTAAAAACTCATAAATCATAAATCCTTTTCACAAAACACATACTTTCTCCCCCAACTGGTCGTCAGGGCCAAGCTAAAGACAAAGCCCAAAGACAAAAGATTGGTGTTCCTGCTCCAAGTTGGCAGACTGACCCTACAATGAGAGTATGGACAAACACTTGGGGGTGCTATTGTGAGCTCAAGACCTCAAAATAGATCTGCGCAGAGTTCCTGTCTGCATTCACATATGCATGCAGTATTTCCCTAGAGATAGGTTTTCAACAGTCAAAGCGAGGGCTGTGTTTGAACAAACTGAAAGCATGGTTTGATCAGCGAGGACAACAAAGCAACTGAGAAAGTGGCTGACTCATCTAAAGATAGCCTTTCTAGAGAACAGGCAGAAATGAATGCATGCCAAATGCTCCCTGTTCAAATACTGGTCATTTGCAGTGATAGGAGCGTACAATCTAGTCTACCATGCAATCAGGCCAGTATAAAGAACACTGTCATTAACCTGAAGAGATAAACAACTGCTGCAAGAGAGGGTGGTTTAGGAGATCTTTTCTTAACACGCTCACACAAACAGGAACACACACAAACAAGACATTGAATTGCTTTGCGTTTACATCAAAATACAAATGCACAAAACTACATCCAACCAAAGTAGTCCAGATAATAACTTTGTATTACTCAGTTTCCTTGTTTTGCAACAGCATGTGCAGGCAAACCATTGAATACAAAACGTTCATCAAGCCAATTAGTGAGGAGCTTTCTAAACTGAATGAAATGAAAAGGTATAACATTGAATAAAAGCTTCTCTGAAACCTTATAGTGCTCACATAAAGGGAATGAAAAAAAATGCTCTGTGCTTTGTGTGTCATTACTTGTTGATTTATTGCTTCATGCATTTTTTTCCAATTGTCCTACGTCAATGCCTCCACCTTTTTTCATCAGTCGACATGTATGAAGTCATGCAAGATGTCTGGGAATCTCTGAATCATATTGGCTGGCATTTAAAACACATATGTACAAAAATGAAAAGTACTAAACACAGTCCTTGTATGCATGATCAAAAATCATTTCTTGTACATTACTGCATTCCTAAAAGCAGAAAGACACAGATTCAGATGATGGCAAAGCCGCTACTGGAACAACGTTTGTCTTGGCAAGCATATATCGCTTAGAAACCTAATTATTTGCAGCAGCTGCTCATAGTCTTGTTTGTAGCAGAGTGAGGCTAAACTGTTTAAAGGATCTCCCTTCACTTGTGAGCTGGCAGTGTGCACTGCATTTAAAACACCCCCAAAAGCGGCTTTGCTATGCTCCGAGAAGGGTAATCACAAATTGAATCTATACGCTGCGGGGCATAGTTTAAGTGAACGGATGATTTATGGATAAGGCTGGTCGATACTGAGAGGCTGGGGTTGAACTTTCTCTTGATTACTTTACATTTGTTAATGGAAGGCCAATAAAAGGCGGTTTCTTATTTTGCTCAATTGTGTCTAGTACTAGCAATTAGCTTAAAAAAATGGACCTCAGCATAAGTTTGCTTTCAGGAATAAAGCAACTTGAATGTTACCAACTTGAATTGAAGAACAAACACAAGTCACACTGACCACACTTCAATTTAAATGTACCAGCAATAACTGTTTTTAACATCAGAAGTTTACTCATATCGCCACAATTCAAACGAACATCACATATCGATCCCAATCGATTGATCATTTGTAACTGGCAAAAGTATAGCTAAGGCTGGTTTACCATGATGAGCACAGAATCACACAAACAGCACTTTCACCTACGCAACCGACTTTTTGACTGCTGTCCACACAACCTTTCACAGCTGCACAAGCTCCATTTTCAAACACCTCACATACTTAAACATACACATACAGAGTGCCCAGAGCTGGGTAAAAATGCTATACATCATATTTCTGTTCCCTTTTTAGTTAAATAGCTAAAGTGAGGTGGACATTCCCAGAGTCGGGGCTCTCTGACAGTTTGCTCGGAAAGCTCTCTTCAGCAGCTCATCCATTTACGTTGACATGAACTGCCAGAAGTGTTTTTGTAAGTAGATTTATGAAAAACATTTTGGCCAAAATGGTGGAATGTGTTTTTTGGGGGCTATAAAAAATTTTCCCTGTTCTTTTCCAATGAATATATTTGACAAAAAAATAAAATAAAATATAATAAAATAAAATAAATGAGAATACATTTTTTTCAGATTTTACAGTGTTTCATACGTTCATTCACTTGAAAATGTTAATTATTCATATAACTAGGAATTGACAGATGAGGTGTTTTGGATTAAAGAAAAAAAATGACATTAATGGAATGCGTTGCCTTCTAATCCCCTGAGACGAAGGAATTTGCGACTGAGGGAATTCCTGTCATTCAGAGAGAAAACTATGAAGTCTTGCTCACACAGAGCGCTTCTGTACAGGCTGCAGAGAATTCACTGCAGAAACAGCACAGCTTCAAATCCCCACTTACAGACTGCCACTCCTCACTGTCAGCTTCCCACCGACTAAAGACAGTGACTTTGTACAAAATATGTTTAAAATAGGAAGTGATAAAAGTTGTAAAGTACCTGAAAGGCAGGAGAGCCAAGTGAGAGGCAAGGCTAGGATCCCTCAGTGAGTTTTCTCCGCGTGTTGCTTTGCCGGGTGCTGCTTTGCTCATAGAGAGAAGGGGCTAGTGTCTCGGAGTCTGGCTTTTAGGGCTGAAGAGTTGGGGGGGACCACACAGCTCCTGGAAGACAACCTCTCTCCTCTAATCCTCTCTCCGATGTGATGACACTCTCTAACCTCGACCATCTGTTGAAACACGTCCCAGAGCAGTCAGCACCGCGCTGTGTCAAGAAGCCCCGCAGCCCTGCCCAATCACAGACCGGCTGCTGGGTGGCTCCTTGCTTGCCAGGAGGCTGGGACAAGGACACAGGGAGACACACATACATACGCGCACACACACACACACACACAGGCAAGACACTACGAGATTGAAGCAAGAAAACCCCCAGTCATCGTAACCTGAGAGGCAGAGAAAGAGGAAGGGACAGCGAGAGTGAGAGGAGTGGAAAGAGAGGGGAATGGGAGGAGAGAAAAAGCACTAGAGAGGTAGAGAGAGAGAGTGTGGCAAAAACACAAAGCTGAAGATAAGGATACACTCATTTATTTATTTAACTGTTACTTAGCAGCTCACGTAAAAGTCTTAAGAGACTCTCCCTCTTCTGTGACCTGTTTCTTCCCTGCGGCTACAGAGTATGTGGTCCTGAGAATCAAGCTAAAGAAGCAATAAAAACCTCTATTGGCTCCATGGTGGGAATGCTGTTGGCACTAAACTGTAACATCTGCAGGCACAGAAGCACAGGCAGCAACCCTCGCACCTAAGTGTGATAAATCCTTATTGTCCCATGGCTGCATTCCTGCCCTTCACCACCAAGCCGTAAGTTAAAAAAAAAAGGAGGACAGAGGGGAACACACTAAAATTACAAAGCTAAGGATAGTGTAAAGGGAGAGAAGTTGAGATAAACATGGTATGCGTTTAAAGCGAGATGGTAGACATGTGACATGTGCATTTTGCTCAAACACCTTAACGTCTTTTCCAAAAATACATTCAGGAAACGTGGAGTGAGAAAGGCTGTCACAATCACTTTGTTGAACCACTGTCCTGCTTTGCTAAGCCATTAAAAAAGGATTACAAGACCCTGATGATATTCAAGAGCGACTTCAAAGGCGGGTCCTAATGAGTTAATACCCATTTGGTATCCGACAGAATCACAATGAGTTAATCAGAGGTGTGAAGCGCCAAAGGGTGGCCTTGGGGAACCTTATTTACATTCTATAAGAAGCGTCAACAACTTCCTCTGCTTCAAGTTTCCCTTTGAAATATAACTTTTTTCCCCTAATGAATGGCTTCTTGTGTATTACAGTTTCCAATAATTGATCAAGAACTAACTGCTTAAAGCGCTAGTTAAGTAAACTTATCGGCCGCTTTGAGTTCTGAATGAGTCGTCATTACAAACATGAAAATAGTGGTTGTCCTACAACACCTAAAGTTTAAGATATTTCTTTTTTAATAGAGTGTGTCGCTTGCCAATCTGATTACATTGCACAAACACACAAATATCAGAGAGGCTCCTATCCGATTCCCCTTAGGTTTGCTTACAAGGATATTGGATTAAACTAGATAAAGCCTATTTTCACCAGGCATCTGAAACCCTCTCTAGTTCGGCCTGATGTTTGTTACAGGGGCAGTGAGGGAGTAAAGGCCCTTTGGGGGAAAAGAGCTCAAATTAGATTAACTACATTCACAAAGACTGTCCCCAGCCCCTCCTGCATGGCTACACATATCCCAAACCCACACCTCCAACCCCAGCCCCCATTCTCACGGACGAGAGGTTTCCAAAGGGCCTTCAGGCAGGCCAGGGGCTACCAAATCCCTTTGCTCTTTACTAGATTAAAAGATGGCCACCCCACTGGGAAGAAGGACTGTTTTTGCAAGAGCGAAGCACATCTGTAAACATCATAAATCCACGCCGACAGAGAAGGTTGTCACGCTCAGAAGAAAACATTTACCGTTTTGCCAGCAAATGGCCTGAGGAGAATCCTAACTGACGGAAAGCAGTGGTCTACAGTCGGATAACTCCAAGGCTTTGCAAGACCACCCTTAATCTGCCTTTTTTCACTTCCGCTGCTGGACAAAAGCAAAAGGTAGAGGGAGGTCTATGAAACGGCCACATCTTATGAATGACTGAGTGGCCCACAGGAGATCAAACACTCATTCACTTCACCATACCTCATTTACAAAGAATTTATAAGGCATTAAAAATCACTGTCTTACTTAGACTGCACTGTCCACATCATTAAAGTGCCTCTGAGGTTCCTCCAGTAACAGAGGCTGGGTGCAGGCAGAGGCCAGTGTTGGGGGGCTACTCGGTTCACTAACCTCATTCTCCATGGCTAAATGAGATACATAGGGGTGTCATAGCTGTGATCCTGCCTCTGTGTCAGTATGAAGAGAGCGGAAGCGAACAATTATATCTTCACTGTAAACAAATACCGATTATATTTCCAAAATGATGGAATATTCTTTGGGAAAACCCTGTCTGATGACATAACTTTTCAAGCTCATTTGTCATCAGTTAAATAACAGTTTTTTGTAAAGTACTTGCTAATGAAGTTCTTATAGTCTGATAATACAAACTGAACAATATCAACTCATTTTGGAAACTGTAAGTGTTATATATTTTTAAAACTGGGGAGAAATTGCAAAATTGGTGACACACAGTCTACTACACAGTTTTTATAATACATCTACGGTATGTCAGATGGATTTGGGCATAACACATGACACCTAAAATGATAAAGAATCTACTAGCACCAACTGGCTCATTGGGCGTACAGGCCTTACATTAGACAAAACCTACCTGTAAGTCTAGTCCAGGTGAAGTGAAGTTGTAAAAAAAAAACATCTCCTCAAGTTCATGCCAGAGGGGCACAGCTGAGAGTTGGGGAGGATCGGGATACAGCAGGGAATCAGCAGAGGACACGCACAGTTGCTTTTGAATGTGCAGAGCGGGGAGGAGAAATGAAAGGCACAGGACAGGAGGGGAGACAGGAATACAGTAGGGACAGAGAGCAGTGGGGGTAAAGAAAAAAATAACACAAAATAAAGGCCTGTGGGACCCCATAGCAGCTGAACTTGTGTGGAGCGCTCTTGCCGGCCACCGGGCTCCTGCTGGGCCATACAAACGCCCTTGCACTACACGTATGAAAACAACACATGCACGCAGACAGGCATGAGTGCATCTGTCACAAAACTCCAAATTTAGCCAGTTGACAATTAGTTTGTTTACAGTGCATTTCAAAATAGCAACTCCAGCTGGTGTTAGTGGTAGACATGAGTAGACACAGGGGCAAAAATAAAATGCTTAGGTGCATTTCAAGTTTCAACATCAAACTTAGATTGTTTTTACAAATCTTAGTATCACTATAAAAACAGGTTTTACTGCAGCCTCTATGTCCTATCTCTGCTACTAATCACTTTGTAGGTACTTACCTGGCTCTTAGCTTGCTTTGTAGATTACAAGTGATAAGCCCAACAGTGATACATTTGTATTTACAGAAAGTGTTGGGAGTTCAAAGACTTTCCTTTGTGACGATCTGTGAAAGCTATTCATGAAAGCCTAGTGTGAAGCAGGTTACAGGTAGTGCTGCAGACAAACTGAATACACTCGCACATAATGAAGTCATTAGCGGCAACCTGAGATCAACTGTTAGCTAATGGTGATAGGATTTAGAGGCCTGTTCATAATGACATACAACAACACGTTTGAGGCAGGAGCCAGATGTGCTTTCACTTCAAGAGCAGCTCAGATGATGATCAAATGCAGCTGAGTATGAGAAATTCTATTTTCCACCAATGCGTTTGTATGTTAATAAAAATCAGACAAAGTGAGAATCAACAACACTTTGACATACACCAAAACTTGAAAACATTGAGACTAAACACTGTGGTGTTTGAAATACACTGGCTTCGATGTTAATGTAATAGAGAAAAACAGAGCTCTTATCCATAAAAATATGACCGTATGTGGAACAACTCAAGCAGAAATTTGATCGACCACCACAGCAGCCATTTTAAAACTGGATTAGGATCTTCCAAGAACTTCTGCTTAAGCTGGGAACTGATATTATTTTCCTATCATTTTCCTGATCAGGAGAATTGCAGTGTGATGGAAATGATCCATAGGATCAGTAAATGGGGAATGGCCGGGAACCATTGCTGGAAGCCATACAGATACAAGAGACTGAAGATGCAACAGGAGATACAGATCATTCTCAGATGGATGAAAGACGGCCAAAACAAAAGGGAGCTACATAGTTACCAGGTTTAACAGGCCAACCCTCGGGGACTCGAAGGACTGTAAAAGAAATGAAATTAGTGCATTTTAAATGTGAGAAAGCCTCCTTTATGAAATGTATAATGGAAAAGAAAATGTTTTAGCTAGTTTAGTTCCATCCTTTATATAATCATCAGTGCTCCTAAATACAGTCAGAAAAACCAAACCACTATCCCATCCTTCGAAAGGTCAATTAGACTGAGCTAATTTAAGTAAAGGACATAACCTGAGGTGAATAAGGAGAATAATAAAGTGACCTCTGATAGATTTATTAGTGACAACAAAAAAGGACAAGGGGAAAGGTCTGCCTTAAAATCAACAGCCTACACTGAGCATTTAATTTCCTTGATGCACCATGACTCTACAAATCCCCCTCGGTCTCAGGGAAAGCTGAACAATCTGTTGTTCACATTTGTGTTCTCTGTAAAGAAAAGAAAAAAGAAAATCTTTGTTACATTTTATTAAATGTTTAAAGAAGACATGGAGGAAAAGCACTCTCTCGTGTCCAGCTCCTTCCTGTTTCTGAGGATCTTTCGGAAGTCATACTCATAGAGTGGTGCTCCACTTCCAGAAGCCAAACTTACTAATCCTCTCAGGCAACAAGGTAAAAAAGAAAAAATATGTACTTGGGAAGGGAGGCCGATGTATGCCACTACATTTAAAATGGCTGATTGAAAATAATCCCATAAAGCATGCTGCTGGTGGCCTGTTGAGAAAAGAATAGGGATTTGCATGGGGCAGATAGGCCGTTCAATTATCCTCTCAGAGGCCTTAATTTTCATCTGTCAGCAGAAGTGGCTTAGTGCTTACACTGCATGTTTCCATATAGTAGCCAGTCTGTATAGAGCAATATAAAGATAAATGTTACGCTCCATTTAACAACCACCATCAGCAAACAAAATACCCAATAATAGGGCGCAGGAAGCTGTGTGGTGAGCAAATAGCCATTTACTGCAAAACTTAGTTCCACATGGAAAACTTAACAAACGTTAGGTAATTTCATTTAAATACAAACAATGCTTTGAGTGGCTAGGCAGAGGAAAGCACAGGCATGTGGCTGAGGTTTTTATCCAAGTGTTTGTTGTGCTCCAAAGCACAGAAAAGCATTGCGGCACTGTCATTCACAATTTGTACACAGATGGAAAAATGGACATATAATCCATTCGATCCACTCATAAAAAGAAAAACCTGTAACATGAGCAGCATGCCACTACACAACTAAGCAACCACTGGGATGTTTATGAGCACTGCTTGGCCACACAAGGATTATATAACAATAGTTTTAAGTACAAGTCCATCCATTATCCACATGGGGCAACCAATTTATTTTCCCTTCTTATATAAATTATTGAATATAGAGGCCTGTATGTAGGTTTGTGCAGAGGAAAAAAAATCCAGATTAAAAAGACCAATCATCGTAAACGTACTTATTATGTCATATGTGTTTGAAACCAGGCCACTTTTTCACCAAATTTGTGATACTTTAATTTTTGAAACCATGGTGCCATATGGTAAACAATTTTTCAGCAGTTTAAAAAAGGGAAAAGCAAACTCTACATTTACAAACAGTGACATTTGCCCAAATCAAAAGGCAACACACCAAAAAATAAATAAAAATAAACATATATCCCTAATATATTCCTGTAATTTATTACCTTTAACTGAGTAGTCTCTTTACGACACTAAACCGAAAAATCAAAAGGCCTCATGCGATTTCTCGAACAGGTGCAAATTCCACTGATGCCTGCAAGCATTTGGATGCTTTTGTCTTTCTATCAACTTGGGCCAAGCAGCACAATGATAGCCAGCAGAGATGTCTTGACAACCAGGCCTGCTTTGTATCACGTCCAAATTGTGAAAAACACAAGTGACTGAGAAGGGGAGTTATTTTCATCACAATAATTGAATGCAGGATTTCTGTTTTAGAGAGAAAAAAAGATTTCAATCAATCATTACGTAGATTTCTACCGCACCTCGAGGGCATTCAACTGTAACACGCTCCCGATTTCACACTCCTCGTGCCGTCTGTTTAGTGTGGAGAGGTACACAGGACAGCCCACCCTCATGAGAATCCAGAGTGTGGGGCTGTGTGGGTGGGTGAGCCCTCATTTGAAGAAAACTCCCAATAATCCAATTAAGCACATAATTTCCTTTTGAAATTGAATCAACTGTCAGAAAGCGGCCAAGTCAGAGTGAGTGAAAAGCGAAAAAGGGTTTAGTAAAGGAAAGGCTTTTCTGTGTATTGTTCTGACGCTGCGGAGAACAAAACGCAAACAAAGCATTAAATGGAGAAGCTTTAGATCTCGGCAAACATGGCGGGGTCTTCTTGCCTCCACTTTGTAACTGTCCTGCTTGGCTGGCGATCAGCTCCCTTGTCCAGAGCTGGTCTTTAGCAACGATCGCCTGTCAGGGTGCCAACGTGAGCATGCTTGAATATGCATGAGGTGAGAAGGGGCTCCCAACTGTCCACACAAAAGGCACAGGTTTAAAAACAGGAAATTATGGATTCATAGCAGCTGTGTGTTTAATGAGGTACCGCAAGTTAGAAGACCTTGCTTAGCTATAAATAAAATCTTCCACCATTAGTGCAAGTATCCCTTTGTTTCTGGCAATGAGGAGGGAAAAAAATCCTCCTAGTAAGTGCTTATCTTCCAAGCTACATTGACAAGGCCAAGAAGGAGAAAATGGGAAGCATGTGAATCTTTTGGTGAAAACATATCTCCTCCCAAATGAAGATTTAAAAACCACTTGACATTAAGATATACTGTATGCTTGGTAATGTTATGTTTAATCTTTTATTTGATTTAGTTTTTTTTATGCAACATATACATACAAATGCTGTTCATGCCAGCCACGCAATGGGAATATGCTTAACCTAGCTCAGTCTTAAGTAATAATGAAAGGAAAATTACCATATATTGGCGTATTGTAAACCAGTTGGAGAAGTGACTAAAATAACCAGAAAGGAGAAAAAGGGGAAGAATAAACAAAGGAAGGAAATGGAGGAAAAAAGCAGTAAGGAAGAATGAGGAGTGGAAAAGACTATTTGTTTAGGCCAGCTACGGATGGCTCAGGTTTTCAAGCATTCATATCCTAAGAAAGAACCCCTCTTAATTCCCAATTCTTCATTTCCTGTTCCTGTTCGGGGTCCAGGTGGCTGGAGCATCCTGGGATCTGTAACTGAACAACTGGAGGATTTCCCCGACCAGAGAGGGATCATGTTGGTGGGAGGCAGAAGGCTTTGGATCATTTTCTATGGGTTTTACCCCGACTCAGTAACCTTTGTTTGTATTAGACACAGTAGCATGAGAAACATCCAGTCTCAGCTGATGAACTCTTTAGAGCTCTCCTGGAATGGATTAAAATCTGGTCAGTGTCATATTTCTTCACTCATGATTGTGTTTAGTTTGGTGTAACTATACACAGTGAGAAGAACAGGGATAAAACATGCTGAAGGTTTTATGGATCCCTTGCTACAAATTTGGCAGAATCAAAAGTGCACAGTAAATTAATGTTAAAACAGTAATAAATATTGCAACTGTTAAGATAAATGTGTGTTGGAAATGCAAAACATCTCTGCTTTGGAGGGATTTTGTGCACGTCTCCAGGTATGTACAAGGATGAGTAATGTAAACTGGCAGGTTTATAACGGGCAGCAAAGACAACTATTCCTGTAATGTTGTACTGGAGGTGAAAGATGACGTTGCGTCATCTTCATCAACTTTTATTATCCACGTGCAGCTACATGAATAAGTATTAAAGAAATTATGCTTATACCTCATCTGTTTTGTTAATGATTCAACAGATTTGTCAATTCAGATTGTATAGAAGAGGATCTTTATATGGAACATTGATGAATACATTTTTACACACACACACACACACACACACACACACACACACACACACACACACACACAGAGCAATGTTTTTAATTTTAATATTTCATAATTTCCGCTTGAAACATTTTTCCTTGTCTAATCGACAAGGCCAGTGCGTTCTCAATTGCTCAGAGGCACACAGCAGGCAGTCTTTGAGGAAGATGAGTGTGTGTGGCGCTAGACTTTCGGAGTCAAGGGTATTGCGAGTTTTAGCCATCTGGAAAAAAGCAGAAACACCATCATTTACTATAAATAGAACAAATGACAATCGCCTTGATAATCCACCAACAATGTAGTGGCTTTAGCGCATTACCTAATGTTGCACTTGGTGGACACCTCCCACTCCATCAAAGTGTCACGTTATTCCTTTCAGATAAACCCATTTTACATGGTCAGAGATGAGTGGAGGGAGCGTGACCTTTGACCTTTGGTTTGGGAGAGTTGAAGAAGAACGCGATTAGAAGACAACAAGTGTCTTCTTAGACTGATGAGGAGGGGCTAGTGCTATGGTCAGGTGCACCACACTTATATGCAAGAGAATGTAAGACGGTTTAGATAATATTTCTTAAGCTGGCTGCTGGATTTAATATGAGAAATGTAACAGGGGCTTTTCAGTAATCTGTATTTAACCCTGCTTTGAACAGTACTCCTAGCATTTACAGATATGTATTATTTCTGTGTTAAAAAAAACACTTAACTATGCATGAATTGACTATTGATTTTGCGCTGTTGTGATTACCCTGGTAATATGTCAAAATTCAAAGCTGCTACAGTGTATTAAATAAGCACTGGAGTTATGTTCTGGCACAAGTACTAGTTCTTCGTCTGCACAAATTCATGCAAGCAATGTTCCTTTTTAAGTGGTGCTTTCTCCACCGGCATTGTGTTTGCTCCTTCTTGCTTGACAAGAGGGCAATATATTAAAATGTATGAGCCTTTATCCTACTGCTCAAAAAGAGTCAAGTTAGTTATGGCCAGACCACAGCACAGAAACACAAATTGCACACACACACACACACACACACACACACACACGCACGCACGCACGCACACACAAGCACACGCGCACACACACACACACACACACACACACACACACACAGCAGAGTTGGCCTTTTGTCATTGTTCTTTAGTAAAAGGGCTCCAGATTCATCCGGGCAATTTCTATGAGATGAATTACTGCATAGGATGGCAGAAGTGGCCATTAAACTATTAGCAGCAGGAAAGTAACATAGCTTCCAATCTGCAGTGATACACGCAAGCCAAAACTAAATCACATGGAACAAAAGTACCACTCGGTTTGATTTGTGCCGCTTTCTTTTATTCAAGACATGTTTAAACTGGAATTAGGCTTTTTTCTGCCTCCATGTTTGTGCATACTTTAAAAGAATCTCCAAAGTCTCAAACCATCACCTTGTGACTCGACTTGCTTTCTCTAACGAATACACTCCCGGCTTGTAAGGCCAGCATACCTTCCTTGAAAAATGATTTGCACTAACACTCTTTGAGGCAGGCCAAAAACACTAAATGCTAAACATACTGGAGTACTAAAGCCAACATCCTTTTATAATTAGTGATGGAGCAACACGGGTAATTATTATGTACATTAATTATTCCATTATTGTGTGCCTCATCAATAAAACAAAAACAAGAAAAGGTGTTGTTGAATGGCACAACACAGACCTCATAATCTTGGTCAAAGTGGGGCAAACATTTCCTCAGCTCTGGGCTCAGTCTTGGACACATAGCACTCAAACAAGTAGGTTATCAGATATCAGGCTTCAAAGAAACACTCCTTAAAAAAAATGTTGCTCCACACATTTATGTTTGAACAAAACAGGCTTCAGAATTCCTATACAAATTAAGTAGTCTTAACATTGTCATGTTTCCTGTAAAAATAATGAGCAATTGGATTTTAATAGATCATATATATATCAGAAACATGATGTCTGTCTGTGGTCGGGAAGCTCAGGTTAACATAAGCCTGAAGATAAATCTAAATTTCTCTCTTCTCTTAGTCCAAGACCTCCCAGTTTTCTATGATCAACTGCAATAAAACCGCTTTAAACCCACTCTAGATAAACCAGTTCTCTCCAGAACATTGTGTCAATCTGTGTCTACGCAGCATTCCTTCATCTGTTTATCATTATTTGTCTTTTTATTATTACGGCTCAGGTTCAAAAATATTCTCAAGAAAACATTCACTGTTCCCTGAAGTTCTGAGGATTACACTTTTTTTGAACAACACTTTACATTTAGTAGAGCACAAGAGTACCACAAATACAGATATTAATTAACAGGATACAGGATCAATAAACTGTGACTTACATAAACCTATGCTGGGCCAGTAGAATGGATACAGCAATATTTGGATCACTTGTACAACTTTTGCAGTGTAATTGAAGTTTGCAAAAAAAAAAAAAAAGAGCTGCAATGTGGCATTGATTGTTCGCAAATGTAAACCTTCCTGGTAAGCCCCTCACTCAAAGAAGATCCCTCGCAATGCGAAGCAGACTGGACTAGGCATCAGCAGTGGTGTAATGGCTTTCAGGGATTTTGTTCTTAACCCCAGAGCTTGTTTTGAAACCTCCGGGGGGCATTGGAAAATGAAATGCAAGTGCTGTGGAAATCTCGGCTACTCATGCACTGGTTAAAGGCCGGCGTCAATAGAAGACAGAGAGACAGATGTTTGTTGAGAGGAATATCTCACTTAGCTAAATTGAGAGTGTCTTATCTCTCAATACCTACTGTTCTCTGGGGCAAAATAACCTCCACAGAGGTTTTTGGAGGATCTTTAGTTTATTTTATGCATTCTTTCCAAACAGAGCATTCCTGCTAAAGGAGTGGAGATAGGACATGCCTTGCTCAACACCACAGCGTCAAACAAAACCACAATCTTTTAAACGCGTACATTTTAGGGATTTTAAAACTATCCCATCCAAAATATTATATTAAGCATCACATTTTAAAGACTCTTGATGGAGGGCAAATTTTCCAGATGGCCTTAGCGCCAGCCTAGCTTTCAAACTGTCCCAGCTCAGTCCTGAGTTACAATTTACCTGAGGCAACCGGGCACTTCCCTTTTGATTTCTGCACAGTTGCGCTGATCTGTCAAGCAGAAAAAATAACCAGAGGCTACATCAAAGGCCAGGTCCACTCACAGTGGCTGAGTCCAGAATGCTACTGGCTTCATGTGAGGAGCCAAAGCTAAATGGCCTCTTTATATGAAAATTGGTTTAATTAAGATCACTGGAATACCTTGAAGGTCAATAGAAAAAAAGAAAACACATGTTGACAAGCACAAATGTCTGCACCTTCTTATAAACATCAACTTCAATTCTTTTCACAATGCATTTATGACTTTTCCCCCCTTAACTTTGTCAAGTAGTACCCAGAGGACACAATGTGGCTAGTCAGAAGCAGTGGTACAACTCTTGGAAATGCCGAGGTGTAAAAGTAGGTTGCCAAACAACAAGACACTGTTCTAGTGGCGAGCTTGAGTGGTGTCTGTGTTGGTGAAAGCATACCCCAGGCACTAAAACTTTATCTTAAGAGGTGTTTTATGGGTAATAACTGGAGGGCGGGGGCACCAGTTATTATTACATAAAACTATAGACTACAGTATCCCATTTTTATTTCATCCAAATAGAAAAGGGAAAATTCTCCAGACAGCAAGAGCAGGGTTTCAAACAAAAGTCATGAGGAGGTTAGTTTGTTTTAGGTTGGTTTTGGTTGTTTGGCTTGGTTAATTTCAAAAGACAAAGCTAGAATCTAAAGTTTTGGGTCAGATGCTCATTTATATGCTTTAAATTGGCTTGGAAACCGTTTCCAGCTGGCTGCTGTAACACACCTAAGCCCTGTCAAATGGGCTAATATCAGAGCATGGCATTTTGCATCGAAGGAATCCCAAACAGGGAGGCATTTTATCACCATGAAGGCACAGAATACGCTGTAGTTCTCTTCTTTTAAGATGAGGAGGGTGTAACCCAATCTCTTCAAGCAGTTCCTTATCTGGACAAGAATCAAACCTCAAAAGTGTGCTGTAATTTCTTACTGTGACTTTGACAAGCAGCAGTTTGGTGAGGTTTGGTCCAGGTCTGCAAAGTGACTAGACTGGACAGAAACGAAGAAGAGCTTGAGGAAAGCGAGTAGGGAATTAATGTGTTTTAGTGACAGACAAAAAAAGGTTCTGACAATGATTTTCAACATCTTTTCTACTGACGCAGATGCATTACCAGCATCAAAAGCATCCGTCCAGGATTGCGGCTCAGCGGCAAGTCTTGTAGATAAGAGGTTTCAGGTCGCCTACCCCCTCGACCAGCACGCTCCGAGTACCATGTGGCTCAGTTTTCAGAAGACGTGAAGACATTAAAGTCATCCGTCTGGGTCTCTATGGATGCATTTTGGAGAATAGTGGGGTTATGAGTTTGGCTCGTGTTACCTGGCTCTGCTGGAACTGACCTGAGTGAGCCCTGCAGATTAAGGAACCATCTGGGAGCTGCAACCTGAGCCCAGGACAGGAGGAACAGCAGGCCTGCCCAGGACCCTCCTTTAACATATGTGTACACACGCACATGTTAGCCTCCAATGCTGTTTGGAAGAACTTTCCCCATTAGCACTGGCTTTAAAAAACACTTGTAACCTTCACGTAAGGACACAACACACAAAGGACACACAAAGGGCAGGAATCATCAATCAAACTACAAGGCCCCAAAGTAATTCAACAGCTAAAACACAGCCTTTATGACCTTTGTAGCAAAAGGGATTTCTTTCATGGTATTCAATCAAACCTTTTAATATGTCAATGTCTATTTTTAGCCCACATCCCATCTCATTAAGTGTTGGAAAAGGTAGGCCAAATAGGTCTTTGTGGTTTCAAAATGTACAAGAGTTCAAAGATTTGAGCAGACACCACATTATTCCCCTTTATAACCAGAGCCCTAGAAAATAAAATAATTTCATACCTAATGCCAAGATTTTATCAAGGAGATTACATTGGCTTTTAGAAATTAATTTTCCATTCTAGATTTTCCAAAGTGTGTGTCACTGCTGAAGGATGTCGACCTGCACCAAAGAAAGGAGGAGAAAGTAATGAAGTCCCAACAAATAAGTACCTCAATTAACATGTAAAGTCAAACTTCAGTGCACGACCATCAATACAAACGCACATAACATAATGCATCCACTTGACATTGGCAAATATTCTTAGCCTGGCGTAGTCATATCCACTTTCTTTCTGAGTGAAAGAAAGTGAGTATGAGAACGCTCTGTAAGCCCGTCCCTTCTCTCGGCTGATGCAGAGCCGGACCAATGACAGCTGTGGAGTAGGCGACGTCACACTCTACGCTGTGGAGCTAGTCCAAAACAAACAAAATTGCGCTTGCAACAGAGCATAAGTTTGCCGCGGCACTCTCGTAATGTTTTAAGTGACCTGGACATGTCTTTAAAACCGCAACAACTTTTTTTCTGAAAACAGCACTACCTACTGGATTCGGAAGTTTAATATATCAACTTGCCGTTGTCACGTACGCTTTGTGTCTTGGGTTTATTCGGCACCTTTTTGTCACGACAAAATATTACCCCATCAAGAAATTTAGTAACAAGTCTTACTAATCTAACAGATATGCCACTTATTACAAAATGTGTTACAGCAGAACTCTGTCTAACTTGAATGTACCGTAGCCATTTAAGTATGAACTGATTCATTTGTTATGAACTGCTTAATTCTTTTCCATCCAGTTGAGACCCACTGGACAAAGTCTGTCAGGTTTCCTATGCAGTGGCCCGCTGATTCAGAAGGACTGTTACATCCCTTTAGTGGCAGATCTAATCAGTGTACAGTGCACAGCATTGAGCCACAGGGATACACCAACGCCTGGTTTCCATCTGCAGTAATGGTTTCCAATGTCATCCTCAGGACCCCTGCCCCTGTCAGAAACATACCGATAGATCATTTAATAGAAATGACTCTCAACCTTTTATGTCTTTAGTAAAAAAGGCCTCTTCCCTCAAGTAAATGTCAAAGCCAATATCTACTTTCTCCAGATCATATACAGAAAAAGAGAGCTCACAAATACCTTTGTTATAGAAGCATGCAACAGAGGGTAAGACTGAATAAAATTAAAATAGTTCCTTCACCCCAATGCCTTACTGTCCATCTGCCATAATACCATGTTGTTCTGTTTTGGCCAAAATGATACTTGCCTCATACATCTATTTAAGACAAGCGCCAAAAATCTTTTTTCCTGTCTTTTGTGCCCAAGAAAATACATTTTGCAAATATCTCCCTTTAGAAGCCCAGAAACAGCCACAGACCTCTCTTTGGCAGGGACTTGTGATAAGTGTTTATTCTATAATGAAAACGTCAGCCTTCTGATCCACACAGCGATGAGCACAGGCCTCACAGCTGCTATGTTTAGATACGCCAAACACACAAGAACAGCATGCCATCTGTTAGTATTTCCATTAATCAAATTCCATATCGCAGCACATGACACTAAAAGTATTGTTGCCACCACATCATTAAAAAAGTAAACTTAAAAAAAAAGGCAACCACATTCATGGTGCATATTTAAAAAAAAAAATCTAGACACTGAAACGCATTCACTCAAATTCTTGGTTTAAAAAAAAAATAAATAACAAGGCTGGCTTAGTAAGTGTTTGGTCCAGTTTAAATAAAAAACAAAAAAACAAAAACAGCTCTGTGGCGGATCAACACTAGAAAACTATATGGCTGCAGAAAAAAAAAAGAAACGTACCACATGCAATAACTGTTATTAATTGAATCTGGAGGAACTTTGTGTATCGTTCTCAAACTATGATAGAGGTTACAATTTATAACTAAAATGATAAGATAATGTCTAGCCATTTGAAATATCACAGCCATAACATCCACTGGTATCAATAAAAGTGGCTTGGTTTTGATTTTAATTAAAATTTAATTTATATTTGAGGTTAGATATAGACCTCCATGGAAAGAACAACACTATTTTTATTTTTTATTATTGTTATTATAAAACACTTACGCTTTTCAATGGACTGAGGGATGTCAGAACAATAAATCAAGATCAAACGTCCATGTGTTTCTTTGAACATGTCGTCTAAAGCAAATTCACGGCCACCCAGTAACTCATCTATAGCAAGTGAAAGACGTAATGAGACCATTTGCAATAACTTTTTTTCTGTTTGTTAATGTTCTGGTGGAAAGTCAAGATTGTAGGACAAGTCGCAATATTGTGCTCTGAGCAGCTGAAGAGAAGGAGCTTAAGCTGTTAGAAGAAGAGCTGCATCTACCTCCTGAAAATGATTCTCTAGGTTTGAGAAAGTCCAAGTGGAGGTGATGGTGGGAACCAAAGAAAGAAAAACAAAACTTCCCTCATTGTGGACCTCTTTAAAGGAATTACTGTCTATGCTGGTTATTAATTGTGCATGACTAGAAATTAGTGAAAAATGCTAACCATTTCCTCTTAATATCTGTACTGTCCAACTGGGAGATGCCTTTTTTTAATGAGTGTTACATTCATATTTTAATGTGGAAACAGATTTATGTAAATTTATACAGCATTTATTGTGCGTTACATTCTGTAAATTCTTAATGTGCTTTGCATTATATCAAAGAATCGCTCATCTTTCAGAGTAATTATACTCCATCAAAAAAAATTAATAAAAACCATACAGATAAGGGTGAATGAAATCTCATTTCGTATCGTATTTTCCTAAAATTATGTTTATGTGCTGAGGACGAACTGGATGCCTGTAGCGTTTCATGAAACATCTGTGCTGGGAGGTTCCCATTAGATAAACTCCGACCCACTAATCACCAACGGGACATTCCAACTAGACCATTTTAAAACTGTACGATGCCTGCGAGTTGATAGATTTAACCTGTTAGTTTAAGAAACACCGTTATTGGATTGATGTAGCTGTAGTGAGGTACATCAAGAAAACTACAAAACCTCCCCTCACTCATTTCAGGTCAAAACTCAGTCCGACAGCAGTTTGACCCATATTGAGGCATTTGACTTAAAACCTGCTGTGGGTCACTTGGAAAGCAGAAAACAACCTTAGTTAATCTGGGAGGAGAGGGTATAGACAAACCAACATTAAAAAAAAAAATTTAAAATTTGAGGATAAGTTGGTTTTCACATCCGATGACGCCTACAAAAGGTCTAATGGAGTTGTTGCTTATAGTGTTTGTGAGAAATCTATAAAACCTCTAGAAAAACTAAAAAGGATTTTGTCAGAGCACAGCTGAAGAAATAACAATTCAACAAATAAACAAAATGAATTGAATTAAAAACGCCTGTTATTAGTTTCCTTTTCCCTGACAGTTAAGTTTTAGCTTCAGACAGCCCGAGCATAACTACTGTCCAAAAGGAAACAGACGCTGGCGTTGAAATGTTTATTTTTGCAGTCCTGAAACACTAAAGACTTTGAGTAAAAGGCTGCTTGCAGGAATGTGTGATTGATTTGGACAGACACTAAGAAAAAAAGGACAGATTTAAGAAGCAGGCCTCTGCTCTGGAGCAAGTTAATAGCATTTGTTCCGACATCAAAGTAAAAAGTCTCCTGCTTGTACAAGCTTTGCCCGTGTTAATCTAAAATGTTTTCACGTATTGAAGAGAACGTTTCCAGTGGGGGCATGATTTCCTGTGTTTTATCAATAAAGTACTCTAATAAAAACATTACTCCATCCAAAAGCAATGTTCAAATCTATGATGAACTCAAGGCCCCACAAAGCTGCAGTCAAAGATGGTATCGTGCAATTTCCTACTGACTGACAGAAGGATAAAACATGGTCTCTTCTTCCGCTTCCCCTCCCACTTCACCTCCATGTCCATCTCAGCACCATTGTTATCACTTTCATCCATTTCATCACTCTATTAAACTTTGTCTCTGCTTTGTGTGCCTTTATCCTTGCTTACTATTCCAGATGTTCTCATGTTGTAGCCGCTTCATAAACCCTTTTCTTCTGTCAGACATTGCTCTAACTGCTCCTTTACCAGCTCGTCCACCCCCTCAGCAATCAAACCACACTCAAACTGCCCAGCTCGCTGGTCTCCTTGTATCAGGGTTTGCGAAGGCGCTGTATTTTCTTTAGGAAATGACTCATAAATTAGAGCTCCCAGCTCCCAGGCTGGCTGTGAAATAGGGAGACAAGCCTACACAAGGTTCGCTGATTAGTGTGGTTGCATGGGAGAAAGGCCAGACAGGACAAGGCTGCAGGAGACAATTAGGACAATCGCAGACTGAACAAGAAAACATATTGATCACATGCATTAGCTGTGTGTGATAAATGAGGTCAGACATCTCCGGTGTAGAAAACAGAAGATAAATAAATAAAAATGTGGTTTTGGTGGACAATAAAGAGTTGTGTCTAACAAAGAAAGATGACATCCACAAAAGCAATCCTCTGCTTTATGGGAATAGCCTCTGCAGCTTCCGGAGAAGAATGACAAACGTTGTGCCTATAGAGGTCTTTTCTTTAACTGCAGAGACAGCTCCCTTCAGCTTTCCTGATAGTGACAGTCTAAGCCTGGTTCATCATTCCCAAAACACATCGTGAAGACTTCTTTGGCGAAGATAGATGCCAGAAACCTTAAGTTGTAAAAACAAAGTTTACAGATGAGTTACATGAGCACTTAGGTTTTGGACTTATTTCAATAGTTTTAAAAAGAATGTCTGATGAGGGAAACCAGCATCATTCTCTTATAGTTCTTTCAGAGTTCAGCATCTTTCAGTAAAATTTTTATAAACTATTTTTCTTTTCCTAAAAAAGGGGGTAAAGTTGCCTAGAAACTGAGCAAAAAAATAAACAAAAGGGAGTACCTGGCAAATATTAATTTACTTTTGAGAAAATTATGAAAATAAACATCTAAAACAGAAAGAAGATGTAGACTCTAATGGAAGGTAGATGAGGATTGTCAAGGCTGAGAACTAATAAAAAGGTTATTTGTGTGTTTTTAAAGTAAAGCTCTTAAAAAGGAAATGACAGTCTTTAGGAGGACTCCAGTAACACAGGCGTGGCCAAGTCTTATCTGCAGGTCTTAGACTCTGACTCAGTGGTATCTGCCCTGACACAGTGCCGAGACATTTAGGGCTGTGATGGTCAGCATGAGGACAGCCCCACCACCGTGGTATGAAATACAAAGTTTTGTAGTTTTATATCATAACAATTGCAACAGCAATGGTTATTAATAGCATATTATTCCTATTGTGTTTTATTTGGATCTTATGAATAAATTTAAACTCAAATGACCTCAGACTCCGTCAGATTTTCCCATTAGCCAGGGTAGGTTGGCTTTTGGCTGGTTTGATTTGTTATTGGCCGGTAAAATAAAAGCTTACCGGCCCAAATGACCGGTGAAAAAAATTAACAATAAAATCTCACCAGTAAAATATTGCACATTGCCATGATCTAATGCCTTGGTCTTTAAAACAAATCTTTCACATTGTGGAGCATTGTTAGCCTTTTACCAAACAGATTTAATAGCTATGTGGCAAAAAAAAAAAAAAAAAACTGTCTGAAAACCTATTTCAGACACATACATACAGACTTTACTTTTACTAGTAGAAGTATTATCAGACCTACACCTAAGCCTACAGAGATGTAGCGCGCGGTGGAGGACGAGGACGTTTTATGCCCAGCTGAGCATCATACGCACTACAGAAGAGTTCAAGACTGGCAGCGGCCTCAAAGAATCAAATCTCAACACTTTCAAAACACAAGGTCACAAAAAAAAAAAAAAAAAAAAGTGTCACATAAAATCTGGATAATAGACCCACTCCTCCAGACTGAGGAGCTTCTCACCAGGTGCACGTGAACTCTCAGCTGCACAGACTTTTGTGACACAATGTTGAACTGTGGGCACACTCTCTTTGTGCATTGTTGGATGTTGCTCGTCTATAAATTTAGAAATTTTGAGAATAGACCAAAAAAACATGACATCTTTCAAAAGGATAACATCCACAAAACGGAGCATTAATCAGAAATATTGAATGTGATGGTTTCTGAGATATGTTCCGTTTGAGAATTTGCTGATGCACTTAGGTGAAAGCAAACCTTAACAGGTCCAATTGTAAATACAATTAATTTTGTATTTAATGACATGGACCTAACCAATGGGAATCATTTATTTATCCCCCCCACCACCGTCACTGTTGGAAGTAGTAAAAACTATATAAAAATGCTACAATCACAGCACTAGAGACATTAGCACACTAATGTACACCTGGGTGTTTGCTTTTCTTGCTCTGATCTGACTACTTATGAAATGTATGTGACCACATGTCAAGGCTTTTACACTTTGTGGCTAATAATAGAACAACTTTCGCAGTACAGTGCATTAGCTGGACACAAAATGCTCCACAGCCCCTCTTACCTTGTTATTTATTTTACAAGGGGCCTATGCAACAAAAATAAATCACATTGATCAATTTTTGACCATTAAGAATGGGAATGTTAGAAGTGCTTAAAAAGTGCACAATTGTCCATTATCATCCATTAGAGTCAGTTTCTATACAATGTGCATTGAGTACAGTGACTTTAAAGTATAATATTTACAGGCAAGTTTACATGACCAGCTAAAATTGACACATAGCACATTACATTATTGCGGTTTACTGCAGCACAAACAAGTTGTGTAAACCTTTAGCTGCTTAGATTATTAACAACTGAGGTATTTTCCACACTCATACCTCCAGTACTGTAGCAGCTCGGACCAATTAAAAACGTTTTATGTGGCTAAGGGCATACCAACTGTGGGGTCTCGCATAATTAAAATGCAACACAAAACCCCTTGATGATCTGAAGGATTTGGACAACAGAAGCTGGGTTCTGTCCTAACAGCTAGAAGTCTCTACACAAAACGCTTCATGAATGAGCTGCAAATTTCCATTCACTCTTTCCTTTCACAACAGAC